>RCWM02000198.1:0-600000 GCA_003667255.2 Euschistus heros | reverse complement strand
TTTACTGTTTTTCCCATTACATTACATTTTAGAATACCAGGATTAAATTACTTAAAAATTAATAATTTAATAAAATTAAAAATTAATGATTATTCAAAATAAACAAAAGTTGAGAGAAAATAGGTGTTCTAAATGTGACTTTTTTAATTCAAACCGATGTATCCCCCAAACGGTTGGTCCTTAACAAATGGGTAACAAAAAATATTCACCATTAAATCTCTTGTAAGAAAGCTTTTGGCAAATTTTTAATCTGAGCAACATTATCAGAGCTAGAGGGTGTCAAATATTACATTTTTGAAGATAAAAAAAACGTTAAAAACAAGACAAAAAACTATATACCCCAATCCAAATACATACCCATGTAAAAAAGTTAATAAAAATTAGATGAAATGTTCAGGTTTGATATAATAAAATAAAACATATAAATGAATACCTAAGAACTGTTTTATAATTTATTTTATTTCTCATATAATTATAAATATGTTATTATAAATACTAATATCTATAAATATATAGATATTAACTGAACAGACTATTCAAATATATACTATTTATTTATTATAGCATATTTGAGTCCTATATTTTATTACGATTATTCAAAGTATAATTGCGACAATTATTACTCATTTTATTCATTATTCATAATAAATTAAAGATTTGAAGTATTTTCTTAAAGATATGGAAATATCAGCTCAATAGTTATAGACCAATTTAAATGTATACATATTAAAATATTTACTTACTGTCACGATTAATCGTACTTAGTAACTTGTAATATTATTAATATTATTCAAATCACAATAATATATTAGTAATGATTCTTGTTAGATTGTATAATAGCCGGTTTTTATTAAAATAAGTCTCAATATATGACAACCTGAAAAATTTTTTTTAAAAACAATATTTTTAAATACTAAATAAAATGGACCTAATGTGTTTTATTCTGAGTTAAAATATATTTTATATATGTTATTATTTCTATTCTATAATGTATGTAATAAACAGTATTGTTTAAAAATTTATACATTTATATCAAGCAAATTAATTTAAATCAAATGTAAAATAATAAAATTTCCTATGTACATTTTAACCAGTTATCTTCAATTTAAATTTCTAGTATAGAAATATATATCTATACATATTTAAGTACCTAAAATCGTTCCGTGGGTCCCGCTTCAAAATTACACGATATCGAAAACATTTAAAATTTGCGTCATTCGACAGCTTAACCCGGCGTTAAACCAACAAGCGATAGGATTGACATGCGATCTTTTACTATAACGAACAAAGCGCGTGCGAACTGCGAATAGTTAGCAACTAAATTATCTGAATACAACAAACATTTATTTCAAATTTGTTTGTAATTGATTTTGTACAGCACGGATCACTCGATGGAAATGATAGATCATTGCAAAATTGGAAGGGGAATCGTGAGATAAAAATTAGTGATCAGGTAATTGAATGTTTTAAAATAATTTATAAAAATGTAATGATGGAATTAAAATAGATATTTCAGATTCTATGTATTAATAGTTAATAAAATAAGTGTGACAAACAAATATAAAAATTAAGCAAGACATTTAATTCAAGTGAAAATTAAAATTATTTGTAGAACTACAAAAATATTATTACATTATAAATTTATTCATTTTAAAAATTATATGGCTGACAATATCTCATATTATATATCTAGTATACTTTTATAATTCCCAAAAAATCATTTAAAATATTCAACAAGAAATTATAGGCAATTTTTTAATTATAACAAACTTAAAAAATAAAATAACTAGCGTCATTTTATTTTTATTATTATAAAGTGGATTTCTTTTATTGTACATATTATTTTATATCCTAGTATATACATTTCATATTTTAAAACTTACCCTATCGAGTTATAAATTATATTTAAAATAAACAAGTTTAATTAAATTGAAAGTTTAATATTAAAAAAAAAAAAAAAAAAAAAAAAAAAAAATATTACTAACCCAAATTAATCACTTCCTCAAAAACAAATTGGAAATCTACTTGCATAAAAAAAATATTTTGACCTAATATATTGTAACGGCACTAAGAATTAACCAGCAACATTTTTTATGTCTTTATTAATCAAATACACTCAAATAGCATTCTGGGTTTATAATTGATTCACTTTATTTAACATTATTCCTCTTTAACAATTATCATATTTTATTACATGTTTCGGGACCCACGTTCCATCGTCAGACTATTTATTCTTCTAGTGTTAACAGTTTTGTTAAAAACCGCAAAGTCTATTTTAACAGACACATTTAAAAATATATATAAATAAAATAAACTGCTATTTTATTGCCTAAGATTTATTTTGTTTATGATTTTCTAACAAAAACTTTGTCACTATACAACAAAAAAAATATAGAGAAAAAAAAAGCAAACATTATTGCTACCTGGTCTGAAAAGGAAACTACTGTGAAATAGGTAGCAGAGCAGTGGCACCAGAAAGATTAGTTTGACGGATTGGCGGAAAAGATTGGGTCTACGCTATTTGACCTGGTATTTTTTTTTCCCTTAAATCATTTTTGTCTTAGATTTTTTTCTCTAAAATCTGTAGACATAAGTCTGTTAGTCAAGAGAACGGATATGTCCAAAAGATTTTCTAAAGCCCCTAACTCGCATGAATAATTTAATTTTATCTGTAATCATATGCTTAGAACATACTTTCATGTGTATTAATTTTGAATATTAAATTTTAAAATATGCGTAGCCATTTGAGAAGATAAAATAAAATCACAGAGTTTTATTTTTGTGTATCTAAAAAAAAAAAAAAATTAAAATACAAAAGTTGGTTGAATAAGAGAAGCGCACGGTAGAAACAAGCCGGTAGCTTGTAACTCAAAACATAACCACAACTTCAGTGACCTTCGACAGGTATGTGATTCATTCGACATCTCAAATTTACATCTGCGTTCGAAAATAATCAGATTCTGTTGCAAAGAATATATTCAATCCGTTATCATAAAGACACGCGTTCTTATAAAAAAGAAAAAAAAACTCAAAACAGAAAGATACAAGATATCCGTACTAACAACCTAATTATTAATTTCCTTTTAATAATAAATTGTTTTAAACAATAAAATGTTCAACAATAATTTCATATAATCAGATTAAGTAGTCTTAAAAAACAAATTTAATTCACGGCCGTGGTTTATGTTTATTTTTTTAACTAGTTTAATTCATCCTAAGAATTAACGGTCTAAATATAATAATTAATTAGGCAATTTAAAAAGAAACAATAAATTAAATTATTACAAAATAATCGGGATGATAAGGAAATTTAATACTTGAATAATTTAATGCTGCTGTGACATGAATAATTACTGCGATTTACAATTAATTAATATTTAAACAATAATAAATTATACAACGTATTAATATTTATATTTTATAGACTTGTTATTAATTTAATTTGTATTTATATAGGTAATTCATTTTAAAATATAATTAGAATATTGTTCTTATAATGTTGTTTATTTTTAAACACGAATGATATTGTTTTTTCTTTTTACGTTAGTAATTTAAAAAAATTAATTCAAATAAACCGGCTAAAAATAATTCAAGATTAAAATAATCTTTGAATGCCTAAATCAAATTGTGGAATTTAGAAAGTCACAGCAGAAGTAGCGGCTTCACGTTTCTCAAATAAATAAAAGGAAAAAATATCCCTTTAAAGATAGAAAATATTTTACGAATAAATATGGTCGGAAAGTAATAAAATATATCTATTTGATAATAGTCACGTGATATGATAAATATTGAAGTGATAAAATTAAACTTTTTTCGGTAAGAATACAAATATTAGTGGAAATTTTGTTGAGTTTGAGGTTTAGGTTCAAACAGTATGAGCACTAAGAGTTGTTTTTTGAGGACAATAAGATCAAAATAATCAGAATCACACTTGTAAAAATAATCAGAACTTACCTGCTAGTATATTAAATGCCCAATAATTTTCCAAAATGATGTCCCGATGCTCCTAATCTGATGACATGGCAGCCAGGAGACGGCACTGATTCACAAGAGAGGTCTTGATAAATAAAAAAAAAAACCGAACAAATACAAATGAGACCCCGCGTGTGACGAGTAGAACGACCGCACGCGCTCGACGACTGTGGCGGACTGAGGCAGCCCACTGGTGGGGGACCGTTCGGGAGCGCTCGGGCCGCTTCGGGCGACTCCGCCTCCGGCCACGCCTCCTCAGTACGCCCCTCGCTCGGTGGGCGTGGCCTCACAGACATCGATTCCTCTGGGGGAATATGGTGATCTTCCCCCTGTCTTACTAATCATTCTTCCTTTCTACACAGAAACAGAACGAGCGTGGAGAAGAAATGTTATGCCTGGCTAATGCAGCATGTAATGAAATGGTGTCAGCCCTCATCTAAACAATCTGCCCTTCTTCTCTTCTTTTCGCCCTTTTGAGTTAGTTTTAATTAAGTAGAACTTTTCCCTGATCGTTTTGTCCCTTTTAACTTTTTTCATTAACTCCCACAATGTCATTGATATACTACAGTCATTTGCAATAAGGAAGAGCGTTCTCTTAACTTTTTTTTTTTTTTTTTTTTTTTTTAATAATAATTAAAACCTTTTCATTTCAATTCATACTTCTTAAATTTTTTAACTCGGCTGAAAACGTCTACTCTTTAAATATGGAATAATTTTCTAATTCAACCAAGATTACCTAAAGTATTCGATTCACTTGTAATTAAAATAACGACATACTTACATAAAAATAAATAAATTAAAAAAAAAAGAAGTTTAATATTTGAAATTACTTTAAAAAGGAAAAATATTGATTGAAATCATTTCCATACCATTCAATCAAATCATTCAATTAAATCATTCAAAAAATATACGAACATTTCTACAAACGGTACAATTCAAACTCGACTCCGCGTAAATCGATCTGTCACCTTTGTTTCGAGTTTCAGATTAATCGATATGTTTAAAATTTTTTATTTAATTTTCCAATATAACTATTTAAACTATTATCCTAAATATTATGCAATGTACGATTCAAATATTAGTACCATTTTGGAAATAAACATGACTCTGTGCACTCTGTGCATGTAGATCATGTTTAATACACCTTATCGCTCATGGGCTGGGCAATAGTGGCACAACTTTTTTTTTTTTTTTTTTTTTTTTTTTCTGTTTAATACTACAATGTTTTTGATTATTTACTTATCGCTCATGGGCTGCAATAGTGGCACAACTCAAAAATCATTTTTTGAGATTAGTGGGTTTAAAGTTTTCTTTAATAAGGAAAGTGTATAGGAAATGCTTCAGTTTGCTTAAACGAGAGAAGGTATTACTTAGGTAATTTCGTTTAAACAAACTAAAGCATTTCCTGTGCATTTTCCTTAGCAATGAAAACTTTAAACAAACTTATCTCAAAAAATGATTTTTTTGAGTTGTGGCACTATTGCAGCCCATAAGCATTATATCGCTTATAGAAAATTAAAATTCCAATACTAATCTGTAAGATAAAACGATATTAAATTATATAATAAAACATATGTATAATAATAATTTAGTTTGGCGGATGAATTTGTCATGTCACAATTGTTTTAAATATACAGATATACAGATATTTGATATTAATAAGATTGAGATGCTATGTAACATTTTTCTGCTTAGGGAAAATGTAAAAATATAATATTGCGATGACGTATTATTGTTTATTTTTTATTATTCGAATTATTCATAAAAGGGTTAAGGAATTAATATAATTCCCTAGATTTTATACAAAACCGTTAATTTAAATATTAGGAGCATCTAAGGATATTATATTCATTTGAATATGGGAGAATAAACTTACACTTCCAAAAAAATTGAAGAAACCATGGAAATAAAAATAGAGAAGTTCAAAATCGAGGAAAAAGTATTTCGGGCAAGAGCAGAGTTGGAGTCAACTGGTAATATTGCCGTATGAACTAATGCTTTTGTCATAAAAGTTCTGAATTATCATTTAAGTAAAAAAAAACAAACTTTATTTTTAACTTTTAGCAACATTTTTAATTTCAAAGACATAGTAATGGCTCATATCGTTTTATCAATATTCATAATAACTCATAATATTTATAGTGTGGGTCCAAAGAAATAAAATTTATGAGATGATTTTTGCATGTTAAAAATGTTAAGATGTTTTACAAATTAAAATAAGAAATAAAAAATAGAAATATTTCCTGTTAAATTAAATTGAGCTGAAATATAAAATGAGTCTGATTTTCAAGCCAAATATTTAACCAGGAGAAATTAACTAATTAATTAAAGAGCCAAAAAGATTTTCGCAACATTAGTAGTTCTTATAGATTAATAGTCATTTTTTTACTAAACATAAATTTTTAAAACATAAATTGACCTTTAATATTATTACATAATATTGCTTTTAAATTTAATAAAATTTTAATCGTAGAAAAAATAATAATGGTATCCAATATTTTTCTGATGTTGACATTCTCATAGAGAATGAATAATCACATAATTGTATGCGAATTGTGAAAACGTTGTATATAAAGTTCAGTAAGGTTGAAAATGAAGTTTATAATTCTATTTAGATCATTTATAATTCTTTGTTTGGCAAACACTCTTAATTTATTGAAAAGAGATATATCTTCTATAATAACTTCTTTAGGTCCCAAGTTTTTAAAATTCAAGGTTGCATGTGCTCTACTCATACAGGAAATGCAATGCTAAATCCGAAATATGTGGTCAAAGTTTGAAAAATATTTTTAAAAAATGGAGATATGTATTACAGCTTTTATGGTAAAAAACGTGGTTTCCTCAAAAAAGTTTTTGAATTATCGTTTATCTGCAACGGATTGGAATAGAAAGGTAAGGTCTGCGGCATTTTGCTATCTAGTTACACCCATTTTTTTTTTTTTTAAGAGGTACTTTTATATTACACTAAGAGGTACTCACCCTGTATATATATATATATATATATATATATATATATATATATATGGATAAATTTCTTGACTGTTACTATTAAATGTTTAGTAAGGTTTTGAGGTTCAGTCAATAAATAAAAAACAACTATTTTGGTGACGTTGCGAGACTGTTCTCATAATCATGCCAATGTTAGTAGTGGATATGGAATGTATCCCATATCCATTCCATATCCACTAGTAACATTGGCATGATTATGAAACAATATAGTCTCGAAACGTTGCCAAAATATTTTTTTTTTATTTATTGACTGAACCTCAAAACCTTACTAAACATATATATATATATGCATATATATACACACAAACACAATTTATATTCCATAAAACTATTATTAATCTATTAAAATATTTATTCAGTTTCGATCAATTTTTATTAATATCGATTGTTGCTAAAGACGTATGACTGAATTTTTTGTATTCGGTGACATACCCAATCGATACCGCGCTGCCAAAAATGTCCTTCGTAGGCAGAGTCCAGGGAGGACTGGACAAGCGCTGGCTGGATTCCTTCACTATCTTCCAGCAAGTCGTATCCTTCGCAGCCAGCTATCCTTTACCTAAGCCTCAGTGATCCATCTTGTCTTCTTCTTCCTCATTCAGCTGTCCGTTTCATTAGCGATCCTAAGATGAATTTATCGCTCTCGTTAGCTCTGATTGAATTAAGTTATTATGCTCGCTCGGATACCTAGGCCTCGTCAGTCGGGGTAAGAAATGTCGAAAAAAAAACAACAACAGAAAATGACTTTTACTTGTCAATTATTTCTACATATTGTTTAATTAATTATCAAAGCACATAATATGATCTTATGCATGGAATGTGCTCATTTTTTTAATAAATCGATCTCAAATGTAATAGAAAAATAATATATATATGATATATAATATATATATGATGTATAATATATAGAGACAGAAAAGGGTTGAGGAAGAATACCGATTAGAAAAGGTCAGAGAGCTTTTTAAACATTGCTAGACACATCGATAAGGAAAAGCAGTCTAAAAGTCCTAGGGCATATGAGGCGTGGAATTCCAAAACCAACAAAGTCCGATTACCAGATTTTTTTTTTTTTTAATTGGATTGTTTTTCTACCAGATTACCTTTAGGTGAAAGTTTTCTGTAAGCATTTTGTGGAGGACTGCATGAGTCACCTTCTACTGCATTGCTCTAAATTCAATGAGCCCAGAAAAACCTTCTAGCAGACAGACCTTTATCAGGAACACCAATGACATTGCCAATATTGAAAATATTTTAATTATTCCTGATATTGATAAAATAAACAGTATTTATAATTATATCAGTAAAATATCTATACAAATGAAAACCAGTATCTAAAATTTTTATATGTTTCCATATAAATTTGTATAAACTTACCAGTTCGTTAATGTACTTAATTAAATGGTTAACCGAGAGAACTCCACCTTTCATTTATTTTTTTTATAATTTATTATTAGATTAATTCATGTATTTGTTTGTAATTAGTGTATTTTTATTTCATATTCTTTTCCATTATGTAAATAAATTTAGAATTGTCTGAGAATGTATCAGACTCTTATTTGAACGAGAATTGTATTTTATAAATAAAATGATTATCTATCTATCTATCCACCTTTAGGGGAAAGATTTAGTCAAAAAAGTATTTAAATCACATTGAAGACGGCCATGCAAAATATAATTCCTCTTCTTAATTCAGTCTGATTTTAAACTTTATTGACCAGCTGTGAAAATTTAAAAAAATGGTTTCAGCTGGTTTTGGAATTGAACGCTTCATATTAAAGATTGAATTGGATTAGGTTGAACAAGTTAGTATTTAATAAAGCCATGGGCCTGAAGAACATAATTAGATATCCGAAACAAATACAAGAAGTACAGGAATTGGGTGTCAAAGAACACTACCAAGATAGGAAAAAACTCTGGAAAATAGAGAAGAGGGAAGGAAAGAGATGGTAGAAAAAAATAGAGAAAAATGTGGAAAAAAAAACAACTAAAAAATGGTAGTATGTAAACATGAATATTCTCAAATTATTCAGTTCTCCACAGCTGTACGGAAATGAACATCTTAGGTTTTACATGAATACTATCCTACTTAAAGAGCCGAAACATATGTTCTCATAATAAAAGATAAATTTCGCTAGAAAATCTTCAAACATAAAATATTGTGAAGAATATTTGGTCCGAACAAATATTACTACAACGGTGAATTGCGGAATTTTTATAGGTTGAATATAGTTCAAGAGAAATTATAGTGCCGTTAAAAATGGATATATTAAGTATTTTGATAAAATCCGAACTTCCTAAATAAAGATTAAACATTAAATCGAATATTAAACATCTATATATAGGTGTTTAATATCACAACATTGTTTTGTGACGAACGTGTGCCAGTTGTTGGATGTGTTGGTTATCTAAGCATATCTATCTATAATTTATTTATATTTTTCTGGTCGCATATTAATTTATTTAGTATTTAGTAGTAGATAATAGTAGTAAAAGTAACAATACCTTAAGGTTTTATCGAACAAAAGAGAATTGATGAATATATCGTTTAACCTAAAGTAGTTACAGACTACTTCAACATTTACTAGACAAACGTTCAAAGCTCCCAATTAATTACAAAAGACTCATATACATGGCTGTCATTAGAACTATTTGGACTACGGAGTTGAGCTTTGGGGCTCCACTAAACTACCCAATTCATCTCTTATCCAATCCTTACAATCCAAAATCCTTCAAAAATCCTCAATGCTCCTTACTTTGTCACCAATAAACTTATCCATAAAGATCTTAATATTCCGCATGTTGCTGATTCCCAAACCAGGTACATATCCTTTCATAGTAACCTCCATAACTACTCAAATCCATTAGTTTCTCAACTTGCTCACACTCCATTCCTGATAATCCTCCGAGGCGTCCCGAAAAGAAGATGGCCTGGAGACCTTCTAGTGTGGAATTTTTAATAAAGTGCTACTGATGAGTAGTTCTTTTCAAGTTTTAACATGCTGTTATTATCGTTATCAATACATTTACTTCATGTATATATTTTGTACAGTTGTAAGTTTCAATAAATTTATATAAAAAAGAAAAGATCATCGTAGTTAAAGTAACGACACCTAAAATTTTTATCGAACAAAAGGGAATTTATAAATATATTGTAAGTAAAATAAACATTTAACTAAGAAATTGTTGTTATCCTCCCATATACTGCATGATCAGTTGCCAACGATCTATTCCAGTGTACCCAAGGGGTTGGTTTGAACAGGCGTGACTTTCAAGCACGACTTAGAGACAGCTGTTCTTTACGGTTTCTCAGAGTTTACCTTCCAATCAACGCTTCAAATCTTTATAAGCAATTTAGTATAAAACTAAACCGTCAAAATATATATAAATAGAACAATATTCAAATCACTTATTATTTTATCTAATCTTTAATATTATTTTAACTTAATTAAAAAACATAAAATACTCCTTGTTATGCATCAAACAAACTTATCCATAGTTACAGTTATTATAAATGTTACAGTTAGTTGATAGTCTTCCAGCTTGCTTCCCACAAATTTCGATTACCATCTGAAGCGTTATGAACCTTCTAATGAAGATTTTATTGAAATGCTACTTATGGATATTGTCCGAAGAAGGTATAAGGAAATAAAAGTAAATATCGTTTCATTGTAATCACATTTACTTGGTGTATTTATTATAATATTATAAGCATCGATAAATAAATAGGAAGAAAAAAAATATGAAAAAAGATGATTTTAAAAATATAGAAATCATAGAAATCTCAAGAAACAAAATCAATAACCCTTCAAAACAATACATACAAATAAATTTTGATTTTGACTCCATTTTGATGAATGTCTTACTTGGAACTCCCAAACAAGACTATGTCATAAAACTGCTTGTCGTTTACGGTTATTATACTTATTTATTGAAATTTACAACTGTACAAAATAAATACATCAAAAAAATGTATTGAAAACGATTATAATAACATGTTAAAACTTGAAAAGAATACTCATCAGTAGCACTTTATTAATAATTCTTCGCCAGGTCTGTAGGCCATCTTCGTTTCAGACGCCTCGGAGAATTATCGGGAATGGAGTGGGAAACAAGTTGATAAATTATCGGATTTGAGTGATTATGGAGCTTACTATGAAAGGATAGGTGTCTGGTTTGGGCTAAATCAGCAACATATGGAACATTAAGATATTTATGGATAAGTTTATTGGTGACAAAGCAAGGTGCATTGAGGACTTTTCGAAGGATTTCGGATTGTAAGGATTGAATACGAGATAAATTGGATGGTTTAGTGGAGCCCCAAAGCTCAACTCCATACGTCAAAATAGGTCTAATCACAGTCATGTATATGAGTCTTTTGTAATTAATTGGGAGATTTGATCGTTTGTCTAGTAAATGTTGAAGTAGTATATAACGACGGTCAGTTTCTGGTCGTTTTAGTCTTGAAAAACTTTCTATGCTCCCAATCAATTTACAAAACTAATTATCATGGTCTAATAAAAGCTCTGGGACTCCACTAAACCTTCCAATCTTTTTCATATCCGATCCTTACAACCCGAAATCCTTCATAAAGTTGTCTTTATGTTGTTGATTTGACCCAATCAAGATATCTTTCTTTTTATAATATGCCCCATAACCACTCAAAATGACTATTCCCCCAACTAGTTTTCCACTCGATTTCCGTTTACCCACCATCCGAAAAGAATATGGCCTAAGGACCTTTTAATGTGTAGCTGGATTTCTATTTTACAAATTAATATAACCATTTTAATACACACATGCTAAATGTTTATAATTAACCAGGCATTGGTCGCTAGTTTAACATTTGCCTCCCCAGACACTCCAATCCCATATCATAAACCTTCAAGAATGGTGTCAAAATGGAGAATAAACATAAATCCAAATAGATCCCATCAAATAACCTTTACCCTTAAGTCGTAAACCTACGACTTCCTGTCCTACAGTATCCTTTAATGATGTCCCACTAATCCCTGTTGAACAGATCCGCTACCTAGGACTGGTCCATCTGGACAAACGTCTTACTTGGAATCCACACACAAGACTAAAACGACAAAAAACTGCCCGTCGTTTTCGACTTCTTCAACATTTACTCGACAAACGTTCAAAGCTCCCAATTAATTACAAAAGACTAATATACATGACTGTGATTAGACCTATCTGGACGTACGGAGTTGAGCTTTGGGGCTCCACTGAGCCATCAAATTCATCTCGTATCCAATCCTTACAATCCAAAATCCTTAGAAAAATCCTAAATGCTCCTTACTTCGTCACAAACAAACTTATCCACAAAGATCTTAATATACCTTACGTTTCTGACTTAGCTCAAACCAGATATCTATCCTTTCATAGCAAACTCCACAATCATCCAAACCCATTAGTATCACAGATTGCTTCTCGTTCCATTCCAGATAACCCTCCGAGGCGTCTGAAAAGAAGATGGCCTCGAGACCTTCTAATATAATGCTTCATTATATAAAACCTTTATACGTGCTACCAATGGGTAGTTGCTTTAAAAACAAGTGACGAGTCTTTTTTATCATTATCATCATATTTACTTGATGTATAATATATTGTATATACAGTTGTAAATTTCTATTAAATAAATAAAATAAAAAAAAACATTTCCCTCACCCTTCTAACAAATATTTAAGAAGTTCGTCAGAATTTAACTTTCATCGTTGAATCTCAGTATAGCTGAGTTTAGGACATTTGAGAATAAGAATGTTCGGTTTCTAAGTAAAACGGATGCATGTGGCCTGGATATTGGAAGATTTGTACTGAAAATTGCCATCTCCACACTCCTCAGTATTAGATTATCCCTCGTGCAGTTTATTCGTGACATTTTACTGAGCGAGTTTTCTAATTTTTTTCGATTTATTAGTTATTATTTGGGTTCAAAATGAGTCTTGGATCTAAAATTCTTGAATTGTTGAATAAAAAGCCAGTTGAGCAGATAAATTGTAAGTAGTTAGTTGATAAATCGTCGTGAATAGTATTTATATTATTTTTCAATCATTTACTAGGGATCTGAAATTTTTACTATTCCAGATTCTTGTTCGTGGCTGCTTGAGGTAATATTGGGTTGTTTCACATGAAATGTCCGTTTTCAAGGTAAAGGAATTTTAGTAAAAATACAATATGAAAACAATATAATTTTATTCGAAGTATTTACCTTCTTTTTCTACACATTTTTCCCAACGTGACAACAACTTTTTTATCCCGGATTTGAAAAACTCTGAGCTTTGAAGTGAAACAAAATCTGAAAACGCACTTTTGATTTCAGCATCATTTGCAAAAATTTTTCCTCTGCAGAAGTTGTCTAAATTCCTGAAAAGGTGATAATCTGTTGGAGACAAGTCGGGAGAATATGGTGGGTGCGGAAGAACTTCGTACCCCAGCTCTTTCAATTTATGCATGGTAAGTTTTGAAACGTGGGGTCTAGCGTTGTCGTGTAGGAGTATAGGGCCCTTCCGATTTACCAATCCAGGTTGTTTTTTTCAATAATTTTTCGTGCATTTGGCCAATTTCATTGCAGTAGGTTGTAGAGGTAATGGTCTCACCTCTCTAATTACAGTTGGAGGTCTTCCTCGGGGCTGGTTTTCCAAGTTGGTATCCCCAGTCGAAAACTTAGCAAACCAACGGCGAATGGTTCGTTCATTTACACTCCCTTCCCCAAACGCCTTACAGATGTTTCTAGCAGCCTCAGCTGCCCAACGACCTAGTTTAAACTCATCAAAAAATATTGAACGAAAATCGCGTGTTTCCATGTTCATATTTGAAGGTATACTAAACAGTGTGTAATTGATTGGGAAGCTAATGTTTATAAAAGAAAAGTAGAGGATTAGTAACTGCTTGATTATGATATGTGAACTTTGGAAGTAAACAACAGAGACTCGCAAAATCCTCTATGTATTTCAAATATTATAAAATCGGACATTTCATGTGAAACAACCCAATACAAAGTAGATATGGTATAGGTTTATCCAAGAAATAAAAAAAGAAAAACGAAAAAGAATTGTAAAACGTGCAATGTTCCAATTCACAATGAACATTCTAAATATACTTGTAATAATTGTATAGAAATTGAAAAAAATGATCTGGCTGATGAAAAACACATTATTATGTAAATAGTAAAATATTTAATTTTTGTTTGATTTTTTTGTTGTTTTACAACAAATCATTGCAAAAATATATTTTTAATCCTTATACTCCATACTACAATTATCGATACTTAATGATGACATTTATTTACCATTTATAACTACATATTTGGCAACATAAAACTGCATTTTTTATGAAAATCAAAGAAGTGAGGGAAATGCTCACCTAGCGACTAACGTTGTACCAGATCGGCTAGCGACCAACACTTTTAATCATTTTAATACACACATACTAAATGTATATACTTAATACAGTTGTAAATGTCAATCAATAATTAGGAAAAGAAAAAAAAAAGACTGAAAACTAAAGTATAATATTATTGAGGTATAAAACGCAAAAGTTCTCTTCTCTAACTATTCGCCAACATTTGAGACAACTTCGTATTTTGAGAACCTCATATGTGTGCAATCAATTATTTATTTTATATCTGGTATTGATATATCATATTCAAATACTACTATGTTACATTTATAAAGTATTTATACTGTTCTTAAACTGAACATTATTATTAGGGTAGGACTTTATTATAGGGCTGTCGGCTATAAACCACGAGCTCGTATAGTTAACATTGTATGAGGCATGAAGTTGTAGGGGCACACTATGAGACAACAAATTTATGGCGGGCATTTAAAATAAAATTAGCCAAGGAGATTCGAAGGCAGTGTTTTAAGGCGCCGTTCTCTCGTAAAACTAGCGATTTTATCGAGTCCCACCCGACGAAGGGGTTCTTTGAAGGTCCGCGATTCGCCGATTTATGTCCGCCCTTTCGATTGGCTATTGTCTTCTCCGGCTTCTTTAATGAGCTTCGCTTTTGTTATCTAGGTCTATGTTGACCAAGTTACTGAAGGATCATCTAAAATAAAAAAAAAGGGAGAAAAGCATTATTAAGGTAATATGAAAGATGAAATAAAACAACTTGAAGAGACATAACCTTATTTAACTGTGTACTTAAAGTAAGTATACGATGGACATATAACACTTTAGTATTACTCTAAGTATTCCCATCTTAAGCTGATGGCATTAAATGTTAAGGTAACGACTAGAATCTACATGTCAATGAATGTAAGGACATTTACAGAAAAGTACGTTGAGCTGAGGATTCATAGTTTAATCTCCAGTTTCCTGAAAGATAGAAATTGGAAAATAAAAATAAAAACATATAATAAATAAAATAAAGTAGAACCTCTCTAAGCCGACCACTAAGGAACCAACACACAGTGGGCCAAATTAGCAAAAAACTGCTCAAAACACATTTTTTTAAAGTTTTTTTTTTGGTTAAATTTGCGACAAATATGTGTTTACTATACCTTAAGGCTAATAGAGCTTGGCGTTTCAGAGAGTTTTGTTAATTACTTAACAATTGAGAGCCTTCAGAGTAAAAATGGCGAAAAAACAAGAAATTTATTTTTATTAAATTTCCATTATTAATCGTCATTATTTTATTTCAATTTTGGTATTAACATATTTTTTTCTATTGTTTTGAACTTGGTGGAGTACAAACCGAGATGATTTTAAAAATTAACTAAGCCAAATTTTGACTTTTTGATTTTCCGAAAACATCCTTTTTTGTTTCTCTTTTAGTCTCTTCAAACTAAGCCAAAAAAACATTTTGATTAGCTTTTTTCACTCCCAGAGTATGCTTTTTTACGATTCATTAGGAGAGTGGAGGTCCTACCGTATCCTACAGTTTTTATGACAATTACTGGACTTTCCTTATGTGTCGGCCATTTTTCTCAAATTTTGGAGCAAATTAAAAGTCAAATGGTGAATATTTTATGATTAATTATTCATAGAGGTATGTTTCAAACAAAAAAAAACATACTTTATTTTTGGAAGGGGAATCTGCTTCATTAGTACAACAGCTCGTTAATCTTTGAACATGGTTAACCTACCGACATTTGGTATTTCTACCATACGTTCTCGGTAAAAAACAAAACAATAATAATATTGTAATGATATTGATAAAACACTTTTGATATATTTTTTAATAAAAGCAGTATTTTCAAAAAGCAACGTAATGAATGTTGTTTCCAGGAACGCCAATTGCATGAACCTCGATTTTAGATGTAATTTTGTACTTTTTATTAGTACCACATTTTAAAAAAAATAATTTAATTATTTACTGTTTATTAAAATTACTGAAATTTAAAAGAAAATTAATTTTTAACATTTTATGTATGTGGGTACTACTAATCTTTCATCATTGCTGATGATTCTCAGAATAATTAATATAATTAATGTGCAAAATAACGGTGCAAAATTTTCTTTAGTAGTATTAGAAAACTAAGAGAAAAGTAAAGTTTTACTAACAAACTCAGAATAATGAAACCAAAAAAAAGTAAGCGTGTCTCATCCTATTTGGAAAATAAATTATCATATACTGGCTAAATACAAAGGCTTAATTAATTTATAGATGCCTCATCGAATTCTACGCGAAAAACTACAAATAGAAGCCCACTTGGTTTTGAGAAAAACGTATCAACAACGAAAATGATTTATTTTAAACCGATACATTTTCCCAAATTATTTTTTCTTGTTTTATCATGCCATCCAATTGGTTTGAGGGATGAGACTATTAAACATCATTACTGAACTAAGGAGTGTGTGAAATTTCAAGTTTATACATATATTTTTCTAAGAGTTATTGAATTTTAAACATTTTTTTGCGTTTTTGCCCCACTCTGCAACGGTAAGACCGGAACGGCTAAGAGATCGGATCAACCGGAGATTTCAATCAAACTCTAGTTTTAACTAGTTAAAAGTATATTATAATTATATTAAAATTTATATATATATTTATAAAGGACTCTTGGGAAACAAATTTTTAAAGCGCCTATTTGGTTGGCCCAGGAATACCCCAAACTATATAGTCCGTCTCGAAACAGGAAGACAGCCATTAAAAATGAAAGTGATTAAAAAGATGACAAATCTATGGACCAAGCTCGAGTTTATGCCAGAAGAGCAACTCCCAAGACTTTGTAGAAGAGCAACATTAATAGACTTAAATCATTAGACAAGGATAAGCCTGACATAGATTTTAACAGGGTGTCCCACTTTAGAGCAATAGCCAAGCTAAATGCCTTAGCAGATGAGCTTTCTGTTAACAATAAAATTGACTGCTTTGATACAAAGACGACATTCAGGAAAAAGCACATAACTAGAGACCGGATTTTTGTGCAGGAAAAAAACAAAAAATGTGCAGTAAAAAACTCAAGACATGCAAAATCGTGCAGTAAAAAACTCAAAATATGCAAAATCGTCCAGTAAAAAACTCAAAACGTTCGACAAACGTTTCGTTTTAGTGTGGGAAAAAAGGAGATGAAAAAAATTGTTAATTAAAAGAAATATAAAATATCTTTATTAAAATTTCTTTTTACGTGGAATCAAAATATAATTAAATATTTTTGAAAAATAAATTAGTAAGCTTCGTGAAAATGTACGATATTATAAATTTCAAAATATTTCTCAGTAAAATTATGCCGCCTGTCACTTAATAAAATGTTCTTTAGCAAAGAAAAGGAACGTTCTACATCTATAGACGTAAAAGGACAATCTTTGTAGCATGCGATCGTGGATGGATCCAGATTATCATTTTCTATTTTCTTTCCGTTGATACAATAATTTAATATTTTTTTTAACGAATGTAGCCGATTTTTTTTCTCGATGATTTGCTCGAATTTCGAAAACAAGCATCTTCCCTTTTCATTATCAATTCGTTTTAAGCTTTCTTCGAGAGTTTCAAACAAATATAAGCCCTGGATATTCATTTGTCCATTGTTTCAATTTTGTAAAAACATTCGCGGACGTTTTTGGCATTTTCAAAGTTGATAGTTTAAAATCTTGTCAACAACTAGCCTTCTGTGCTAAATCAGAAGTGGGAAATGAAATGGGAAGCTGGGAGTAAACTTTTCTGAGGAAACGTCTTAGTTCTAGGAAGTACGTCGATCCTCAATGTTTGCCTAAATCCTCAAAGCTCCCAATTCAATACGATCATTTAAAAGTAGGCCACAAATACATTTGATTTATATTAAGCGACTTTTTACTTTCAATTTAAAACTTATTAACCTATTTAATATAAATAATTGTTATAAATGTTTCCTAACAATCCTAAGTAAAATTTTTAAAAAATGAATGTTTAAGTGAATAAAATTAGATGAATTTGATTCAATTGTGCAATTTCGTGCAGTAAAACCCTTATTCGTGCAATTAAGCTCAAAAAGTCAAATTTGTGCAATTTCGTGCAAAATAAAATTTAAGAATAAGAATCCTTAGGTCATAAATGAGATAACCACTTGGGTTAGAGAGCGCTAAATCAAAGCGAACTAAATGTGCAATAACACAGAAATCCGGTCTCTACACATAATCAATACTTCTCAGCCGACATTCAAAGAACTCTGAATTCAACAAACTACCTTTCATATAGAATTATATGCAGTTAATGCTCCCGACCCCGAAACGTACCTTACATTCAAAGCTCATATAAAGAAATTGAAATGTGTCATCCAATTAAGAGTTGCTAATTCAGAACATATCAGGATCTATGGAAAAAACACAACTTTTTTGTTCAAGCCACAAGAAACCTGTATATCCTGCAATCAATTTATCTACAATAGTCTGCATCACAATTTCCTTCACTTCCCAGCACACAATGAATAAAGACAACAATTTCATCGACACTTCATGATTGGAATCTTCTGATAACCAAAGTACCCAAGCTATACTCAATATCGGCAGTGTCGATAAGTTACATAAAGTGTACTATTACATGATGGGAATCCAAAAAGTGCTAAATTGTTTGTCATAGACCATTTTCTATTAAGTTTTTGTTTTCAGTTTATCTTTAAAGTGACATTTTTTATTGTTTCTATCATAGCAATAGTAATTGTTTATTATATAATCTGTTATTTATGATTTGAAAACCAGAATATGTTAGTAATTTTTTTTTTTTTTTTTTTTTTTTTTTTTTAAATATGTAGATAATTTGTTAACGCTATAATATTGTAATTTATATTTAGAAGCATCGGGTCATACAATACGATACTTTCGTTTATCGCAAACTGACTTATTTTTAAAACCGTAGTCGCTGTTTGGTATAGAGGAAAAACCGTTTAAAAAAATCACAAAGTTGGCCACATTTTGAGAGAATTCATAAAATTAAATAGCCTGTATTTTAATTCCCGTTAATAAATATAATACATAATACATTAATATAAGTACCTGAGGCCCTGTTGTTGGTATTCATCTTGTCATTGTTGAAACATATAGTCAACATCATCGGTATCTTGAGCTATGATAACTTGGTCACCTGCAAAAAAATAATATATACATCATCTTCAAAGTATATTCCTGTGGGTTTGTATTTATTAACATTATTTCCAGACCAGGATGAGCCAAAAGATCTGGATGATGAAAAGATTATTATAAAATTTTACATGTAATGAGTACAAAATGGCATTATCATAATTTATTGTGGTTTATGTTATAATTAAATAATTAGAAGGGAGACTTTATAATTGCCATATTTTAAATAATTATTATTATTGAGGGCAAAAATTTGTAAAGACTTAAATAAAAGATTTGGTTCTTTTAATGAGCATCAGGAATCGTCTGATTTTTGATCCAAATGTCGAAAAAATGTGAACCAGTAATACAATTCACTGACGAGAAATCATTAACAAAATTCCAACGATAACATCTTTATTATTGACCCAAATATTATAGCAAGAATTATATCCAGATATTTATTTTTTATTTTTTTTTTAGTTGCAAAAGCAATTAAGATATCATCTGAGCTCTCTGTTTTGAAAACAACTTTCAGGTTCAGAATTTTGCATATAGTGTTTAGATATTCTTGAAATTTGGAAATATTTCGACTAACAAATGAGAAAAAATATTAACATATCGAATTCGGATCATTCAGGATGTATTAAATATGTCATTTAAAAATATATGTATATATGTTTTTTTCTCATTTTACTTTTCCCTTTGTCAAATCAGTATTTGTCAACTTAAAATGCTTCTTTCATGGTATTTAACTGATCCCTGTTGAACAAATCCGCTACCTAGGACTCCACTAGGGCAAACGTTTAACTTGGAATCCAAATACAAGACTAAAGCGGCAAAAAAATGCTCGTCGTTTTTGGCTTTTTAAAAATTTACTAGATAAATCCTCTAAGATGCCGATTAATTACATAAGACTTATTTACATGACAGATATTAGACCTATTTGTACATATGGAATTGAGATCTCAAACTCCAATAAACCATGTAAATCATCTCTTATCTAATCCTCACAATCCGAAATCCTCACAATCCAAAATCCTCAACGCTCCTTACTTAGTCACAAATAAACTTATCCATAAAGATCTTAATGTTCCATAATTGCTAATTAATCCGTATGTATTAAACTTCATTCATATCAACCAGTCTCTCAACTTAATTCTCATTCCATTACTGCTAACAAGAGCTATGAATTATATGCAATAAAAACTGAAAAATATGCATATATATATATATATATATATATATATATATATATATATATATATATATATATATATATATATATATATATGGATAAATTTCTTGGCTGTTACTATTAAATGTTTAGTAAGGTTCTTGAGGTTCAGTCATAAAATAAAAAAAAAAAACTATTTTGGCGACGATTCGAGACTATATTGTTCTCATAATCATGCCCTACAGTGAAAAAACAGGTTACAATAAAATTATATAAGTTATACAAGTTATTTCAAAACATAAAGTTAGCTACAGTACAGGTAGGTATATAACAACATGTGTAGGGTAATATTTTATTTTTATGTTATTTATATTTTTATTACCCTACACATGTTCTTATATAATTTTATTGTAACCCGTTTTTTCACTGTAGGGCATGATTATGAGAAAAATATAGTCTCGAAACGTCGCCAAAATAGTTGTTTTTTTTATTTTATGACTGAACCTCAAGAACTTTACTAAATATATATACATATATATATATATATATATATATATATATATATATATATATATATATATATATATATAGATATATAGATATAGATATATTCAAGTACATAGGCTAAAATATGCAATTGAATATCTAAAATATGGAACCATCTACGTTATTTAGAAAGATAAAAAATTTTAGTAGATACTTATAAGTTAGAACTAACTCAAGATTAAAGGTAGGCGCACACTTTTCGTCATCGGACGGACGGATCGGATTTTTAAATTCGACCTATTATTGTAATAGGAAGTGCGCACACCTTTCAGCATCGTATGTATCGGCATTCTAAAGCAGTAACATCTAAAATCCGAATCCGTCCGATTCGAACCGTCCGTCCGATGACGAAAGGTGTGCGCCTACCTTAAGTAACCAATAGTGTTGAAAAGGGAAAAAAAAAAATCAGAAGATTGTTAAAAAACAAAAAGACAAATATAAAAAATAATATTTTGTATAATATAAATAAAGAAAATAGGTATAGAAGGGTATGTAAACTGGGAATTATTAAAACCTGTGCAGTAGTCGTTACAAATTTATCAAAACCAACACAATATAAATCGACTCACTTGAATGTTCACACTTAAAACTCTCAATTGAGAACTCACGTACATTCTTTCCTACAAGATCTTTTGTCTTTGCATGAGTTATTTTTCGGCATTTTAGGAGTACACAAATTAAAATCACAATTGTACTCCAACATCAAACGCCTGTAGACTAACTAACTGTACATAACTGCAAACTAAAGTTGTAGGAAATTTTATTTAAAATCAGATGCTTTTTAGAATTAGGAATTGGCTCACTCCAGTGGTAGATGAATTTTAAACCAAATAATATTGTAGTGCCAAATTTCTACTGAGGTCAAACGCATGGAATTTCACCTGAACTCAAAACTCTTCACTTTATAGCATTTTTCAAGTAATTTTTTTTCCATTTATTGATATTTACAACTGTACGAAATAATATACAGCAAGTAAATGTGTTGACAGTGAATACAATGGCATGTAAATAACTTGTGAAGAACTACTCACTAGTATCACTTCAATAAAATCTACACTAAAAGGTCCCTAGGCCATCTTCTTTTCAGACGCCTCGGAGGATTATCAGGGATGGAGGAGGAAGCAAGTTGGGAGACTAGTGGATTGGAATGGTTATGGAGCTTACTATGGAAGGATAGGTATCTGGTTTGGACTAAATCAGAAACATATGGAACATTAAGATCTTTATGGATAAGTTTATTGGTCACATAGTAAGGAGCATTGAGGATTTTTCGAAGGATTTTGGATTGAAAAGATTCTAGACATGTAAATGAGTCTTTTGTAATTAATTGGGAGCTTTGATCGTTTGTCTAGTAAATGTTGAAGTAGTCTGTAACGACGGGCAGTTTCTCGTCGTTTTAGTCTTGTATGTGGATTCCAAGTAAGACGTTTGTCCAAGTGGAGTCCTAGGTAGCGGATCTGTTCAACAGGGATTAGTCGAATATCACAAGTAAAATTAAATGTAATTAACACAATTTAAACTCAAGGTCTGATTAAGCAATATTATAAGCAAATTATGTTGTATACACGTCTTATGTAGATATGTTAGTTTCGCCGCGAACTTAAATCATTTACAGAAAACTGTCTCTACAAAAAACAAAACGTAACTTTAACAAATTTTATCATTACACGAAACCTTTATTGACTGGGCTATTTTTAAGATTGATCGGGTAAGATCGTTACCTGCGTAATCAGATCTTGACAATTTATGATTTGCAGCAGCGAAATGATTAATTCGGTGATATGCATGTTTTAGGTATTAAGTTTAAATAAGTAGAACAGTTTGAATGTCTAGGGTCAACAGTAATAATAAACTAAAAAAAAAAAAATTTAATTTAACGGGAAATAAAGGCAAATTTAAAGCCTGGAAACGCTTGATATTTCTCGGTCGCAAAACTACTTGTTTGTGCCTACTCTCAAAAAGTATAAAAAATAGGGTTTAAAAGACTATTATGCTACGAGCCGATGTTTAAGTAAGCGAAAAATGGCCGCTTACATTAAGATAAGAACAATTCCTTAATTTTTCCGGAAATAAAATACTACGTACTCTCTTTGACACAAAAAGAATGAGCATACATCCGGATTTATGGATTTAGGAAATTTTTCAATGCAGGACTGCGGGGTAATTATTCGTTGGGTATAGTAAGTAATGACAGCGTGCCGATTAAAACGCGCTAGTAAAGTAGCTTGGATTTAATAATGACACAGTTTTTATTTAGGAATACGTTAACACTTTTTAATGCGGAATTGCGGGATTTAATAATGACCGAAATTCAAAAACGCTAATCAGTTATGAACGGTCTCGAGAGGTATACCGAGACGTAGATGGGTAGGTTGGTTTGGGTTCTAAGGTTAGTTCTGTTGGCAGCGAGCCTTCGGGTTCACTCAGCCTTTATTATCATCCTACAGTATGCAGTGTTTAGTAAAACGTATTAGAAACATTTGCGAGTCCTTAAGTAAACCCTTTGAAGTATTTCTCTTTCATAACAGATCATATTTGAAATGATATACCAACAATACTATCCATTAGATACTCTTCAGCATCCTACAGGTTACGATCCAACCAAAGACTAGCATTGAATGATTTAATGACGCCCAAACAGCACCCCCAAGGCAACAGCGACACCTAGCCCTAAGGAAGTTAATTTTTGCGAGGGGTGGTAGCTAATAGGATTAGAATCAACCGCCGAGGGGGGGTGACCATAAAGTAGATAAACGATGGGACGTTGTTCTTATCAAGATGGCGGGGGTGGATAACACGTGCCGTATAGTTCTGGTTAATGTCCCCCGCAGCTATCGATAGCTTCTGCTAGCTCCCATCTTCCGAGGAGTATGCTACTTCTTTGTTGGATAAATATGGGGATACATTGTCGTAATCGGATTAAGAAATAAACAATAACACACAATAAAAGTGACACAGGACGATATATGGTGGAAGTGGTTGAAAAAGAAATTTAAAATTATTTTGTCTTGAAATCAATTTGGTTCATAAAGTGAAAATTGCGAACATAATTATTATGGACTAAAGAATCCTTTTATTACTCGAGAAGATAAATCAAACAAAATTCCCAATGTTACCAACCTAACAGAGCTGAAACTTAAGTGGAGCAGGAATGCTGTTTATAGCTAATAGGAACTCAAGTAGCTTGTTTTTGAATGGAGGTTATTAAAAAAATTTGCTTATTTTAAACTAAAAAAATAATAAAGTTTATGTTCTTCTAAAAACAAATATTTCATTAATATACAATCACTGCTATTTTCAATAATACAGTTTGGAAATAATTTTGGTCCAAAACGTGTGTTTTATTTTCTTCAACTATTAGGCTGTTGTTCAGTTGTTTTGTTTTCTCTTCAAATGTCAAATAGTATAGTAATCATTTTTAGTAATTCATTTAAAGTATTAGAACATTATAACAGACCCCTTACGTGTCTAGCATTTAATACTTACGTACTCACGTATTCCGACTGTTAAAATACATATCGCTCATGGGCAAGAAAAGTGACACAACTCAAAAAAATTCATTTTACTTTTAATTTCAGAATAATGATCGTTTCTGGTTTGTCTTGCAACAGGAAAATTTTCATAAAGGTGTCTCAGCGGGCGGCTGCAACATTGCTTTATTTGTCATTTACCCAAAGTTACTATGGCGAACGGTGGAAAATTTCAATGCAGTGGAAGATTCATTGCTGGAAAAGTGACACATTTTAGTTGTGTCTTGACCTTCACAAAGGTAACTTGTACGGGGAGTTAAGGACAGTATCATATCATATTTTGAGTTGGGACGGTTATCTTGAGCGATATTATTATAATAACTTCTAAAACTTCTTTTGGCTCTCCTAAAAAATTTGATGTTTTTGATTTGTGTCATTTTTTTTGTCCATGAGCGATATTAATAAAAATTTACAGACGTTTTCATAAACACTTACTTGGACACTCTAAAAAATAAAAACAGAACATGCAACATTTCAAATTCCAGATAAACCTCAACAAAAATTCTGAAAAGGAGCTGGATGAGGTATCTTCTTCTCTAAACCCTAAGGGGTATTTGTTGGTGTCCACTTAATTTGTCACGAAAATGTCAGTAAATTTAATGAATATGGCTCCTTAACTGTCAAACAAAATTGAAATATTTACAATAGGTATCATTTATTGAGATCATTATGTAGTGCATTGTTGGAGACGTAATAAGTAACATTCAATATAGTTCGGAGGATTTTTGATTGGAAGGATTGAATGCGTTTGATATTCGACTTTGCAACGAGAAATAGATGGTAGGATTGTGTCTATGCTGATGCTGTGGATATGGTTTTCGATGGAGTGGGATAAAGTATGGTGTTCACTAAACCTTATCATGTTTATTTCTTTCTTTCTTTTTTTTTTTTTTAATATGAAGTTTTCGAAGTAATATTATGTGGAGATAAGAATTGCTCATAAAGATGAAAAAATATTTTGTTTTATATCAAAGTGGTAATTTTTATTTTCACTACTTTAAAAAACGTCACACAAATTTATTTTTACCGATGTGAAGGGATGGAAACGAATCTGCATGACATATAAGCCAACACATTCCAAGCGATACGCAGAGACACCCTTCATGATCGATATCCATATCTTCGATACATCGATAAGCCTCCTCCCCTCGCACTCCCCAAAGAGACATTAAGAACTCACCCCGGGCAGGCACCAAAAAGAGGAGGTCCCAGTTTATAGGGAGGCTCGGATACCCGCATCTGATTGGCCGAGAGATAAAAAAACTCCTATCAATAAATAGTGGATTAAAGGTTGTGCCACCGTTCTGGGACTCCTCCGGTAGCTATCCATCCTGTCTTCTTTATTCCTGGCCTTCCAGTTCTTGGAGGGATCGTCTTACCGTCCTTATCGCATGGCTTGCCTTTTCGAAGGACCTGCACGCACACAGTTACTCCTTTAAAAGATCATTTGTTGTAAAGATAAACAGAAGATATTTGAGTTCGCTTTATGATTACTGTGAGCTGACTGAAAATTTCTTTTAGCAATATCGGGGAGACCTGGGATGGTTGGGACATGATGATGGTTGGGACAGTAAAAGTTTTTATTAATAGGTTGGCACTACTGTATAGGCTTTACAGCACTTGATTACACTCCTGAGGCAGGTTATAATATTGTGCTTTGGCGGCTATATTTAAATTTTTTTGAGAAGAGAGATAAGTTTTTCTTAATTTTCACTGCAATAGTAAATATTTGAACGAAGTTTAGGATAGTATTTTCTTAAAGACAAAAAAAACCTGACAGCGTCTTAAATTAACATACTTAAAACTCCTATCAATTATCCTTCGATTCCAGTAATCAATCTTGAAATACTAACCTACATGTTTGTCAGGACCACGTATTGAATAAGGAAGTAACCTAAGGGATGGTTGTGACAGTTTCCAACCATCCTGTTATATTTTTGCAGTTATTTATATTTTGTTACTTGCATTTCCTTATTGTTTTTTTCTTTACAGAACCTTATTTTTTAACATCATGGTGCCCAGGATGGTTGGAACACTTTTAAATGTTTTATATTTTTGTTTTTTTAACTGAGTTGTTCATTATTATCATCTAGAATAAATCATACTTACTTCAAAAAAGTTATTAAAAAAGAAAAATATTTCAAAAGTTACAAAAAGTAATTGTAGCCCTAAAAAAAATAAAAAATAAAAAACGTCCCAACCATCCCAGGTCTCCCCTAAATATATATTTTTTAACTTTGAATCTTTATTCACATCTTTCGTTTAAAGTGATTAACAATCAGTGAATATGATTAAATACTGAATTATTGGGCGTGAACGGAATGAGAGGGAATAAAACACTGCGGCACTTTCTTCTAAGATTATTATTTTTTTTTTTTAATTTTAGCTCAATGCTGTCGACAAATTAGTTTAAAAACTACTCATATACATGATATTAAGAATATCTATAATAACGGAGTTGAGATCTGCGGCTTCACTAAACCATCAAATTCATCTCTTATGCGATCCTTAATGCTCCTTACATTGTCACAACTGAACTTATCCATAAACACATTAATGTTCCATATGTTGCTGATTTAGCCCAAACCAGGTAGTTTTCATTCCATAATTAACTCCATAAACGTTCAAATCCGCTAGACTCTCAACTTCCCATTCTATTATCTACAATCCTCTGAGGTGTTTGGAAAAGAAGGTGGCATACGGATCTTCTCGACAAAACTTTGTGGCCATGTCGTTTTTGAGTGTTGGGATATGCACGTACAGTTTTGTGAAATAGTTTGTAGAGACACCATATTTGTTCATTAATAGTTGTTAAGGTTATTATCTAGAGTTATAATACTCACGCACTAAGATTTCGCGATATTTCTGAATATTTCCGTATATCTGAGATGCATAAGTTCAAATAGGTTTTAGTAAATAGTTGTGTGTAATTGTGTGCTCATTTTGTGTGTCAGGAATAATAAACATTGATATCCACACAAACAAATTATCTATTATATATATATATATATATAATTATATCAATTTATTGAAATTTACAACTGTACAAAATAATATACAGCAAGTAAATGTGTTGACAGTGAATACAATGGCATGTAAATAACTTGTGAAGAACTACTCACTAGTATCACTTCAATAAAATCTACACTAAAAGGTCCCTAGGCCATCTTCTTTTCAGACGCCTCGGAGGATTATCAGGGATGGAGGAGGAAGCAAGTTGGGAGACTAGTGGATTGGAATGGTTATGGAGCTTACTATGGAAGGATAGGTATCTGGTTTGGGCTAAATCAGAAACATATGAAACATTAAGGTCTTTATGGATAAGTTTATTGGTGATAAAGGAAGGGGAATTGATTTTTCGAAGGACTTCGGATTGTAAGGATTGGATACGAGATAAATTGGATGGTTTAGTGAAGCCCCAAAGCTCATCCCCGTACTTCCAAATAGATCTAATCACAGTCATCTATATAAGTCTTTTGTAATGAATTGGAAGCTTTGATCGTTTGTATAGTAAATGTTGAAGTAGTCTGTAACGGTGGGCAGTTTCTTGACGCTTTAGTCTTTCTTTTAAATATAAACAGAGTATTGTACAGAGGGTTAGTTTAAAGAAACCAATAAATCGTTATTTTTCGAATAATTCTGTATCAAGATGATAGGCATTTTTTGATTGTTTCGAATTAAATGTCGTTTGATACTGTAGTCGACTATAGCACAAAAAGAATTGAAAGAACCTGCTATATGTAAGATGGATTTACGCAACAACCAGGATAACAACATTGAAAATAAGAGAAGAAAATCAAAGAATCAAGAAACCGTTACATAGAAAAATTTACCTGGATTATGGAAAATGTGTTTCCAGAACATTCTTGCATTTTAATACTGTTCTTTTTTTAAATATAATTACCAGGTTGTTACAAAAGTCCTTGTTTATGAAAACAACTTTTAATTCCAACTCTCTCAATTAATGCTACTAGATGTTTTTGTTTCTATTATTTGCGTCAATGTTTACTTTGACTAACCATTTAATTCCCCGTCACTTAAGGTGGCTGTATGGAGTTATTTATATTATTAATACGGATTATTTATTTAATTAATCCAGTTATTTATTTGGCATAACTCCTATTTATTTAATATTTGTAGCTACATGTTTCGGAGACAATGTTCCATCATCAGGCTTCTAATTTTTTTTAAAACACATTGATCTATAACATTATACCAATAGTTCTACAATTATATAGTAATGTGTCATTTACCTCTTTATCTGTGATTATTTTCACATTGTCAATTCTCCATGTTAAAAGCCATGATATAATATAAGACAGAATCCTAGTTAAAAGTTATGATGTTAATTTCTGCTATATTTTCTGAAGGGAAGTGGAAATAAGAAAACATAAAAAACCTGTGATATACTTTCTCACATTTATTTATAAACTGATATGTTTTATTGAATTAATTATACAGACTGTCACACTTTAGCACAAAAAGTAATATGGATGACAAAGAATCCATTCACAAAATATGTATACTGAAATTTTATCACTGAAATTGAAACAACAAATAAAAATATATAAAACACCAAATCCATGTACAAATAAATCTTGTTAAGCTTATAACACTTTTACAAGTTTTAAATTTTATCACTTAAATTGAAACAACAAATATAAATATGTAAAACACCAAATCCATGTACAAATTAATTTTCTTACGTTTTGTAACACTTTTACACATAAGATAAGATGAAATAAGAAAACATAAATTCATAAAACACTTAATCCTTTATGAAACTCATTTTGTTAACTTCTGTTTCACTTATTTACATTTAAGAAGTCTAAATGTCAATATAACAAACTAAACAACACAATCCAAGTTGAGACTGTAGAAGTGATTGTTTACATGTGAGGTTATAGGAATGAACTATCGAAAAATGTAAACATGAAGTGAAGCGTAAGGATCGAACTGGTCGGTGTAGCGCGGGTCAAGCCAGTTTGGTGGTGTCGCCGATCCGAACAATTACCAATACGGACGTGGAATGTCAGAAGAAAAAATATTATTAAAAAAATGGTATAACCACCGAAGAAATTTATGTCCAAGAGGGCGAATCAAAATTTCAGTGTGAACAGATTGAGCGAGTTTATACAGTTTTGAGTGCAAAGTCAACAGGAAGCAAGCCATTTTACAACACGACTATGGTCCTTCTACATGGTCCTTCTTTGACCCGGGAAAACTAATGGGTACCGTAAAATGGGACAACTTTGCCAGTTTTTGAAAAAAAATGTTGTTTGGCACTTCGTGGAGTTTCTGACCAATTATATAGAAGCGCTCGTGTTTTCATCACGTAGAGGAGTTCAAACTCTTATGTTTGATCAGATTTATCCAATGTTTACAGGTTTTAGCAGTGTTTTTCTTTGCTTGTTTTGCAACAGTTGGTTTTGATACCCTTACAAAGTGTCTCGTCCTGTTCATACATTCATAGTTTCATAATAACTATTTATTTTGCCTAATAGATAATTTAATATTTATTTAGAACAACTTGAAAATGTAAATTTTACTTTGTAAAATAACTAAATAAATTTTGGTTTATAAAATAACTTTGCAAAATCCCACTAGGAAGTAAGGTCAAGATGGGGCAACACTGCCAGCCTATAATTTTGTGTTTGATTTTACATTAATATCTATATTGCAAAAGTGTAAAGCATTTTGTGGGCAAACTCACCAAATTCTAAGGATCATTTTACATCCCAAACGTGGCTGATGAAGCTTTATTAAACGTATGTATGGTAGGTGATATCATTTATATAATTGACCCGCCTTATATTTAACTCCGAGGTAAATATACATTTATGGATGAAAATGTCAAAAGTTTTTGTGAATTTTAAATTTCATTAGGTATTTCAAGTTTCGTTTTAATGAATTTTATTATTACGATGTTTCATTCTAAATACTGTAAAATACAGACTACTTCAACATTTACTAGACAAACGTTCAAAGCTCCCAATTAATTACAAAAGACTCATTTACATGACTGTGATTAGACCTATTTGGACGTATGGAGTTGAGCTTTGGGGCTCTACTAAACCATCCAATTCATCTCGTATCCAATCCTTACAGTCCAAAATCCTTCGAAAAATCCTCAATGCTCCTTACATTGTGACCAATAAACTTATCCATAAAGATATTAATGTTCCATATGTTTCTGATTTAGCCCAAACCATCCTATCCTACCATAGCAAGCTCCATGACCACTCCAATCCACTAGTCTCCCAACTTGCTTCCTCCTCCATCTCTGATAATCCTCCGAGGCGTCTGAAAAGAAGATGGCCTAGAGACATTTTAGTGTAGATTTTATTGAAGTGCTACTAGTGAGTAGTACTTCACAAGTTATTTGCATGCCATTGAATTCACTGTCAACACATTTACTTGTTGTATATTATTTTGTTCAGTTGTAAATATCAATAAATGAAAAAAAATAAAATAAAAAATACTATAAAGGCTTGTTGTAATGCGAGTCGAAACGTCGTCATAATAAATTAAAATATTATTTTTAATTGCTGTGTATCTATGACTGCATATCTACCTACAATCTACGTCTCTAAATACTTTTAAGTCAACTAATACCTTATCAATATGTCATTATCTCGTGGAAATCTTTTTAATATTAGTTCAAACAATCCTTTCTCTGTCGCTGTCTCTATTTTTTAAGTGTTTTTTACATACTTGCAAAGTTTCCCTATTGTAGGGTAACTTTGCCAATGCTATTTTTCTATATTTTTTAAATTTAATGATTAAATTGTAATCGTTGCATATATTTTAAATCAAAAGATCTAGACTCATAATTATAATGGGTTAGAAACAGATTTGAACGCTATTGGTTGAGGTAAAAGTTGTAAGGAAAAATTAAACTTGCCCCAGTTTACGGTACTGCTAGAAGAAGATATTTTACCTCATTCTGCGTATCATCAGCTTATGGTTGATCAATCGCTTTTTTTTCAATGGTTGATCTTTGATAAATTGCTTTTTTTCTCCCTAGGTCGAATCTTTTGATAATTACAAGAAATTAAAAATTGGATGTGAAGAGTTATTTTCCTCAAAACCAAAGGAGTTGTACCGGTATCAAACCCCTAGAAAGATGGGTGAAACTATTTGAAAACAATGGAATTTTATGAAGAGAATTTATTATCCGATAATGATTTAAATATTTTTTTTTTTCACTTTTATTTTTGAATCCACACCTGTCAAAAAAATGAAAATTGGCAATCAGCGGATGTGCTGAAATGATGATATTAACATAATTGGCATGTTAGGCACGAGGAGAGATAGTGCCCAGTGGCACTCCTTCCTTGTCTTTGATTTACTTCTATAAAAGTAAGTCTCTCATCCAGTTTCTTTTCAGTTTGTTTGGGTGCCCCTTTAATTTTTCATGGAACAGTCGGTAGTGGGTCCGTATGTGTTCAATAACTGTTGGTATTTGTAAGTCGGTGTGTATAGTTGTATTGGTAACGTACCATGGTGCTTGTGTTATTAGTCTTAATGTCTTGGATTGAAAAGTTTGTAATCTTTTTATGTGTGTCTGTCTAGCAGATCCAAAAATTTGTGATGCGTTGGTCCATAAAGGTTTTAGTAGATGTGTGTAGGTCATTAATTTTTGTCTAGTATGTAGTTTTGATTTTTTCCTGAAAAGTGAGTACATCAGTTTCAGTCTCATATTTAATGATGTCCGTTTCTTCTTAATATGTTGGCCCCATGTCATTCTCCTATCGAATGTAAGTCCTAAATATTGTATTTTGTCCGTTTGTGGAATTGGGATATTGTCAATGTAAACAGGAGGACATGTTTGATTTAAATATGTAATCAGAAATGAAGCTTATGCACAAAGACATTTCTACGACCTAGAATTTAGGTCATAAGTGGTCAAAATTATTTTTAAAAAACAAAACAACAACATTAAAATAGCTACTTAAAAAATTAATAATTAAAGAAAATTATTTAAAAAAAAAAAGTATAAAAAAAAATTAGAGGTATTTAGGATCAACATATCAGTTTGTATATCGATGGTTTTGAAAAACTATAAACTTCATCTTCTATCATTTCCTATGGCAACTATGATATTGTACAATATTATTTAAAATATTTAGTTGGCAGTGAAATGGGTATCGTTTAAAACTTTGGACAAATGTAAAGAAATGTTACCAGGATGAAGTCCAATTCCTAGCAGAAAGATGGGTGAAAATAATTGAAGAGTAGTATTCAAGTATATCTACAATAAAGCTTTACTTATGAAAAAGTACTTTACCATATATCAAAGTATGTATACACCACCCAGTCTTTTAACTTAATTTTTCTTAGGGATTTCCCCACAACCTTTGTACCTGTCTGTTCAAAATTTCCATAGGTTTGTTGTGTACTAGAATTGTTAGTCGATTCCATATCCACTAGTAACATTGTAAGTAGCTTCATAATCCTCTATATTCTGTAATTATATGTATTTTTATTATTCTAACACATTTTGTTATATACTTGTACTGTAGCTAACTTAATGTTTTGAAATAACTTGTATAATTTTATTGTAACCTGATTTTTCACTGTAGGGCATGATTATGAGAACAATATAGTCTCGAAACGTCGCCAAAAATAGTTGTTTTTGTTTATTGACTGAACTTCAAGAACCTTGCTAAACATTTAATAGTAACAGCCAAGATATTTATAAATATATATAAATGATATAGATATATCATTATTTGAACTTGGATTAAAAAATAAAACCTATTTTCTTTTTCTAATTGAAAATTTTCAATATAACAGATATTAAAATGTCATATTTATGGGAGATAAGGAATTGTGCTATAAAATCCCTGGCTGCCGTGAAGAAGTGGGTAAGTCAAAATTGTGCATTTTGATCGTTTTCCTAAATCCTATAATTACTCTCAAAACACCATTTACCCTAAAATGGATACTTTAAGGCCGTATTTAAGGACCTATTTTTAATAAATTTATGAATAATAGATATTGATTGATTTTGATTTGAATTTTTATTTTATTGAGAAAGTATTACAATCTGCCTCAATGTGGGCATTAAGTAATATGGATGACTAAATCGTTCCATTCACACACTATGTACAATAACAAATAAATACAAAGAAGAGATAAAAAAATAAAATAAAATAATAAGAAGAAAATAAAAAAATAATAAACAAAGTACCTCAAACTATACAATACATAAAGCTAAGAAGAATAAAAAATAAATAATCTATAACATAAGTAACAAGACATAAAATAAAAACAATAGTAAGAGTAAAATAGATATATATATATCTAGATATGTAAATGGACCTGACACGGTGTGTTAACACCAAGAAAAAATTTTTAAAGTCTGAGGATGGGACATTGTTGTTCCCGAAACATGTAACATGATTTATTAATAATAAAGAAGAGTGAATGCCATGAATAATGAAATAATTTCAATATATGTAACTCCTTCATTGAAGAATTAAAAAAATTAAAATTTAATTAAATTAAATCGTAAAAATACATTCATACTTTATTTACACTATATATACATCCGAGGGATCCCCCGGCCAGACTTGTACCTCCACTTATAAAGGGACAAGCCAGGCCCCAAGAGATCCCAGCTCTTCTCTCTCTGCTGCGTCACTAGTATAAGAAAACACCAGTGGAGATATAAAAGATATTAAAAAAATAATTTTTTGGATGTTAATATTCAGTCACTTTAATTACAAGGGAATGATAAAATACCTGTAGAATAAAAGATTCTCATTTGTCTGATGGCTCTCGTTTCGGTTGGGCAGGATAATGTTGGATCCGTACTAATCATTGTTTATTCATATGTTTTATAACGTATATGCTGGTTACCATCGTTTTTATTATTTCAGTTATCAATGATAGCAATAAATTTTTTTTTCTTAATGGAACAATATTGTTCTCAGTCAATGAAACTCATTGATGACTGTGAATGATACCCCTTTCCTCAGAGCAGAGCTAACTCGGTCATAATAAATCGATTTTTGCGAGAGCCATGCTATTTATAGAGGGACTATCGATACCCTGTCAGAGAACGGACAAAGAGGCGCTTTTTCGAATAGATTAAGCCACAAGAGTATGATGACTGTTGATTTTGTTGATAGGTTGTTGGAGATGTTGAGATGTTGCTGAGTCAATGAACATCTATCTGCGTCCTCAACGCCTTCATCAAACTCCAATCCATTAATTAGGAATATGAAAGGGTTGTTGGTGGTCTCTCTTCTCCTCGCCATATCGGTCCACGGATATAATTATGGAAAGATATTTTAGTTATTACATTTAGCCAGGATATACATCAGTAGCAAATAGGGAGGGGTATCGATAAACGATGTACCTATAATATTGATATTTTTGTTTGATAGCCCAGTATTTTTTTCTTTCAAATATGTTCATATCGTTACGTACGTTAGATTTCGAAAGTACAGATTCTTTGGCGAAAGAACAGGAGTCGTACGGCTTCCTAAAAGCAAACAATTAGTCTCCCATGAAATTCAGCATTATTTAACTAAGAATCAATAAATCATTTGTAGCTTGTTTTTTTTTAAACACTTACAAGATGAAGATTTAATTAGAATAATTATTTACCGAAACGTAGGCATCCCTAATATACTAAGCAGCTATAAAGACAAATACAAACAAATTCCAAATTTTCCGGGCAAAAACATTCAGCACTATTACAAAAGCGTTTATGCAGTTAAATAGGAACAAGCGGTGCCGCTGGGTTCTAAGTACTTTGTGGTACTATGCAGGTACTTTCTCCATCAAGCTAAATATATGTAGGGGAGAGTAGCCTATATTGTACCATTTTTTTACATTTATATTTTCAACTTCAACAAGTTACGTTATACTTCATAAAATTAATTCTTACTAAATAATACATTTATTCTTCTATAAGTAAACATTGTTTAATTGTAATAATATCTACATTTATTTGTTGTTATAAGAGTTTTGTAAAGGTTTGCAACTGGTACAATTTAGGAATCTAGTTTCCTAAATTGTACCAGCGGTTTCCTTAATTGTACCAATTAAAAAAAGGTAAGGTGGTTTTTGTTCTAAGGCTATAAAAATATAAGTGAACATATAAATGATATTTATTTTAAATAAAACATAATGTAAACTATTATTTTTTTAAGAAGAAGAGAATGAACTTTATTCTGGGACTACTTGTCCCCTAAGAATAACATATGATTACAGTACATAGGACAATCATCTGGCTTTGATAATTAATTATAATAAATAATAACAATAGATAATAATAAAAATTGATAAAGAATTAAATTATATGTTACAAGATAACTGTGACATCTTGTAAAATGATACATCTTATGTATACTATTATCATGCATATTACATAAATGTTCACGTTTTACATTAGCTCGGAAGATTGAAGATCCAGGAGGTAAAGGAATAAATGATGTTTAAAGGAAGTAAGAGTGGATCTTTTTCGAATTGTGATGGGCAATGAATTCCATAACGAGGAAGCACGGATAATAAAGGATTTCTCGAAGGATGCAGTTCGATGCGCCGGAGTGTATAGGTTGATGGGTTGGGTTCTAGTATTTAAGAGGTGAATGGAGGAGCGCAGAGTAAGGAGGTCATGGATATAGGTGGGTTTTTTGGTTTTCAAGGTTTGAAATATGAGAGCACCCAGGAAGTATTGACGTCGAAAACCGGGGTACAGCCACCCGATTTCAGAATACCTGTGAGATATGTGAGAACGTCTGGAGATCCCGAAAATAAATCTAATAAAACAGTTCATTACTCTTTTACATCTCATCTCGAGCTCATCAGACAGTCCTCCATATACTACGCATCCATAGTCAAAGTTAGGAAAAATAAGTGATGATACTAAAAGTTTTCGAGTACTTAATGGTAATGAATCACGGTAATGTGAAAGTTGCTTAAGAATAAAAATAGATTTTCTCGTGATTTGAGAGATATGGCTATTCCATGCAAGATGTTTATCGAAAGTTATTCCCAGATTTTTAATGGAATTTTATGAAATTATTCATGGGCACATCAAGAAATAAAATTTTTTATCCAAGTACATAAACCAATAATATAATTGTTGATACATTATAAACTATTTTTCGTTTTTTATAGTAAAATAGGAGCAATTGAGGCTTTTGTAGTGTCCATTTGCAATTCACTGGCAAACCTCTCTCTCCACTTGTCCCCACTTGTCTTTTGCCTTTTGGGGCTAAGACTTTGTGACATCTGGATTGTACGGTGCTTATTCCCAACTCATCCACATTAAAAATACGAGTGGCATCAAAGTGGTTTTCATCGACAGTTTTTTCTAATATGTCAAAAACTCTTTTTTGGTGAACCCCATCGCTCTTGACAAGGAAGTTGCATGGGGTTCCCTCAAAACCAAATTTTCATGCCGCTCTTTGAATGAGTAAAACCACTTTTTACCTGCCATTCCTGATTCTTTACAAAATTTGTGTGGGATATTATTTATTTTGGCAATCTGGAATGCTAATCTCCTTACATCATTTATGGTCACACCAAACATAAGATTTTCTAATTTTAAAATATGCTGAACAAGTTCTAGTTCAACTTCTGGGGACAGGGTTGTTGGACGTCCAAAAACCTTTGTACCCTCATTTGAAGTCACGTTTTTCCCTTCAAGGTGTCGTTTAAGAGTTGGTTTAGGAATTGAATATTGACGACATACTTCATTCAAACCCATATCACCGTTACGACAGGCATGAAGGCTCTTTCCATGTCAAAACACAACACGTGTGTAACATTAATCATGGTAAAAGAAATCCAAAAAAACAAATGGAGTAAGGAACTTGGGGGAGGTCAATGCCATAAATCGTACCGGTACGACTAAGGAAACTACAATATGGTACAATATAGGCAACTCGCACTTTTAGTAATTAAAGGCTCACTTCTAACTTAAAAATAAAGTAAGTGTGTGATCTTTTGGATTTCCAGATACGTAATTAGTTATCTATTATATATTTGTCAAATACCACTCACTCACTTAACACGAAATCTCAGAAACCACCGAACGGATTGGAATAAAATTCGATATGCAGATTCCTAGAGGGCCGTAGGTGCTCGCTAGGAAAGGAATTTTAAAAAATCGGCCTGGATCGCGGCTAATTTGCGAAAAATGCGATTTCAACTTTTATTGAGTGAAAAATAAAAGATTAATTATCATATGGTATTTGGAGCTTTGACTTTGGAACTTTGACCACCGATTAAGTTCCTTATAGTTGTAAACAAACAAAAATACGATTGATGTCGAAACCTTATAATAATGGTATATAATGGTAGCTGCAGAGGTTACTTACAACTTACAAGTTTGAGTTGTTTTGTGAAGAGAAGCTATTAAAAGACTTATGTTAAAGAGGAGGTTAAAAGACTTAAGTTCTCTGGTGATGACATGTAAGGCCAGTTCGATGTAGGGACAAAAAACAGATAAGAATCAATAGTTCTACCAAGTGTATGATTCTCTTTAGTATCGTATCATGTTCTACCATGGAGAAGAATAGTACAGTATTAACATCCCTCAGCGTGACCCAAACTCCAATACATCACTTAAGAAAACTATGTCAGCAGCTGATTTTGGTTTTGAAATGTTAGTGGAGCGGGGAGGTGAAGAACCTTATTTACTTTAATTTCGTAATCTCCTTAACCAATTTATGCTTGATATGTACGCAAAAATAGAAACAGAAAGACTAAACTTTCTTCAAAAAAGTTGAGACTATATTCACTTAAAGTATGCCAAAATAAGAAAAGCTGATGGTCTGGTATCAGAGCTGGGTAAGATGGTGGTGCTGCCTCGAAGCATCACTGGAGGACTATCAAAATAATATAAAATTAACTTTTGCAAATTGTCAAATTTACTTATTAAAATTATTCTAATAATGGAATTGTTCAGGTTTATTTAAATAATAATAATTATCAACGTTAAGCTTAACTTTTACTAATTTAAGTTGTCCTAATCCTATTGATATTAAACCGTAGCGGAGCAGGGTACTTTCAGCTAGTGTAACAATGAAATGTATGTTTGCATACCGTAAATGAAGATGTGTCCTTAGCTACGGGCACTGAAAACTACAGTAGAAATGCACAAATCATAAAACTATCGTTAAAACCTGAATGCAGTTTAGCAGTGAGCTATAATTTTTGCATACCACGATATCCACTGTATAGCTGCTCCAGTAGTCGCCAGGAGCGCTATATACACCTGTTTCTTGTAAAAACAAACGTGGTACGATTTAGGCGGTGGTACAATATAGGCTACTCTCCCCTAAATGTATAACAACGCTGAGAAGATGTAAATGTAGAATGAATAAGTGACAAATGTGATAAGAAAATAAAAGTTAAAAAAAAATGTGATATGTATATTATGTCTTAGTTATTATTTTTGTTTATTGTTCCCGAAAAGCCGGCATTTCACTAAATCAGCACCTTTACAGTATATGAAACGGTAAATTCATGTAGAAAGTTATGTTGTTAACGTGTTGCTACACTTTCTCACATAAGGTATGAGTAAATAAAAAAAAACAGTATATAAATCCTAAATCTATGTTGAAACTGATTTTGTTAGCGTCTGATAAATATTATACATATGGAAAGATAAAATGACAAAATATCAATATAATTATAAAACATTAATACCATGTTTAAAATTTAGGAATGGAAGATTACCGTAATTTTATAGGAAACTAGCTGAAAGTACCCCGCTCCGCTACGGTTTAATATCATTAGGATGAAGCAACTTAAATTAGTAAAAGTTAAGTTTAACGTTGATAATTATTGTTACTTAAATAAACCTAAAGAATTCCATTCTTAGAATAATTTCAATAAGTAAATTTGACAATTTGCAAAAGTTAATTTTGTATTATTTTGTTAGCCCTCCAGTGAAGCTTCGAAGCAGCACTACCATTTTACCCAGCTTTGATACTAGACCATCAGCTTTTCTTATGGCATACTTTAAGTGAATATAGTCTTAACTTCTCAACTTTTTTGAAGAAAAAAAAGTTTATATTTTCTTTCTGTTTATATTTTTGCGTACGTATCGAGCATAAATTGGTTGAGGTGATTACGAAATTAAAGTAAATAAGGTTCTTCACCTCCTCGCTCCACTAACATTTAGGCGTAAAAATCAGCTGCAGACAGTTTTCTTAAGTGGTGTATTGGAGTTTGGTTCACGGATGTTGGAGGGGCTGAGGGATGTTAATACTGTACCTTTCTTCTCCATGGTAGAACATGATACGATACTAAAGAGAATCATACACTTGGTAGAACTATTGATTCTTATCTGTTTTTTGTCCCTACATCGAACTGGCCTTACATGTCATCACCAGAGAACATAAGTCTTTTAACCTCCTCTTTAACATAAGTGTTTTAATAGCTTCTCTTCACGAAACAACTCAAACTTGTAAGTTGTAAGTAACCTCTGCAGCTACCATGAGTTCACAGAAAGTACCAATATTATAAGGTTTCGACATCGATCGTATTTTTATTTGTTTACAACTATAAGGAACTTAAACGGTGGTCAAAGTTTGCGGCTTAATGATCTAACCTATTTTTTACCTTAGCTTATATCCAAATACCATATGATAATTAATCTTTTATTATTCACCCAATAAAAATTGAAATCGCATTTTTCGCAAATTAGCCGCGATCCAGGCCGATTTTTTAAAATTCCTTTCTTAGCTAGCACCTACGGCCCTAGAGGAATCTAAATATCGCATTTCATTCCAATCCGTTCGGTGGTTTCTGAGATTTCGTGTTAAGTGAGTGAGTGGTATTTGACAAATATATAATTGATAATATTCCATAAAGCAACAAAACATTTTATTCAAAGGGTATCCGTGGCAAGTGGCAGGGTATTAGAAATTCTTAGAAAAGGGAAGAGTGATTCCTGTCAAATTAAAATGACATTGTTCGATTCAATGGTTTCGACTACATTGCTTTACGCTGCTGAGATATGGAACCTCAGGTATTTAGAAGCACTCGAAGTCATCCAGTTAAAATTTCTTAAAAATCTTTTCATCTGGCCTAAAATTTTGCCGAATTATATAGTCAGACTGGAGACTGGTCGACGCCCTCTGAAAATGATGGTCATGAAAAAAGTAATTAACTTTTGGACAAGACTCTCAACGCTTCCAGAGAACAGGTATCCACGAATGTGCTTCAATAGACTAAGAAGTATGCAGGAAGTTGACGTCGATTTTAACTGGCTCTAACAAGTTCATCATATAGCCACATCAACTGACACCCTCAATGAACTTAACGATATCTACAGATCGGAACTGCTATACCACAATAAGAATATCATTGAAAGAATAGAAAATTATTTCCTGTAACTTGACATTTATTTACGGAGAAACTTTAAGTCCCTGTTCAAAGTAATATTAACTTCTTTTTACCTTATGATATTAAAATGTAAAAAAAGAAAAGGTAACGGTTCGGATCGGCGACACCACCTAACTAGGTTGACCCGCGCTACACCGACCAGTTCGATCCTTACGCTTCACTTCATGTTTACATTTTTCGATAGTTCATTCCTATAACCTCACATGTAAACAATCACTTCTACAGTTTCAACTTGGATTGTGTTGTTTAGTTTGTTATATTGATATTTAGTCTTCTTAAATGTAAATAAGTGAAACAGAAGTTCACAAAATGAGTTTCATAAAGGATTAACTGTTTTATGAATTCATGTTTTCTTATTTCATCTAATCTTATGTGTAAAAGTGTTATAAAACTTAAGAAGATTAATTTGTACATGGATTTGGTGTTTTACATATTTATATTTGTTCTATCAATTTAGGTGATAAAATTTACAACTTGTAAAAGTGTTATGAAACTTAACAAGATTTATTTGTACATGGATTTGGTGTTTTATATATTTGTATTTGTTGTTTCAATTTCAGTGATAAAATTTCAGTATACATATTTTGTGAATGGATTCTTTGTCTTCCATATTACTTTTTGTGCTAAAGTGAGACAGATTGTATAATTAATTCAATAAAACATATCAGTGTATAAATAAATGTGAGAAAGTATATCACAGGTTTTTTATGTTTTCTTATTTCCACTTCCCATTAGAAAATATAGCAGAAACTAACATTTTCACTTTCAACTAGGATTCTGTCTTATATTATATAATGGCTTATAACATGGAGAATTGACAATGTGAAAATAATCACAGATTAAGAGGTAAATGACACATCACTATATAATCGTAGAACTATTGGTATAATGTTATAGATTAATGTGTTTTTAAAAAAAATTAGAAGCCTGATAATGAAACATTATCTCCGAAACATGTAGCTACAAATGTTAAATAAATAGGAGTTATGCCAAATAAATACTTAAGGATTCTGTCTTTTTTATATTTATAATTTATTTTCACTTCTCTGAGAGAAAGTTCATCAGGAATTAACTTTACTGGTGGTTCAGTAGTATATTAATTGTTGATTAAATTAATATTAATTAAAAATTGATTTAGTGTCTTATATTTCGATATTTCCACTTTAATATTTCCTTATTTCTCATTTTAATATTAGAAGGTAAACAGAAGCTGATATTACTTTGAACAGGGATTTAGAGTTTCTCAGTAAATATAGGAGAATAACCTTCCCCCTCTAAAAGCAGCGACTAGAACATCGAAATAAATCGGAACAAGGTTAGAATCGATAAAAGGTATTCTGAGCGGGTATAGGGGTTGGTGTCGCCGATCCGAACCGTTACCAAAGAAAATAATGAAGTGGAAATAAGAAAATGTCGAAATATAAGACACTAAATCAATTTTGAATTAATTTGATATTAAATGAAAATTAATATAATGCTAAACCACCAGTAATGTTAATTCTTGATAAACTTTGTGATGTGAGGGAAGTGAAAATAACAAATTATAAATATAAAAAAGACAGAATCCTTAAGTGTTTATTTCATATAACTCCTATTTATTTTACATTTGTAGCTACATGTTTCGGAGAAAATGCTCCATCATAAGGCTTATAAAAATGTTTAAAAATACATTAATCTATAACATTACACCAATAGTTTTACAATTATATATGTCATTTACCTCTTAATCAGTGATTATTTTCACATTGTCCATTCTCCATGTTATAAGGGATTATATAATATAAGACAGAATCCTTGTTGAAAGTTATGATGTTAATTTCTGCTTTGTTTTCTCAAGGGAAGTGAAAATAAGAAAATATGAAATGATGATATACTTTCTCATATTTATTTTTAGATCGATATGTTTTATTGAAATAATTATACAACTTAAATTGAATTGATACAGCAAATAAAAATATATAAAACACCAAATCCATGTACAAATTAATGTTCTTAAGTTTTGTAACACTTTTACACATTAGATAAGAGGGAATAAGAAAGCATGAATTGATAAAACACTTAATCCTTTATAAAATTCATTTTGTTAACTTCTTTTTCACGACTAAATATCAATATTACAAACTAAGCAACACAATCCAAGTTAAAACTGTAGAAGTGATTGTTTACATGTGAGGCTATAGGAAAGAGCTATCGATAGATGTAAACTCGGAGTGAAGCGTAAGGATCGAACTGGTCGGTGTAGCGCGGGTCAAGCCAGTTTGCTGCCTCCTCTTAACCCGACCGTTACCTAAATCATTAATTATCATATTTAAAAAAAAATCTATTAAGGGTTTATTAATTTTAAAAAATGATCTTGTTATCAGAATATGATGCAATATTTATCAAGACATAGATCTTTCCCCTAATAATGGATGTCTTCCCCAAAGACTATTTACTTATAGGAAGTCGGAATCAGTTCTTTATCTGGTATTACATCAAACAGGGGAGGGGTATTTGTGGGATGTGCAACAGTGAAGGGCATTATTGAATTATCTCGCCATGGGATCTGGATGCTTTGGGATAAGCATTATCCTATAATAGATAGAGCAATCTCAGGGATTGATCGTATGAACAGGATGAAAGATCTAACTGTTCCTGAACAGGCTGCCAGCCTACGATTGAGGTGTCTGCCGCCTGGGCTGACGGAGGGGAAGGGGAGAGGGAGCGGGCCAATGGCAGCGCCCGCCGGCGGCCACGCCCACCCCCCACCTCTCCCTCTCCCCCCTCAGGCCCCGCCCCCAGAGGGAAGATTGATCGGCCTCAGCTTTGTTTATTAACACACCTTTTTTTGAGTTTTCCTCTCCTACAGATAGAAAGGGGTTCGTAGCCTTTGAATGGGTTCACTTCCCAGATTAGTTCCAAGAGTGGGTGAAGATCAAACGAGTAAACAAAAAAAAAAAAAAAAAAAAAAAAAAAAAGAAAACAAAAAAGAGATCCACCCTAATTTGTTTTGCTTATAAGGCGAGAGAAGAGAAGAAAATTTTTACTTTTAATGTTACATTAAATAGTAACAAAAGTAAGCAGTAATAAAACAAATTTTCATTATATAAAATGTTAAATTTAAATTAAACGCTATGTAGTTACAGTAAGCGAACCTATACTTTTCAAATTAAATATTTATTTTCACAGGAAAGGTTATTTATTAAAATTAGTTTCTGAAAATCGATACAAAAAGTCGTGGATTCGAATCCCACCTGGACTGGTTAAAATTTATTTCGAGTCGGATCCACGGGTTGAATCATGTCCTTCTTACCTTGGCTAGAAACGTTTGGTAACCTGTAGAATAACCCATCCTTTCTGCCCTAGTTGGAGTACATAAGGAAGTTAAAACCTTAAAAACATCAAACAGCTTTATGAGATAATAATAAATAATAAAATAAAGAAATAATATATTAATATTAATACTTTTTTAATATATTTTAAACAATTTATTGAAATTTACAACTGTACAAATATACATCAAGTAAATGTGTTAAGAACGCTTACAATAACATGCCAAAACTTGAAAAGAACTACTCATCAGTAGCACTTAAATAAAAATCTACACAAGAAGGTCTCTAGGCCTTCTATAAATCTATAAATTCCATTCTCCCGGCCATCTTCTTTTCAGACGCCTCGGAGGTTTATCGGGAATTGAGTGGGAAGCAAGTTGAGAAGCTAGTGGATATGAGTGGTTATGGAGCTTACTATGAAACGATTGGTATCTGGTTTGGGCTAAATCTACAACATATTGAATATTGAAATCTTTATGGATAAGTGATTTATCTATTTATTATATATTGGTGACACAGAAGAGAGCATTGAGGATTTTTCGAACGATTTTGGGGTCTAAGGATTGGATATGGGATGAATTGAATGGTTTGGTAGAGCCCCAAAGCTGCGTAAGTCCATATCGGTCTAATCAAAATCTTTTAAATGAGTCTTTTGTAACTTAATGGGAGCTTTGAACGTTAATATTAATAATAATAATAATGATAAAAAGCTTAGCGAACTCGAAGATTCGATGCCGACACCACTAACCGTTTACCACACACCTCCCTCCAACCAACTCCCTTAAAACCCAAACTTCCATGATTGGCCCTGAAGCAATCCTCACTCTTCGTCTCGGTCTACCCCTCGGTCGTTTACCCGAAGGCTCATAACTGATTACTTTTTTCAGAATTCGATCAATATTTAACCCAGCTACTTTACATGCCCATTTAAGGCGTCGCGCTGGTATTACTTGAACTATATTTACCGGATGTAACTCGTGCAGTTCCGCATTGTGAATCCTTCTAAATTCTTATGTATATGAGTAAAAATAATAATTGTTACGTTAGGTAATGAACCATGTAAAAAAAAAAAATCAGTTAATGATATTAATTATTTCTATATCTTAATATATATAAGTTATGTATCACGTTATTGGGGCACGCTGATACCTAAACTACTGAACCTATTTTAATCAAATTTGCACACGGGGTGCAGTTTGATCCAACAAGAAAGATAGGATAGCTTATATCTTAAGTTATAGTCGCAATGGTATCTGTATATTGTATGCAAGTCACAATACGGCAGGATCTTACGATATATGAACATCCTTCCGCCATCTTAAAAACAGTTAAAACATCGAATATTTCTAAACAGTGTCCTTTTAAGGACAAAATGGCGGAAGTTATCCTTCGGACAACTTAAAAACTGTTAAAACAACATCCTTAAGGATGAAAACTAATTCTAATTGTGGAAGGAGAGAGTGGCCAAGGATGTCCTTCGGCCTCAAAAAATCGGCAGATCTGTAAAACAGTGTCTTATATACATTAGTCTTCTTCCCGAACATTTATCCCTCTGTTCAACTTTGCTTTTTTTTATTATTTGTCCATTTTTAATTTTAATTTAATTAACCGTCGCATGCAATCAATCGTATTTACCAGTTTTACATCTTCCAATTTCTCATTCTGTAACGTATAAATAATGACGAAGATTATATATGATTCATATATAGCTATTGTTATCAGCAGTAATTAAAGCAAATTAAAGCAAATCGAATTTAAAGCATTAGGTAAACATTTTTAGCATGTCTTAAATGTTTGAATATGAGTATTATAATTGTGGATGGAGAGAGTGGCCAAGGATGTCCTTCAGCCTCAAAAAATCGCCAGTTCCTGGCAGATCTGTAAAACAGTGTTCTATTCTACGCAGTACTTTATTTTCGAAAACTTTAAGGCGTTTTTCTCCCTTAACGTAAGAGGCCAGGTTTCGCATCCGTAGAAAACTGTTGGTAGTATAATAGTCTTATATATCCTAATTATTAAATTTCTGGAGAGTAAGAGCGAACTGAGTAATTCTGCGACTGAGAAATAACAAGCATTACCGGCTTTTGACCTAGCCCTTATTTCTTCTTGGGTTTCATTTTTCCTCGATATAATAGATCCTAGACATTTGAATCGCTAAACGTGTGAAATAAAAAAATAAAAATTAAAAGTATTTTACCTCATTTTGTATATCTATTTGCAATCGTTTGGACTGATGGTAAATATAATAAAAAATATAAATAAAAAAAGAAGAAGAAAGGATTAACCGCGGATCATTACAATCTGTAAACAAAAATGCAGTAAAAAACAGAAGTCCACTAACCTCACTTAGATTTTCTGAGAAAATTTTTTTTTTATTATTATTTATACTTTTTGATGTTGACAACTGTAAAAACTGTATACCATAAGTTAATCTGCAGTCAAATGTTTACAATGATACGTCAATAAATTGTATAGAACTAATCATTAGCAGTTATTCAATTCTGAAATAATAAAACCGGAAGTTTTACACGAAACGACCCAATAATAACATACTCATACAAGGCATGGAAACGACTGATGTACTCAAAAATACTTCCACAAGGCAGAAAAAAAGCCGTATGAGAGATCTGCTTTAATAATTTTTATTTGATCTCTGCCCGAAGGTATAGCTGAGTGCTACTGTCAATCATGCATATAAGACCAGGTATTCTACATATCGTCAGCTAATTTATAAATTATTGTATTTATAACAGAATTAAATACAGAATTGAAAGAAAAAAAATATTGCATTACGCTTTTTTTTTTTTTTTTTTTTTTTTTTTTTTTTTTTTTTTTTCAATAAATTGAATTTCGATATAAAATGCGATAAATCTGTAAATTCTAGTGTGGTTTGAAAATCGACCGGTAGGTGGTGAATGCCATTTTGTATGAGAGGTCACAATGGTACCAGGTCAAAAATTACAGCCATTGGTGGAAATATTAAGGCTATAATAACCATTGAAACCCTGACTGGAGAAATCCCATTTATTCCTATAATCCCAATGATGCCTCCTCCCTATACTACTACCATCTCACTTCAAACGATTAAAATTTCCAGTTAATATTTATTTTGCAATTACAATTAACAAATCGCTTTTAATATAATTAAAAGGTCAGACTTACAAAATTTTTGTAATGGATCTTTGGACTGACTATTTCTCTTACTATAAATAATATGGAACGATATTCCATAACTGGAAATCCTAACAATCAAATCATTATAATATCGGGAGACGAAACTCGAAATGTAATTTATTCGGATGTCTTATGAATTTATATTTTTTCCTTTTTGCAAGATTTCTAATTATTACTTAAAATTATTTCAGGTCTTTTACTAATCCAATCGGTGGAAGCGACAATGGGAAATGCTAGTAATGTATAATTAAACTATTTTTATCCGTTTTTCTTAGACTTTATGTATCAACAACCTTATATGAAGATATCGATGTATTACTCCAAATATTTTTTCTTGGATGAGGTTGTTAAAAACAGCAAAGCACACCCTCCTCATTGCGGACAAAGGACTCGGGCAAACTTCCATGTGTCCTGAGGACGATGTTTACCAATGCAGCCGCCATCCGCAGGAGCTGGAAGACTATAGGAGGCCCTCGAGAGCGGCCCTCTCCTGGAGAAAGATAAGGCACGCATCTCGAGAGCCGGCCATTATCCTGGATAACTGACCTAGGCGTTTCCAACGAGGGCCTCCTATCTAGATCTGGGGAGTAGCTCTGATATTGATTGTCCCCTATTGGAGCTCTTTCCATTTGGTCAGCAGTCTCCTCTCGAACAAAAGGTGTGTGTTCTGTCTTCTTGGGTCGGGGTGAGGGGGGGGGGGACTTGTAAAGGGTGAGGGTCCTGCATTATGTGGAGGAGGTGCAGGACCTCTTTGCCAGGATAATAACCTTCGGGGCTTTCAAATTTATTCTCACGTGGTTAAGCTTAAATGTATTATAATGACTTTATGGTTTTATATAATTAGAATCCCGAAATATTGTATTTTAAAGGGGACAAAGGACAAATACGGTATATCGACATGTTCACCATAACGAGATTACATTGTATCGGATATAAAATTAAATATACGATGTACTAAAAGTTTTAATTCATTTTTATTTTTTTATAACATAATATACAGGGTGTTTAGCATAAGTCTGGAGTAACTTTGGGAAGCAAGTCTGGGCATTATTTACAACTAAAAATTCCCTATAAATTATAGCTCAATTTTCATCCGTTTTGAACATATTTTTAATTTTTTTTTTCAAGAAATTTGATTGGAACGAAATTTGAAACATGCTACTTCTTATGTTTGGAACACAAAGTTAAATACAGGAGGCTGCTATTTTGAAGTCCAAAACAGCTTATTTTAAAGGAAATCCTTAAAAAAACTTAAAATTAAAAATATTAAAAAAAACGGAGGAGAATAGAGCTTTTATAGGGAATTTATTGTTGCAAATGGTGCCCAGAATCGCCTCTTGAACTTACTGCAGTCTGAACACCCTATATAGCAGGGGTTCCCAAACATTTTTGTACCACGCCCCCTTTTTTTGAAATGAAAGCTTCTCGCGCCCCCCCCCCTATAACAATAAATTGTATGACCCTAGGAACAAAACAAAAACAAATAAGCGTTACATTGAAAACAAAACATTTATTTATACTGCCATAAGATACAACAATATCAGTTTTCATAAAATACAAAAATTATTAATAAAAGAAAAATAGATTAGGTTGGTTAGTGAGATGGATGGTCTTGCATTTTCTTTACTAGTATGCCTATTTGTGGCTGAGTTTTAGTAAGTGCACAACGCAAGTCACTAGCAACATCAAGTTTATTCCGATACTTTGTTTTAATTGCCACAAGTGTAGAAAATGCTTTTTCCCACAAATAGGTGCTTGAAAAAGGCAAATATAAACGAAGAGAGTAGCTCGTCTTTCATTTTTCCGTTTTCAATATACCGAACATAAACAATTAACTGAGAACACTGTGCTATGTCTTTTAAAATTCAGAATTTTAGAAAGAATACCAACATTTAATTTAATGTTCAACTTGTCTCGCCCCCCCCCCCCCCTAACATGTCCTCACGCCCCCCCCAGTTTGGGAACCAATGCTGTATAGTTTATATTTTTTCAATTTATTTTACAAATTAATTTTTTTTTTTTTATTAGTACATGTATACATGAAAAACACTGTATTTGAATACAGTTCTATACATTTTGAATATTAATTTGTTTTTTTTTTTTAATTTTAACTGATAGATTTTTTTTTTTTTTTAAAAGATTGAATCGAACAATGCTCATGAGTCGATTTCTTACGTTTAATCGGGACATACGATATATCCTCTGTTTTTGGGAAAGTCATTTTTCCAAGACGAGTATAATTAATTTTTTATTTTGTGAAACTAGTTCGTTGACGGATAGAAAGATGGCATTGGTGTAAGCGCCGACTATAGTTCACCCTGGTAGGTATAGGTTTAAAGTTAAGTATAAATTTTCTCGAAGTATAAATACCCTTATGCATTTCCATGATTCAATTATAAATAATTTATTATGTATTACTAGAACAGGAGCACGATGTGTGACAGATTCTTAAATCTAAACCAATCTTCCCAGTTCCAACGATTCAATATTTCAGAAAATTCTTAAATTTTGGATTTTTTTTCCAATCGGATTTTTTGCTGTCGACGCCGTACCAGTAGTGGCGGATGGGATCTTATAGTGACGTACACATTCAGAGAAAAATGGACGATCGGATTTTTTAACGCCGGCGGTGGAAATCCACTGCCAATACAGTCGTCTTTTTTTTTACCGACAATAAAAATCTTAAAATATCTGTAGCAAAATCTGGTTGTACAGCAAAGGGACGGTGGAAAATTCGTAATTTATTGGTGAGTATTCCTAAAGCGCACTGTATGTACCTTTTTGCCTTCTTGCTCTACACAGTCTGTAGTTAAATAGTCTCTTTTGAACAGTCAAGTGGGTACCAGCGTATGGTCTCAACAAATTTTTGTTACCCAAATGCTACCTCAGCAACAAAGAAATAAGGTACTTTCGGCCTTTCTGTTACTGATAGGCACATCTCTTCCGGTAGGTTATGTGAACCACTTAGAATTGATTTCCACAGCTTTGTATCTTTGAAAATAGACAAGTCACAGTCTTTTCTATAACTTTCGATGTTCACGAAAGTAAATCGGTGTGAACTGTCTGCGATAGCCATTAACACGATTGTACATGATTTTTCAACATGTTGTGCAGTTCATCAAATGACGGAAACGACATCCTGATATAATTGAAAAAAATTTCTTTGTCGTTTCTCAAATCAGGAAACGAAGTGTAGAAGGCTCCAACTACCTCTTTTCTTTGATTTCATTAATCGGATGCACCCAAATTCGAATGCACCAAAATCAATTTTTTTATTTCGATTTCAATCAACGATGAAATAACAATAATGTGAGAAGTTAATATACAGCACAATGTGATAAAACGACCAAAGACACTTGACTGGCGGAGGTGGCGTGGTTGTGACGGATATTTACCGCCCAGTGTGTAATGCTACAAATTTTTTACTGCGTCGACGGCGTTCCCGGCCCTCTTGTCAAAGATCTTTTGAAAAATGAGCTATTGACCAAAACAAACCTTAATCTGCGATATAAACTACAATATATAACACATGTTTAGTGCAACGTGTATAAATGAAATGTACCCTAACATTATAATTTTATAGTCCTGGTTTGCGTATGCAGATCCCTATCAACTATTTACCCAATCCTAATTCCCCTGATACCAACCCTATTCACAATCCTCACCGCGTATTTTGACATCGAGTACAAGCGTAATTTTCTGCTTCGTGATAATCCGTCCGGGGCAGATAATTGAGCATGTCTGCCTGTGTTTGGCATTATCTGGCTCCCGGGACAAACAAAATTAGCCCCTATTAATCAGAAGTGGAAAACTGTTTGTAATTGAAAATTCAAATTGACTACGATAGTGGTCGGCGCTGTAGGAAGATTAGACAAATTAATGCCACCGTATGACGGATGCTGAGGGAGATAATACGGTGGATTGAACACTTCTCTGATCTATGGCTGAGTAGTCGCGATATTTTGTCGCTCATGTCACAATCTGAAACAGTCTGCTTTGTTTTGCGATCATCAATTATTTTATCTGCGCTGCATCTTAACTGCAGCGCTTCGAAAAGTAGAGGTTTCTAATAATATACCTAATAAGGAAAAATAACGCTACAGACGTTGTCACTGCAGATCAGGGCCGAAGAAATAATGGACTCAAATAAGCTCCCCTTTTTTTCACCTGTTGTTTAAACCACGATGTGATATAAATAAAATAGAATACGAATGGCATTTCAGGCACGAGGTAGTTCTGCACCCATCGCACAGTGAGGCCATTCGTGAATCTAGCGGGACTAAAGTCCTAAAATGAAGTTTGATTTTTTGATGCAGAAAGTGGTTGATCTAACAGGCTAAATGTTGGAAGACATGAAACGAAGTAAATCAGGCTGAGGAAATGTCAATAAAGCATTTTAATAAATAACGAACTAATACCACTTTAAGTCTGTACGATTTAAGAATTAAGTTAGTGTTCTTTCAAGCACTAGACTGTAAATATCGTAATAAGTTTTCTTATTTTTTTACATTTTACGATGGATTGCATTCAAAATAGTCAGTATTAGTACATTTTTATTTTTAATTTTACGGCATTTTAGATACTCAGACGGTACGCCAATTAAAAAATTTCCACAAGTAAAAAAAACATATTCATATTTTAATCTAAAACTTTTTACGTAGGTGAACGTAGATCTTAAATTATAGTTCTGTGTGTCTTGGTACATTTAATTTTAGAGAAAATTTTGCATTTTACTGCCCGTTTTTGCCCGTTTATCAGTAGCACCAAAAATTGTGTTTTAGGCGGAGTACTCTCAGTTGCGCGATTGGAATTGGCTGAAGCGTTGCGGGCTGGAGGTTTCAGTTCTAATAATTCCTAGGAAGAAAAAATATATCTGGTCAATTTTATAATTCAACAATTTTCAATAGGGAAACTCACAGAGGGTGTCCACAAAAGGCAAAATAAATAGATAAACATTTTCCTCGGTAAATGTCTCGCACAGTAACCAACACTGGCATTGTGAATGATTTGTTTCTTTCGTCTGATTCTTTAATTAGCTCATACAGACCACTACCAGCATCTTAACTGCAGCGCTTCGATCAGCACAGGTTTCTAATAATATACCTAATAAGGAAAAATAAAAAATAAAAAGGCTTTTGGAACCTAGTTTTTACTAGGTTGTTACTAAATTTCTTGTGAATAAGTTTAACCTTCAATTCCAACTCCCATATGGTAAACCAGACAGTTATTATCTACTGTATATTTGTCAAATACCACTCACTCATTTAACACGAAATCTCAGAAACCACCGAACGGATTGGAATGAAATTCGATATGCAGATTCCTAGAGGGCCGTAGGTGCTCGCTAAGAAAGGAATTTTAAAAAATCGGCCTGGACCGCGACTAATTCGCAAAACATGCGATCACAATTTTTATTGGGTGAATAATAATAGATTAATTGTCATATGGTATTTGGAAATAAGCTAAGCTAAAAAAATAGGTTAGAAGCTTAAGCCGCACACTTTGACCACAAATTAAGTTCCTTATAGTTGTAAAAAAACAAAAATACGATCGATGTCAAAACCTTATAATATGGTACTTTCTGTGAACTCATGGTGGCTGCATAGGTGAACCCTTACAAGTTTGAGTTGTTTCGTGAAGAGAAGCTATTAAAAGACTTATGTTAAAGAGGAGGTTAAAAGACTTATGTTCTCTGGTGATGACATATAAGGCCAGTTCGATGTACATATTCCTTACGAGCAACTCACTTCCTTCAGTTTTCCGGTTTTGATATGTACGCAAAAATGGAAACAAAAAGACTAAACTTTATTCGAAAAACTAAAAAAAAGTTGAGGAGTTGAGACTATATTCACTTAAAGTATGCCATATGAAAAGCTGATGGTCTGGTATCAGAGCAGGGTAAGATGGAAGTGCTGCCTCGAAGCTTCACTGGAGGACTATCAAAATAATATAAAATTAACTTTTGTAAGTTGTCAAATTTACTTATTGAAATTATTCAAAGAATGGAATTCTTTAGGTTTATTTAAGTAATAATAATTATCAACGTTAAGCTTAACTTTTAGTAATTTAAGTTGCCCTTAATCCTCATAATATTAAACCGTAGCGGAGCAGGGTACTTTCAGCTAGTACCCTATATAGTTATTGAACCCCTAACTTAAAATTTAGAAAAAAAAAAAAAAAATTTAGTCAAAAAATGTCGTGAAATTCCTTTTAAATATTACAACTCAACTGTGTAAAAATACTTTCAATTCTGTCCGTATTTTAATATAAATCCATAGGTTTTAAGTAACAGATTTTACTTTATTTCTTGTCACTGTTTCGTAAAATACATTCCAGTAATAATGTTTAGTGTGAAAATTCTTGTTTAGCTTAAATTACAGTGATTAAGGAAAAATTAATGCATATTTGATGTATGAATATTTCCTTAAGGATGTCAATAACTGCCTGGTTTACCCTAGTTAATACGATAAAAATGATTTTTGTTCCAACTGTTTATATCAATGTTTAAATTACATAAATTAATCCACTTTCAAAGAATTTAAAAATTCATATATTGTTCATACCTTTTAAAAAAAAAATAATGGATGTAGAAATTGGAACTTTGGGTCTTATTATTGTATACTTATATTTTGGGTCTTATATTGAACATATAACAGCATACAATAAATAATATGACCCACTATTCCAATTATCTTACCCATCTAAATGAAAACAACCGTAAATTCAAAAAAGAATCGGGGGTGAAAATAGCCTAAAATTAAATATTTTATTAATTAATCAAATAAAAATCGTTTAAAACCGATCCAGATTTTTGTTTAAATGACCAGATAAACATTTCCAATAGTCCCATTTTAAATTTGTTTCCAATAGGAACGAAAAGCTCAATTGCTTCTTTGGGAAATCCAAAGGTAAAACCCCAACCATTTTAATTTACCTGGCCCTTCACCCTTCCACGATGGATATATTTCAGATATCTGTTGGATCTTCTCAATGAGTACCAATATTTGATTTCTGGTCTTGCGTTTTTGAAAACTTTAGTATATATAATCCAAGCAGAGTTGGGCAAAATTTAATCATATCTAAAAAATAATCAAAATTTAATCATTTCTATTTGACAACTAATCTCCTGGAACACATAATTTAATAATGATGAAATTTTTCAATCATTTTTTAGTGAACTAATAATAACTTGTCTGAAATACTTAATCATTATTAATTTATGTGATAGATTTCAGGAAATTCGTAGTTAAATAGTAATGGTTAAATTTTTATTTTTTTTTAAAACTATGATTAAATTTTGCCCAACTCTGAATCCAAGTAACAGTGCTAATGATCTGAAAATTTTGTATGTTTTAGAACTGAAGATGAATATTTGGCATTCGAAACTGGTTTTGTAATAAAACAATTCAAATAGAATTGGCAATTAATTCATCAATTCTAAACCATAATCTGATGATGCAATGTCTGGGCTGTACGCAGGATGATGTAAAACGTTTACTCAAAATTCAATATGTCTTCAATGTTCCACCTAACGCTTTTTGTTTGCCCAAACCGATCCAAACTAATCATTTAGCAGCTAAGTTTTGATGGATATCCGACTGTACCTGTATGGAACAATTTTCTTCCGCGGCTGCCTTTTTACGTTTCAAAATCTTAATGAAACCATAATTCCAACTCAAATAACAAAGAATTAGGGTATTAGACAAGATAAATATCGTCAGAGATCGTAGGAACAATAACACACTTATAGGACCAATTATGAGGTTTGAAATAAAGAGTTGCTTTAATACACAATATATTAACAGCCATGAATTTAATATTAAAATTTTAAATGATTAATTTAAGTGTAAAATATTTAAATCACTAAAATAAGGGGAGAGAGGAAACTAGCATTAAAAGAGAACCTTGGCCGATATAAAAAGGAAATAAGAACATTTTATTTTTCACATATCTATGCAAATATTCATTAAAATAAGTGAATGTCAATCGTAGGTGTACTTGGAAGAAAAATGTTGAGGAAAAAAAAAAAAAAAACCTATGGCTGATTTCCATACTTCATTAACCGTCGGCAAGTTGTGAGAAAGAAATGAATACATGAAATTAACATTATTATTCCATCGTTCATTCCAACACAGCAGAATTTAGAAGGCTACATAATGTTGGATTATGGGACATTTATCTAGTATATATAGTTTAGGTAATAGCAAATCTACTTGTAAATATGTAGTTAAAATGGGGACTTGTAAAGTCGTATAAATATATAAATAAAAACTGAAACCCAAAAGAGGTAATCAGCGTCTGAATGATTGAATGACATTATAAATTGGAGAATTGTATCAAGAATGATCTTGTAGTGTTAGGTCTTGGTAGGATTGGATGGCCGGATGTTAGGCCGGGGATACATATGCCAGTAACTAGCACAACTTCATGCTAGTACCTACCACGTGCTAGCTACTATACGTTCGCTGGCATGTCCACACGTAAACTCCCAGTATCCTCCCTCATATTCCCCCAATCTGACTCTGGATATGTGATTTATGGTGGACTCTCGATGGTCCCTGAAGATAGACTAAAGCGTATCATGAACTGTTTCATGAGATTTTTTTTTGGAACCTCGAGGCGCTCTCATGTGTCCCATCTTTACACCGAGTTAAATTGGCTTTCGCCTTCCTTCCGTAGAGATTACTTCCTTGGTTCATTCCTCTTCCAAGTTATTAACACACATAACACTCCGTCTATTCACAGTATCCTACATTTCAAGTCCTCAATGCAATCATTGCATACAAGGTCCCGTCTCTCCGATCTCTACACCCCATCCTACAGAACTACTGCTTTCCAACGTTCCTTTCTTGCCCGCTCCGCTATTCTTTGTAATTCTCTTCCTCCTTCTATTCGTAATGCATCCTCCCTGGGAACTTTTAAAACACTCCTCTTCCACCACCTTTCCTCCCTCCAGTTGGATGCTATCTAATTATATAGATGCTTTAATAAATTTCACCCAAGGATATCAGATATAAAGGTTTAGCTTGTTTTAACAATCTTCATATGATAATGTTTTGTCTATCATTGAAATAATTTTAATTTTTACTCTTTTTTCATCATTTTATTTTCTTCATCCTTTACTAGATTCAACATCAAAAATATATTGTTTAATCAATTTCTTATATAATATTTTTTCTTTTACTGATTGTAAATATAGTTTATGTATGTATGTATCGTGAATGTGTTTACATATGCGTATAGATTTTTGTTTCATTTTATTACTTATTTTATTGTAAAATTGTATTTACTCTTAATTATTTTATTCTATTATCTAATTTATCATCTCTAGGCCAGATATAACTTAAGTTCTGTCATGTAACTATTATTCTTAAGGGATTTTGTCCCAGAATAAAATTTGTTTTTACGGTAACTAGCATTCCAGTAGATCGCATAACGTTTGATTTTTTGTGCTAGTGATAGATTAGGCATGCGTGGTGAGTTCCACTCTACTGAAATGGCATGTCTGAACGCACGCAAGTTGTATTGTACTTCTTATTTCGTGTGCTTATTTTATGTCTAGATTTAAAGATCTAATCTGATGTCTCGATGGGGATATGACAAGACCATAAAATTGATTCATATGTACAGAGAATATGACTGTCTTTGAAATTCGGGCAATTCGTCTCTAAATAAGAACTATATAGCCGTGTAAAATGCATACAGAAAAATTCAAGAAGAGATGAATGAATGTGATCAGACTTTAAAGGAAATAAAAAATAGAATAAAAAAATTGAGATCTACATACCATCAAGTAAGGTAAAAAAAACAACTAAACTTACAAGATCGAGGACGAGTGATGTAAATAAACCTAATTTAGGTTGGATTGAAGAAATGAACATTTTGAATGACATATTTGAGAACAGAGCTTCTGCCACATATGTAAAGAGGTACATACTCCTTCCATTTATAGGTTTAACTGTTAGGCGCGGTGCACACTGGAGAAACATGTTTCTAGAAATCCTTTAAAACTGGTCCAGATTTTTGTTTAAATGACCAGACAAACAGTTCCAATAGCTCCATTTTAAGTTTGTTTCCGATGAGGACGGCAAAATCCGAGGAGTCATCGGGAAAATCCCATAGTAAACCCCGAGATTTGAACCTATCAACCCCCTTCCCCCATCCACGATGGATATATTTAAGATATCTGTTGGATCTTCTCAAGTGAGTACCAATATTTGATTTCTGGTCTTACGTTTTTTAAAACTTTAGTAAATATAATCCAAGCCAAGTTGGGCAAAATTTAATAATATCTAAAAAATAATAAAAATTTAATCATTTCTATTTGACAACCAATCTCCTGGAACGCATAATTTAATAATGATGAAATTCTTCAATCATTTTTAGTGAACTAATAATAACTTGACTGAAAGACTTAATCATTATTAATTTATGTGGTAGATTTCAGGAAATTCGTAGTGAAATAGGAATGGTTAAATTTTTATTATTTTTTAAGCTATGATTAAATGTTGCCCAACTCTGAATCCAAGTAACAGTGTTAATGATTTGAAAATTTTTCTATACCGCTCTCACTCAGCCTCCACTGGGTTTTTTACAACAGTGACGCAGCTGAGACCTCTCTATGCCTGGCATTATTGGAGGGAGGGGTCTGGCTGGGGGTCCCCAGGATGAGTGTGTATTCTAAATGAAGTACGATTGGGTTTTTAACTTATAATTTAATTTTGTTTTATTTTTGATTGTTACTATTTATTTATTTTTTTTATTTTACTATTTCATTTTATTTATATGTATATTGTATACTTTATATTGTATGGGATCTTATCTGTTATCTTTTTATTTATTTTTTTTTTTTTTTCTCGGAACGGCCTTAAAGACCACGCGAACATCATGATTACGAGTTCCTTCATTTATTTCTCCTTCTCATCCAGTACTCCCTCATCATTTTCGAATGTCTTTGCTTCCTTTCCTCCGTCCAGGCAGTTCCCCTCACCGATCTCCTTCCGCCCACAAGAACTGTAGTTTCCTGTAATTTCTTTCTATAGCTTTCACTGTCCAAACAATCCCGATCCGCTATTCCCAACCTCTTCATTTCTTCTGTCACCTGCTTGATGTACGCTGGAGCACTTTTATACCCTCTCATCTTTGAGAAGACAGCCTTATTTAGTCTTTCTGGAGGCATTCTCACCATATGTCCGTAGAATCTCAACCTCCTAATCCTGATCTCTGTTTCTAGGTCTCTTAGATCTCCATTAGGCCTCAACCTGTACCCTTCTGGTGTCTTTTGAGGGCCATAGATCTTTCTCAGAATTTTCCTCTCGATCTTTAGGAGTTTCTCGAGGTTGGGGAGACACATGGTTTCCATACCGTATAGTATGACTGGTCTGACTACTGTACTATAGTGCCTCAGTTTTGCTTTGATGGAAAGATTCTTCTTATTATATATGTTGCCAGTCAGAAAGCTTAGTTTACCTAGTTTGGTTATCCTGTCTTTAATACTTTCCTTTTCCTGTCCGTTGCTACAGATGGTTTCACCCAAGTATTTAAACTTATGGGTCACTCTTATTGTTCCATATTTGCTTTCCACCGATTTCTTCTGGAAGTTTGTGTTTGTTGTCATTAATTCTGTCTTCTCAAAGGAGACTTTTTATTTTATATATATATATATATAAATTTTTATTTTTATTAATTTTTTTTCTCATTGTAGGTACATAATGTGTGAATGTAATCAATCATATGCCATCTATATTACCTATTGCCCACATTTGTGGCAGATTGCAATAATTACTCAATAAAGGTTCTATAAAAAAATACATATATTTTAATTTCGGTTTCCAAAAACGGATATCTGACGTGTGACAAACTAATATATTTATACCATCAATATTCTAGCCCATAATTAATGTATATGACTGATATATTTCAACTGGGGAAGACATTGAAATAAGCGAGCTAATGGGACACCTGGAAACAGTTTTTTGGCAAGTTGTCCTCCCCGGAGCTCCATCCCCCAGGAGTGAAAATAAAGATAAAGCTGACATACGGACTTAGTTCTGGGCTTTAATCAGGTGCTTAAAGATGCCCTGGAGAGAGGAGGCGAGGGGACAAAGTTGTTTTTAACTGCCCTCCTTGACAGGAACTACCCCGGGCCAGTCTGCAGATAAACTTCTTTAACTTCTTCCACTCTCTTTATTGTCTTCTGCGTTTGTTCTTCCTTTATTGTTTTACTCTTTATTTTATTTTTTTTTCTACCAACCGGTTTAACTTTCCTCTGACTTTATAGTCGCTTAAATAACAAAATAAGGAACCGGTAGCAAATGTACTTTAGTCATCCCAGAAAAGAAATAATTTGAAATGCATAAGGCCGAAGGAAAATAAAATTCACAGAAGTTATTTTATAATTTATTAAATAATGGTGAAATTGGTGAACTAAAATAAATCTAAACAAATCCCGTCAAATAACCTTTACCCTTACCTACGACATCCTGTCCTGCAGTATCCTTCAATAATATTCCACTAATTCCTCTTGAACAGATCCGCTACCTAGGACTTCACTTGGACAAACGTTTAACTTGGAATCTACATACAAGAGTAAAACGAAAAGAAACTGCCCGTCATTACAGACTACTTCAGCATTTACTATACAAACGTTCAAAGCTCCCAATTAATTATAAAAGACTCATATACATGATTATGATTAGACCTATTTGGCCGTACGGTGTTGAGCATTGGGGCTCCACTAAACCATCTAATTCATCTCGTATCCAATCCTTATAATCCAAAATCCTTCATAAAATCCTCAATGCTTATTACTCTGTGACCAATAAACTTATCCATAAAGATCTTAATGTTCCTTATGTTGCTGATTTAGCCCAAAACTGATACCTATCCTTCCACAGTAAGCTCCATAGCCAATCAAATCCACTAGTTTCCCAACTTGCTTCCAACTCCATTCCCGGTAATCCTGCGAAACGTCTGAAAGGAAGATGGCCTAGAGACCTTTTAGTGTAGATTTTTTATTAAAGTGCTACTGATGAGTAGTTATTTTCAAGTTTTGACATGTTATAGTAATCGTTGTCAACAAATTTACTTGATGTATATATTTGTAAATTTGTAAATTTCAATAAATTTATATATAAAAAAAAATCTTTTTAAATGCAGAAAAGACTTTCTGGACTTGCTTGGAGACGAGCTCTGGGGCTTCACTATCCAATTCAAGCTCCTTCGAACTACTTCCTTAAACGATACAGAAAACTGCTTAATCGTTTTTCCAATATTTAGCATCCCAACTTTACTAGAACAAACGTTCTCTCATGGCTAATCTATCAATTAATCTTCCTTCTGAGAACTTTTTAGTTTTGTTCAAGTGCTACCAATGGGTAATTACTGTACAAGAAATTGACATGTCATTATGAGCATTCTCTTCACATTTACGAAATTAATTTTTATTTTATTGTATACGGATTTCTATAAATAGCTATAAATTAAAAAAAAAAGAAGAAAAATTGGTCAAATCGTTGAGAATGTTTAAGAAGATGAACACAATTGATTTTTCTTCAAGTATACCTTGTTTTATTGTGTTCTATGACCCTGATGATATCAAGCACTGGCAAAAAAAATGGGAGAAACTTGCCACGTTAGGGCCAATCCTAAGAAACCTCCAGAGAACTGAAGCCAGGAAACGAGTACTTGCAAGCCCACTTGCACCGCATTGGTCTTGCTGATAGTGACTTTTGCCCGTTATGTAACCTCGGATGCATGGACGGAAATCATCTAAGGGTTTGCACTGCTCTCATCTACCCAGAAGAAAACATTATAAATCGATATTGGGAGGCTCGTCGTCAGATGGCTAAACTGCCACAGACGGGCGTTGGATGAATAAATAAATAACTTATTATGTTATTTTAAAAAATAAAAATGTAAAAAATAAATGCAAACAGCATATTATAAAGCACCCACAGAATTGCTTCAGAACTTTCTAATAATGTAAGGAGATTAAAAAGAGGGAAAAAATAATAATTTGAAAAATAAAATACAAATCCAGATAAAATTTAAATTCTGATAATACTGAGCTATCTTCAGCTATTCATTCCTTTAGCATAGACCACATACGGACCGAGTCGCGGGTGTTAACTTTATTGACGACAGTTGCTGTTAGGACACGTGACAGATATACACGCGTGCTAGCACGTACATCTTCGTGTATATGTCGTTAGGAATGTTGCTAGTGTGTAATTTTATTGGCGGGGGCTCGACCCTGCTCATTATCCAATCAGTATTCACTTAGTATTGCTTTGTGCTTATTTATTCCGCTCTGTGAGCTACTTATAATTCTGTTAATAGTTCATTGTACTAAACTGCACAAAATGAAGAAAATTATTGCTAATTATGCGGTATTTTCTTTGCTTAGTATTTTTATATTATTTCTATAACAAACTGAAGGGATGGTTAATCAATCCAATGCAGTTTGGAAGAGGTATTGTAATATTGGTTTGTTTCACATGAAATGTCCAATTTTATAATATTTGAAATACATTGAGGATTTTGCGAGTCTCTGTTGTTGAAAAAGCTCGATACATGGGTACCTCACGATCTCACTGAGCGACAGCAATTGAAACGTCTTGAGACCTGCGTTTCGTTGCTTGCTAGGCAAAAAACCGACCCTTTCCTTGAAAGAATAATAACTTGCGACGAAAAATGGATTGCTTATGACAATCAGCTTCGGTCAGGGCAGTGGTTAGACATCGACGAAAGCCCAGGACAAATGCCAAAACCAAATTTGCACCCGAAAAAATTGATGGTTACAGTATAGTGGTCCATAGCTGGAATTATACATTATTCCTTTTTGCCTAGAGGTGAGACCATTACCTCTACAACCTACTGCAATGAAATTGGCCAAATGCACGAAAAATTATTGAAGAAACAACCTGGATTGGTAAATCGGAAGGGCCCCATACTCCTACACGACAACGCTAGACCCCACGTTTCAAAACTTACCATGCATAAATTGAAAGAGCTGGGGTACCAAGTTCTTCCGCACCCTCCATATTCTCCCGACTTGTCTCCAACAGATTATCACCTTTTCAGGAATTTAGACAATTTCTGCAGAGGAAAAATTTTCGCAAATGATGCTGAAATCAAAAGTGCGTTTTCAGATTTTGTTTCACTTCAAAGCCCAGAGTTTTTCAAAATCCGGGATAAAAAAGTTGTTGTCACGTTGGGAAAAATGTGTAGAAAAAGAAGGTAAATACTTCGAATAAAATTATATTGTTTTCATATTGTATTTTTACTAAAATCCCTATACCTTGAAAACGGACATTTCATGTGAAACAACCCAATAGTAACATCACCGATTTATTTCTTTATTTTTTTCGTAAGAAATTTTTTTAGTAGATAATAAAATAATAGGCATCACACGTACCAGAAAAAAAGATTAGAGAAAAATTTGTAAATATGGGCACTCTCTATTGTTTTATATTTAAAGTTACCTTTAACTTGAAAAATTATACATTTTTGTCATTCTTTATAAACTATAACAATTTTTTTAAATACGGGAAGTCAAAACAATGATTGACATTCAATTATTTCATTACAAAAATCTTTCGAAATAGTACCATAAAAAATGGTGTGTAAATATTTTGTTTATTTGTTTAATTTAGATATTTCTCCGCAAGGCGGTTTCCACGAAACCTACTTACTTCACCAGCGTTACACCGACCAGTTCGATCCTTACGCTTCACTTCGAGTTTATATTTATCGATAGTTCATTCCTATAACCTCACATGTAACCAATCACTTCTAGAGATTCAACTTGGATTGTGTTGTTTAGTGTGTTATATTGATATTTAGTCTTCTTAAATTTAAATAAGTGGAACAGAAGTTAACAACATGAAGAGTAAGTTTTTTATTCATGTTTTCTTATTTCATCTTATCTAATGTGTAAAAGTGTTACAAAACTTAAGAAGATTAATCTGTACATGGATTTGGTGTTTTATATATTTATATCAGTTTAAGTGATAAAATTTCAGTTTACATATTTTGTAAATGGATTCTTTGTCATCCATATTACTTATTGTCCTAAAGTCAGACAGATTGTATAATTAATACAATAAAATATATCGATCTAAAAATAAATGTGAGAAAGTATATCATAGGTTTCGTATTTTCTTATTTCCACTTCCCTTGAGAAAATATAGCAGAAATTAACATCATAACTTTCAATAAGGATTCTGTCTTTTATATATTTATAATTTGTTATTTACACTTCCCTGACATCAGAAAGTTTATCAGGAGTTAACATTACTGATGGTTTAGCATTATATTAATTCTGATTTAATATAATATTAATTCAAAAATTGATTTAGTGTCTTATATTTCGATATTTTCTTATTTCCACTTCCTTATTTCCTTATTTCTCATTTTAATATTACAAGGTAAACAGAAGTTAATATTACTTTTAACAGGGATTTAGAGTTCCTCCGCAAATGTAGGAGAATAACCTTTCCCCTCGAACCAAAATAAATCGAAAAAAACGGTTAGAATCGATAAAAGGTATTCTGAGCGTGCGTAAGGGTTGGAGACCGGCTTGCGGAACGGATCAAAAAATTCAACTTTCATTGATGTTACCAAAGTAATTTTTTAGACTTGCATAAATTTTTACCTAAAACTGTGATTTTGTTAAATTATATCCTATAAAATACTCATATCTCTATAACATAGACTATTACAGGAAGCCAAAAAATGTACAAATGTTTTGGTTTTGCAAACTTCGGCAATACAGAGGTTTCATCGTCTTGAAAATACACAGCACCCGCCTGTGAGACGGGATGTTTCTCCAGATGGTATAGACAACTGATGTTCCCACCATCAGGTTAAAATTGTTTTTTTTCTTTTTCTTCCTCAATCTTTGTTTATTAGTTCCAACAATTATTACTTTCTTTATATTTTCATTTATTACATTATATCATATATTTTGTATGGTTAGAGGCTGTTTATTTTAATTTTATTTATTTCTTCTTCTTTCGAGTTCGTCCATCAGTTCGACAATTCATCCCTTATTTTTCCGTTCCCTTCAATATTTCTTCATCACCTAACCCTGATGTTTTCTCCTTTCATCTGACCACTGTGTATTAATTTGTATTTTAACTATTTCTGGAAATTCGTTCTTGTTGATTGCTGTCCGAAATTTGCCTCTGTCCCACATTGAGTTGCGTTGTATATTTGCCACCATCATATCTTCTTTTACCATCCGCATCCATATTTCGTTTTCTGTTTTTGGAGGCTGTGTTAAAAAATTAGTTAGTTAAATGTCCATAAAATGTCAATCTCAGTTTCCTCATTGCATCACATAATTTTTCAAAATTTTGATATATTTCTGTATTGTTTTTAGTATAAAACCTTCTTCAGTCTTCCTTAGTTCCAATATTTTCGTCAATGTTTTTCTCTCCTTCTTTTCCATATTATCAATTTCTTCTTTTTTGTTGAGAAAAAACATTCAGGAAGGACAACTGTTTTATAATGATGCAATTTAGCTTCAATAGACAGATTTTTTTAAATTATATATATCTTCAGTTTTTTGGAGGGCAAATTCCATTTTGTTGGCTTTTGTGAGAATCGCTGTTTTATCTAAAACATTTTGAATTAATCTACATAAATATTTAAACTTATCTTCCCTTTTAATGTTACCATATTTAGTTTTTAGTTGTTATTCATATGAGCCGACATATGCTGGGTGTTCGGAAGATCGTTGGCCAAAGAGGTATCGCGGGTAGGGAGGTTCATTTAGAATCTTTTTAAGGAAACTTACCTATATACAAAGTCTTGCGGGTTTTTTTTTTTTTTTTTTTTTACGGCGAAAACTAAACATTTATGCCTAATAACTTCGTTGTTTACTGATAAATCAACGCCATTTTTATTGCTGTAATTACTAATACATTGTCCATATAAAATAAAAAAGCCTTGATGCAAAAAAGCAAATACAAAAAAAACGAGAGATCGTTTAATCTTGCTAAAGGCAAAAAAAAAAAACTAGAGAACTTTTTAAAATAATTTGGATTGGCCTGTTGCGCTTACTTTTTTTTTTTTTTTTTTTTTTTAATACGAACAACTTGTTAATAATTACAGCAAAAACATGGCGTTGATGTATCAGAAAACGGCGATGTTGTAAGGCATAAATGTTTGGTTTCGGCCACATTTTAAAAAAAAAATCATTAAAAAAAAAACCGTAAGACTTTGTATATAGGTAAGTGACCATAAATAGGCTCAAAACGAACCTCCCTACCCGAGATACCTCTTTGGCCAACCATCTTCCAAACACCCTGTATACTGTCTTTTCGAAAGAAATCTCTAAACCTGTTTTATACGCAATTTCTTGTAATTTTTCAATATAAAATTTGGCGATATCTTTATTTTCTGTGACTATTGCTAAATCACTATTTATTTCTTTATTTTACTTTATTTTATATCATTGCACATTTTGTATGAATGAGTCTTTGTCATCCATGTTATCAAGACAGCTTTTAATTAGTTTAAAAAAATAAATAAATACAATAAAAAAAAAATGTAATGAACCAGCAAATGTATTGTCAAATTTATGAATTTTTACAGGCTACAAAGGTAATATACTACCTGTTTAACGAGTCATAATATGTATTCTGTCGAGTGTTATATTTATGGATGGATAAGTACTGACAGACTCGAGTGGTTTGGACACTATTGTTAGTATTGTTGAAGGAGGGCGAAGACAAGAGGGTGCCTTCTGGAACTGCTGGAACCCTTAGCCTGGAGACAGACCCTCCTGTTCCTGGAAGAGAAGGAGCTATCTGGAGCGGTCATCTTCCCTAATCCTGCCCTATCTGATCTGGGCCCTTGTCAATTGGGCTCATTACTGCCTCCTTCGCCTCCAGCTGCCCCCAGCAGACCTAGCCAGCTCTCTTGTCAACACAAAAACGCTTTCCAATAGGCAGATTTGGTAGAACTTTTTTTTTTTTGATTTGCTTAATTGCAAATGATAGTATGGGACGAAGAATTAGAATATAAAACTGAAGTTACTTAAATACAAAGGTATCGAATAATTACAGATATTTTCTGTTCTATACTCCCCCTTTACCGGGACCGAAAGAAGAAACGCCGGATAAACGAAATAATCAATTATAATAAGAAAAACTTATTGATGATAAATAAAAAATCTTTTTAGGTGGTATGGAAGCTGCACATCATCCTTATAGCTTTGTTTTCCTTTGCAGAAAGCATTACGCTTTGGAATCGATTAATCGATATAAGAGCCGATATAATCGAGATCCCAAAACATTAAGGAAATACAAAAAAAAAATATCGCAAGACAATAGACGCAACACACACACATACATCTACTATATATTTGTCAAATACCACTCACTCATTTAACATGAAATCTCAGAAACCACCGAACGGATTGGAATGAAATTTGGTAGGTAGCTTCCTCTGGGGCCGTAGGTGCTCGCTAAGAAAGAAATTTTAAAAAATCGGCCTGGATCGCGGCTAATTAGCGAAAAATGCAATCACAATTTTTATTGGGTGAATAATAATAGACTAATAGTCATATGGTATATTGAGATAAGCTAAGTTAAAAAATAGGTTAGATGCTTAAGCCGCACACTTTGACCACAAATTAATTTCCTTATAGTTGTAAACAAACAAAAATATGATCGATGTCGAAACCCTATTGTATGGTACTTTCTGAGGTATCTGCAGAGGTGTACCCTTACAAGTTTGAGTTGTTTCGTGACGAGAAGCTATTAAAAGACTTATGTTAAAGAGGGGGTTAAAAGAAGACCCCCGTCATCGTATGTTTTCTGATGATGACGTGTAAGGCCAGTTCGATGTTCATGGGTACAGTATTAACATCCCTCAGTGTGACCCAAACACCAATACACCAATTAAGAAAACTGTGTCTGCAGCTGATTTTTACGCCTAGATGTTGATGGAGAGAGGAGGTGAAGAACCTTATTTACTTTAATTTCTTAATGTCCTCATATGTTTGATATGTACGCAAAAATAGAAACAGAAAGACTAAAGTTAATTCGAAAAAATCAAAAAAGTTGAGAAGTTGAGACTATATTCACTTAAAGTATGCCATAAGAAAAGCTGATGGTCTGGTATCAGACCTGGGTAAGATGGTAGAGCTGCTTCAAATATTCGCTGGAGGAGAGTTAAAATAATATAAAATTAACTTTTGCAAATTGTCAAATTTACTGATTGAAATTATTCTAAGAATGGAATTCTTTAGGTTTATTTAAGTAATAATAATTATCAACGTTAAGCTTAACTTTTACTAATTTAAGTTGGCCTAAATCCTAATGATATTAAACCGTAGCGGAGCAGGGTACTTTCAGCTAGTCTATTAATAAAAAAATAATTGTTTAGTCCAACATGTGTTTTCCCTGTTTGATTAATATGTACTTGGTCTCACTTATTATTTAGATTAATATTAATTGTTATTATTATCTAATTAATATTACTTATTTAAAAATATATACATCAAGTAAATGTGTTGATAATGATTCTATACAATAACATGTCAAGCATGAAAAGAACTGCTTATCAGAAGCACTTTAATCAAAAATCTACATTAGATGGTCTCTAAGCTATCTTCTTTTCAGACACTTCGGAGGATTATCGGGGATGGAGTGGGAAGCAAGTTGAGAAACTATTGGATTTGAGTGGTTATGGAGCTGACTATGTATTGATTGGTATCTAGTTTGTACTAAATCAGCAAAATATGGAACATTAAAATATTTATGGATATATTTGTTTATATCTATTATATATTTGTCAAATACCACTCACTCACTTAAAACGAAATCTCAGAAACCACCGAACGGATTGGAATGAAATTCAATATGTAGCTTCCTCTAGGGCCCTAGGTGCTCGCTAAGAAAGGAATTTTAAAAAAAATCGGCCTGGATCGCGGCTAATTTGCGAAAAATGCGATTTCAATTTTTATTGGGTGAATAATAAAAGATTAATTATCATATGGTATTTGGATATAAGCTAAGTTAAAAAATAGGTTAGATCTTTAAGCCGCAAACTTTGACCACCGTTTAAGTTCCTTATAGTTGTAAACAAACAAAAATACGATCGATGTCGAAACCTTATAATATTGGTACTTTCTGTGAACTCATGGTAGCTGCAGAGGTTACTTACAACTTACAAGTTTGAGTTATTTCGTGAAGAGAAGCTATTAAAAAACTTATGTTAAAGAGGAGGTTAAAAGACTTATGTTCTCTGGTGATGACATGTAAGGGCCAGTTCGATGTAGGGACAAAAAACAGATAAGAATCAATAGTTCTACCAAGTGTATGATTCTCTTCAGTATCGTATCATGTTCTACCATGGAGAAGAAAGGTACAGTATTAACATCCCTCAGCGTGACCCAAACTCCAATACATCACTTTAGAAAACTGTTTCTGCAGCTGATTTTACGCCTAAATGTTAGTGGAGCGAGGAAGGTGAAGGTGAAGAACCTTATTTACTTTAATTTCGTAATCTCCTCAACCAATTTATGCTTGATATGTACGCAAAAATAGAAACAGAAAGACTAAACTTTATTCGAAAAAATCAAAAAAGTTGAGAAGTTAAGACTATATTCACTTAAAGTATGCCATAAGAAAAGCTGATGGTCTGGTATCAGAGCTGGGTAAGATGGTAGTGCTGCCTCGAAGCTTCACTGGAGGGCCATCAAAATAATATAAAATTAACTTTTGCAAATTGTCAAATTTACTTTTTGAAATTATTCTAAGAATGGAATTGTTCAGGTTTATTTAAGTAATAATAATTATCAACGTTAACCTTAACTTTTACTAATTTAAGTTGTCTTCATCCTAATGATATTAAACCGTAGCGGAGCGGAGTACTTTCAGCTAGTATATTATATTATAAAATCTACTAAGAATCACATAAGAATACAGTACATTAGGATTTTGGTTTTGACAGGGTGAGTGGAGTGAGGCTTTTAGCCATTGTTGATTGTTGTCGGCATCGAACCTTCGGATTCGCTATGCCTTTTATTTATTACAAGATTAGCAAATTTACATTAAGAGATAAAAAAAAAGCTATAAAATGTTCAATGTGAACAGGATATTAAAGAACAGATAGGGATCGCCGAAGGTAGAAGGCGATTTGACGAAGTTACAGGTGGAGTTGACCAGCATACAGCACTGTACAGCAACTGCACCATAATCATACTAATTTCATATTAAACATATATAAATCAGCTGTTCCATGTCTCAACATACGATCGCAAATTAACATATCGACAGATCTTAATGCAATCACGTTGACTTTCCTGTTCAACATTGTAATGTGTTACTTCTGTGCGTCCTTTAGTCAGTGTATCCATCGTTAAATGAAAAAAAAAATAGCCGTAAATTTGAAAATAATAACTCTAAAAGACAATGTTACAAAGTGATATAATATTAAACAGGAATACTTAGTTTAATAATCTTTTAATCTGAATATAATTTCAGAAAAAAAAAAGCATTTGTACCGCCACTATAAGCAATTAAAAACTCGAAAAAATATCAATCATCAATTTAATTGCAATTTAAGACTAAAACGACAAGAAACTGCCCGTCGTTACAGACTACTTCAACATTTACTGGACAAAAGTTCAAAGCTCCCAATTAATTGCAAAAGGCTCCTTTACATGGCTGTGATTAGACCTTTTGGACGTACGGAGTAGAGCTTTGGGGCTTCACTAAACCATCCAATTCATTTGGTATCCAATCCTTACAATCCAAATCCTTCGAAAGATCCTAAATGCTCCTTACTTTATTAACAATAAACTTATCCATAAAGATCTTAATGTACCATATGTTTATTTAGATTTAGCCCAAACCAGATATCAATCCTTTCATAGTAAGCTCCATAACCACTCAAATCCCCTAATTTCTCAACTTGTTTTCCATACCATTCCTGATAATCCTCCGAGGCGCTATTTTTTTAAAGTTATATTTACAAAATTTAAAACTAAAACATTGATAAAGATGTAGGTAGTTGGGGTATGCATCATAGATACACAGAAATTAAAAATAAATTTTAATTTTATAATGTCTTCTCACCACTTACGCAGATGACACATGTGTGTTATCAGTAAACAATGATCCCTTCATTGCCTTCCAAACACTCCAATCCCATATCCTAACCTTTCAAGAATGGTGTCAAAAATGGAGAATCAAAATAAATCCAAAAAAATCTCACCAAATAACCTTTACCCTTCGTCGTAAACCCACGACTTCCTGCCCTACAGTATCCTTTAATGATATTCCACTAATCCCTGTTGAACATATCCGCTACCTAGGGCTCCACTTGGAGAAACATCTAACTTGGAATCCACATACAAGACTAAAACGACTAGAAGCTGCCCGTCGTTTCAGACTACTTCAACATTTACTAGACAAACGTTCAAAGTTCCCAATTAATTACAAAAGACTAATATACATGACTGTGATTAGACCTATCTGGACGTACGGAGTTGAGCTTCGGGGCTCCACTAAACCATCCAATTTATCTCGTATCCAATCCTTACAATCCAAAATCCTTCGAAAAATCCTCAATGCACCCTGCTTTATCACCAATAAACTTATCCATAAAGATCTTAATGTTTCATATGTTGCAGATTTAGCCCAAACCAGATATCAATCCTTTCATAGTAAGTTCCATAATCACTCGAATCTGTTAGTTTCTCAACTTGCTTCACACTCCATTCCTGATAATCCTCCGAGGTGTCTAAAAAGAAGATTGCCCAGAGATTTTCTAGAGTAGAATTTTAGTTGAAGTGCTACTGATGAGTAGTTCTTTTCAAGTTTTTACATGTTATTGTAATTGTTGTAAACAGATTTACTAGATGTATATATATATCGTAGATTTGTAAATTTCAATTAAAAAAAAAATTACAATTTATGCTAAAGGAGAGTTTATTAATTGAAAAGCGACAAAATTTTGAAGTGACAATTTTAAAGTTTTAAAATGTATTATAAATAATACATCATAATATGATATAGCAATCCATTATGTTATTATACATGTAGATATAACAAATTACAAGGTGAAAAAAAACCTAACTTACAAAACTAACAAGAACTTTAAATTATGATTTTCTTTCACTGATTACTCAAAATTTTGTTTGTCGCTTAAAACGTTTTTCGGCGGAGCCATTCAATTATTCAATTATTTTTTTGCATAACTCCTATTTTATTCTTATGTATGTTGCAACATTTTTCAGGACCATTGTCCTATCTTCAGGTTTATAAATTTTTTTGCAGTACATTAATCTATATAATTATACTAATATCATAACTGGCTATATGAAAAAGACAATGTGCAAATAACTACAGCTAATTAAGTAAATAAGATATTGTATGTGAATTGTAAAACTGATTAGTATAATTATGTAGATTAATGTATTGTAAAATATTTTAGAAGCCTGAAGATGGTACTTGGGTCCTAAAACATGTTGCAACATACTTCAGAATAAAATGAGAGTTATGCTAAAAAAGACTTGAATGTTCAATCATCAACTTATTACAGTGACTTTATGCTGTTAAGTTTTCTGAAAATCATGGAATAAAAAAAATTATGGAAAGGCACATCCCTAGTTTATTTCAAGATTGCTTAATTTTTTACCCCTTCCTCTTAACAACCTACGTTTTATTATTTTTTAGTTATATTTATGGTCACTAACATTATTTTCGTAATAAATTACGTTTCTTGGTAATATACCGTTTCCTCATCTTTCTATACCGGCGATACGGTAGGCTTACACGACAGTAACCTACTGTGGGAGGCGCTCCTCTTACACGTGTACCAAATGGTACGTAGCCATTGTGCGATGGTATCTTGCGGCTCTTGCGCAAGATAGCCATCAGCTGAGAGGGCGCAGTGTTGGTCAACAAACACTGATCGGCAGATAGCGACTCTCAGATCCCAGCGTATGGGATTAGTCTTCAGGGAAAGTGTTTTCTTTAGCAAATAGCCCGTGCATGTCGGCCAACATTTCTCTTAGGATTTTCTGATCATATCTTCCTCCGGGGGTGCATCTAGCTCGTCTTGCGTCACACAAGATGGTCGCTCTTCTTGTGGAGGGAGAAAAAAATAAAAAGAAAAGAAAAATAAGAAGAGGCATTTGAGGGAGGCAAAGAAACAGTTCCAGTGCTTAAAAGTTTTTCCTAGAAGTTTAAGGGGAGCTCTAGGAGTTTTTTTTAGTACTTCTTCACGTCTTTTATTTAGTTTACTTTTTATTTAGTTATGAGGCGTCGACTGACAAAACGGAATAAGTGCAAATAGTAAAATTATATATATGTAATATATGGAAAATTGAAAACCAATTATGGAAATGACAAAAGAAAAACTATTGAATATACATGTTTATAAACCGAATTTTTTAACATACCAAAATTAAAAATGATAATTTAAAAAAAAATTAACATTTGATTCGTAGAATTCCAAAACCAGTCAAGTCCGATTTCCATATTTATTTTTTAAAATAGTTTTTCTACTATACTATATTTAGGTGGAAGGTGTTCTCCCAAGAGTATTTAAAACACGTTGAAAACGGCCATAAAAAAATAAGACCTTTGATAATACCGATAAACAAACTTTATCGACTACCTGTGAAAAATTTTCAAAAAAGGAGTTTCATATGTTTACCCGTTAAATAAATATATTTCCTTCAATGAAACATCCATATAATAAGGAAACCTACATTTTCATCTTTTATTACAATGACATTTAGTATGTTCTGGTTGGAAACAATTTTATCAAGCAATAGAGAACATTTTATTTTTTTTATTTTATTTTATTTATTTTTTTTGTGAATTTATCCCAATTTTGAAAGTCGACGCCTCAAATTATAAAATATTGAGGGGTGATTAAATTGAAAAATAACTAGTATGTTACTTTTATTTTCGTGGGTTTTTTTTTTTATTATTATTTTTACGCTAACTTTCATTTCCCAATTTATAAATTTATTAATTTTTAAATATTATATTTACTTATTTCAAAACTAAAACATTACCACTTTGATAAATCAGGGTTTCTTATAATTTCGCTTCCTAAAATAATTGAGCGCCCATTTAAATACTAAGTCCAAGGCTACCATTAAATAAGTTTAACGATTTAAATATTTTTATGTACCATAAATTACTGAAAACTTTCCCTAACCTGGAAAGAATGCTGAAAGGAAAAAGAAAGATCCTAAGGAGAATTAACGGCCCCAGGAAACCCAGGAAGGATACAGGTTAAGTTCAAATGAGGAGATCTACAAAGAAACAACGAACATAGAGACGGATATAAGAATTAAGAGACTGAAGTTCTATGGACATATGGTAAGAATGCCTGAGAAAAGACTTAATAAGGCTATTTTTCAGAAAATTTGGGATTACAAGAGTGCACTGGGATACATAAAACAGCTAAAAGAGGAGACCAGCAAATTGAGGATTGAGGACCGTGACTGCCTTGATAGAGAAGAATATAGAAGGAAACTACAAGGAATAGCGGTTCTTGTGGACAGGAAGGAGCCGAAGGAAGGTATGGCCTGGACATAAGAGAGGGAACACAGGCAATCAGAAAGAATGAAGGAGGTATAGATGATGAGAAGGAACAGAATTAAAAATCCATCTTCGTAATATTCGCATGGTATGTAAGGCCTTTTCGTGAAAAAAAAAAAAATTACTTAAATTTTTAGGCCTAATTTTTTCGCACGATTTCCTTTGGAAAAAAAAAAATGTTTAGCTAAAAAAAAATATATGTGGATATCCTTTTACCAATTTGTGATATAAAGTAAGAGTTTCACCACTTTAACTAAAGAAGACTAAACGAAAGAAATATTGGCATCTTGTTGCACGAATAGTGAAAAAACACCAATAAACAAGAAATATTGAATCAATCCTACGGAAACGAAAAAAAAATGACGCAGAACAATTGACGTATTACATATATGTATGTAATGTTTATTATGTAGCAATGATCATATACATATGATATATTACCATACATACAAATCAAAAAGTTTATGGCTTTCATAATAATAATTATTTTATTATTTTTTTTTTTTTAGTACCAACATTTTATCTGCTACTGCACGATTTCTCCATTGTCTAAAAACCATCAAATCGAACGATGTTGCATCAGTTCAGACTTCGAGATATTGAAGTGCTCCAGCAAACCCTTTTAATGACGATTCGTTTCCTTGTAGACCGTTCGCCACATTCTCCTTCATATAATTAAATTAAAAAATATAAGGTCGGTTGATCGGGTCTCGGTTAAGCGAGTACCGAGAGTATATGCAACGGTAGGATTGAATCTAGTCAGAGGTAGAGAGGATAAGCCGAGGTGTTACTAAGAAGGTCAATGATGTAGTGATGTAGTGATCTAGATACAATATCTCGGAGCAGGTTGGCTCAGTATCTCAACGCGATTAGAGAGTATCTCACTATGTCGCTATCTCACTATCGGGGCTAATCGTCCCTAATAGCCAGGCACTGAGGGAACCTTATCACTTTGTCACAATTATCTAATCAACAGGGAGACAAAATAGGTTTAAAAATTTATCTTTTTTGACGGTTTGTCTGTCCATTGAAGACGGTTGGAAATCGTTTCCTTAAACGTGTATTAGTTGCAATTTTTTTATCACATATTTTTGTAATACTTTTAATTTTATTTGTGAGGCACCCACTTATCTGATCTACTTATATCTCTTAGGTGGGAAACGATTCCATGAAACACACTCAGAATAGAATATTCTTTACCCTCAGCAAGAGCAACCGGAAGTTGAAAAATCTATCACAGAAGCGCTCAAGCCATTTTTTAACTTACTTTATTTTATGGCGAGCCCATCAAATCGACCAATCCTACGAGAGGTTTCTACTTTATTAAGCCCTTTTTGGAAATTTAACAAGTTATATGGAAATAGTTCTCATCTGTACACTATCTATTCTGAAAATCCCACCGAAAGGGGGAAATTATTTTTCTTATTTCATTTTATTTTCATAATTTACATAATATAATATGTTATTTTATTAACATATTATATTATGTTTGTATTAGGAGACATTAAGCAATTTTTACTAGTAAAGCAGATTACTAGAAAATGAATCGTCATTAACAATATCTCAACGAAGGAGTCTGAATATTTCGAAGGCAGAACTGAGTTACAGTTTCTTCACATCTAATTTATGAAATATATTATTTGGGAGATACAGAGTTGTGCTTTGGGGCTCCACTAAGCCTTCCAGCTCTTCTCGTATCCAATCCTTATAACCCAAAACCCTTCGCACAATCCTCAATGCTCCTTACTATGTCACCAATAAACTTATCCACAAAGATCTTAATGTTCCATACGTTATTGATTTAGCCCAAACCAGAGACCTATCCTTTCATAGTATACTCCATAACCACTAGTTTCTCAACTTGATTCATACTCGATTTCCGGTAACCATAGAGACCTTCTAATGTCGAACTTTTATTTAAATGCTTCTAGTGGGTAGTTTCTTTATTAGTTATTTACATGTTATTTTCCCAAACATTTATTAGATACAAAATCGTGCAACCTTTATAAATATGAAAAAAAAAAGAAAAAAAAAAAGCTGAATTACATTCATAGAAAATATTTTACACTTTTATTAAAATGTATTTATTCACTAGAAATACCAGGCTCCAATACCACGAAATTCCTTACCTTTGACTCCTAGCTGTTAGATCTGACAAACTCCTCCCATCCGGTATCCGATCCTCCGACTCTATCCTTATCTGAGCCATCCACCCCTGAGTAGAGGACGTTATCCAGGACGACCATAGAAGGAGAGATGTCCATCACCGCCTTATGGAGTCCATTCATATGCACACTGCTGGAGAAATGGCGGCCTCCAGGAGCAGTTTGATCAAAAAGAGAAATCCCGGTCCAGGTGATTATCAGCTCCTCCAGGTCCAGTCCTCCAGCGGCGATCCTATCTCCAACGGACCTGGAATCCTTATTGCCTTGTCGGATTTGGATCTCGTCCAAAAATACCTCGTCCCATCTCTTAGCTCTCTTATTTACGGTTTAATATTTGATTTGCCAAATTTGTTCATTCTGTTAGCGCTGCTTTGATGAGGAATTTTATTTCCATTTAAATTGCTTCTAATTTTTCGAATTCGTTAGATTCGAATTTACCCTTAAGTAATATATATTTTTTTCTTCTTTTCGGGTAGGCGTATCTCTATACAAGATCTGTAGTCTTTCCAAACAATATTCAAAAAACGGGATATTTTCTCTCAAAACCTGGAATAGAGAACTGATTTATGGTCATAATTTAAGAACGATGAAGACGATTTTAACTGATCTTTTATGTCAAGCACGTTTTTTAGTTTAAGCCAGATACTAAATAAATCAAATTTTCAAGCTATTGGATAATGCAGTATTACTTTTTTTATTTGTTTATAAAAAGCCTGAAAGTCCAAAGCCGACACCAATAGTCACTAACCAAAAAATCGCTCCAACCCACCCCATAAAAACCCAAACCACCAAGATCGACACCCACGCAATCCTTCCATCTACGTCTTGGTCTACCCTTTCGGAAATTTACCTGACGGCTTAAAATTGAAACCTTTTATGGAATTCGGTCATTATTTAATCCATCGAATTTACATGTCCTTATAAGCCATCATTCTGCTATTATCTGAATTATATTTACCTGATAGAACGCTGGCAGTTCCGCATTGTGGAGTCTTCTAAATTCTCTGGCATGTTTATCCATTTTCAAACCAGAAAGTACTACGCAGTACTTTTTCTCGAAAACTTCAAGACGTTCTTCCCTTAACGTAAGCGGCCACGTTTCACATCCTTACGCCCAATTCACACGTGGCGCGGACGTGGCGCTTTTGTCTCTTCCAGGTTTGTCCTATTAAAAAAAGTCCGCGCCACGTCTTCGCCACTTCCTTTCTCTGTGAATTGGAACGTTCGTTTAATAGGAGTGGCGCGGAAGAGACAAAAGTCCGCGCCACGTCTCTTTGCCGTTTCTCGTGGCGTACAAGAAGGGGCACTCCCTCGCCACGAGTTGTTTTTTTCTTTTTTCTTTTTTAGTTAGTTTTCTTTTTTTGGGTGATATATATATATATATATATATATATATATATATATATATATATATATATATATATATGTAACTTCAATATCAAATTTTATCAAAGTTGTTTTTATATCCGAAGAGACAAAGCGCCACGTCCGCGCCACGTCTCCGCCACGTCCGGTCTGTGTGAATTGCGCCTTAGAAAACCATTGTTGGAATAATTTTTTTTTTTTTTGTCAGCCAAAACCTCAGTTTCTTTTTCCATTTTTGAGTTTTTTCATCGATCTTTTTAATCCGAATCCAGCTCTCCCTTCATAAATAGAATCCATGATTTCCCCCAAATCGTCCCCTAGACGAGAACACGACTAGAACCCTCGTCAACAAAGAAGAGCAGATGAAGAGAGGCAGGTGATGACCAGTGACAACCCTCCATAGCCGTGGAACAAAAACTAAATAAATTCTTGCCGTGGTAGAACTGCACCTGAATCTAGATCGGCTATCAGATCGTGGTCGGCCCTAACAGCCCTTAGGCCCTACCCCACAGCCCTTTACAATTTATGCCTGCCCTTCCACGTAGTGTCGCTATAAACATCTTTGTTTGCCCAACATAGTTCTGGAGGGCATCTGATCATATGAATACCATTATCTGTCAATACTATACCAGTAGACATGTATCAATAATTATATATCATAACCATGAAACGATTGCAACCTACCTCGTAGGATTACTGTAAATCAATTAACGATTCTTATTATTTTTATGAGTTTGTTAGCTATAAAATACAGTCTACGTACTAACTAAACAACTTTAATCTTTAAAATTTACACAAATAATAAAATACTCATTGACTGCATACGGAATCCAAAATCACAAGTCCCACCAAAAAAAAAAACTTACAAGGGGACGTTTGCAGTTGTAACTCACAGATTTGAAATGCCGATTTTTGAGTGGGTAGTAGGGACCTATAATATTGCAAATTTAGAGTAATAGCCTCCAATGAGCATTAGGAGCCGAGAAAAAAAAAAAATATGAAAATCACGTTTTATTTTTTTTCTCAGCTCTCAGTCAAAATGGAGAAATGATTCTTTGACGTTTAATTGCAGTTATGTATGCTGTTAGATATAAAAATACTTCCGTTATGCTCAAAACATTACCCGGCTTTAGAGTGCTCAAAAACTCAAAAAAGATGTCAAGGAAATCTGCTGTAAATCAGTGGAAACTTTTTTTCATGAACAACTGGCCTCAAATCTCGATTTAATGCACCATAAAACCCTTATATGTGACATTTTATCAAAATCAAAACATATTGATTTTTCACCCATTTCGTTTGATTTTTCGATTGAGATTTCATCAACAATTTCTAACGGCCATAACAACTGCTGCGTTCAACCGATTACAATAGTAATAGCATCACTAGAATCAGCATACATTCTGCTTTTTATCCATGCGTATAACATTGGATTTGCTCCAGATTTTAGTGGACAAAAACTGATGTGAATAAAAAAATCTAAGGTCAGCTATAACTTGAGATATCTCAATAATGGGAAATCGTGCGACTAAAACTAAAACTATACAGTTTTACGGCTTCTTGATTAATCGGTGGCGAAATATGTGAGGTAGCGCCAAATTATTTACATTGTTTCAGAAATTGACAGCATTTTCAGATTTCAAATTTCAAAAAAAAAAAATTATTTCCTACTTGTTTTTATCCTCATTTCCAGTTCTTTACTATTAGTCCAAGCAACGTAGGATTTTTAGAGGCCTTAATTCACGTAGAAGCCAATTTTGGCACAGTTGTAGGGGGAGGTGTCCTTAACAACATACTAAATGTACTGGGGGGTGGGGGTGGAGCTAATGGTAGGGAGGGCTCAAAAGGTCAGTTCGTGAATGAAAAAATCCAAGGTCAGCTATAACTTGAAATATTTCAATAAGGGAAAATCCTGCGATCTCCGAATTTGGGCTAAACTATGCAGTTTTACGTCTTTTTGATGACCTTAAAATTTGGTCTTAATCGGTTGCGAAATGTGTGAGGTAGCGCAAATTATTTTCATTTTTTCAGAAATTGACAGCCCCTTGCCTTCTAAAAAAATTATTTTTGATTTCGACAAAATTAAGTTTCTACATGTTTTTTTGAGAGGAATTTGAAAATAAAATCAGTTTTTAGTTTAAAAATTTTCCTCACCTATATTATATTAATAAGACGTTTTAAAATGACATATTTTAATATGAACCTTCGAAAGGGTTAAAATATCAATATTTTTAGATTTTAATAAAATTTCACATATAAGGGTTTTATGGTGTCATAAATCGAGATTTGGGGTCAGTTGTTCATGAAAAAAAATTCCGACTGATTTACAGCAGATTTCCTTGGAATTTTGTAATTTTTTTGGAGTTTTTGCATTCAAATCTGTGAGATACAACTGCAAACGTCCCCTTGTTAGTAACTATAATTTATGAAGACAAATATTAAATTAATTTGGGTAAAGGGTTACTCTGATCTAAGTGGTAACGGGCAAGCAGATTCCTTGGCAGAATGAGCATCGAAAAATAATCCGTTTTAATTTGAATATTCTTTGATTCCTCTGACTCACATAAAGATGTCTATTGTAAGCTTGGAATCAGTGAACAAAGGGTCGACCTTCAGTATTTGAAATTTATCCATATATTAAATCAAACAACCACGACAAACTCAAAAGTACACATTACTTACTTATTAAACATAGGCAGAGAAAACATTATTTCAAATTTTTTCACCTCATTCATACGATACTTGTTTCTGTGGCGGACAAACAGCACAAATGTTTGACCACATACTCTATAATTGCCATCATTTTAAAAAGGACAGACACACTTTGAACAGGAGTATAGTCCTGGGTGAAACAAATGAAAAAGAAAATTACCAAGCGGAATTTAAAAAAATTGTAACGAAAATTCAATTTGTTTAAAAAAGTTTCCTAGAACTGAATAAAAAGGGTTGACGGAGACAAGAATTTAAGGAAGAAACCACTAGTTTTAATTTTGGGTTTACAAGCAATTGTCTTATTACTCACAAGGCGACGTTTGCAGTTGTAAATCACAGATTTGAATGCCGATTTTGTTTGTTGTTTATTTCGTTTAACGTCACTTTATGCTGCTATGGCTAATCGGACGAGAATGCTGATTTTTTTGTGGGTAGTAGGGACCTATAATTGTGCAAAACTAGAGTTATAGCCGCCAATGAGCATTAGGAGCCGAGAAAAAAAATAAAATATGAAAATCACGTTTTATTTTTTTTCATAGCTCTCAATCAAGATAGATTCTTTCACGTTTAATTGCAGTTGTGTATGTTATTGTGAGAAAAATTTTTAAACTAAAAACTGATAGTATTTTCAGATTCCCCATCTCAAAAAACATGTAGAAACTAAATTTTGTCGAAATCAAAAATAATTTTTTTTTACTTTTAAAATTTTGTAGGCTTTTAGAAGGCACGGGGCTGTCAATTTCTGAAAAAATGAAAATAATTTGCGCTATCTCACATATTTCGCAACCGATTAAAACCAAATTTTAAGGTCATCTAGAAACCGTAAAACTGCATAGATTAGCCCAAATCCGGAGGTCACAGGATATCCCCTTATTGAAATATCTCAAGTTATAGCTGACCTTGGATTTTTTCATTCATATCAGTTTTTGTCCACTAAAATCGAGAGTTATACGCATGGATAAAAAGCAGAATGTATGCCGATTCTAGTGATGCTATTACTGTTGTAATCGGTTGAACACAGCAGTTATTATGGCCGGTAGAAAATGTTGATGAAATCTTCAAAATTTTAACCTCCTCGAAAAGGGTAAAAAATCAATATTTTTTTATTTTGATAAAATTTCACATATAAGGGTTTTATGGTGCGTTAACTCGAGATTTGAGGTCAGTTGTTCATGAAAAAAAGTTTTGTCCCTAATTTCTCCCCCCTGCAAACAGCTGCAGTATGACACCTTTTACGGCAAAACTGTACCACTATTTGAAGGTGTCTGAACACAAGACAGTATTTAGAAAGTTGGTAGAAACGTATGTTTCTCTGACTCCACACAGCGCAGGCCCTGAAAGAGCTGTATCTGTCCAGACTGATACAGCTCAGGGTCTGCTAAGGATTTCCTCATTACCCAGTAAATCCTTCGCGCTTCAGCATTTTAAAGCCTTCTAAATACTCTTTTATGTTTATACTTATTTAGTTATATAAATATTAATATCGGTTATACAAATAAATATTCGGATAAATATTAAATGTCATAATTTTTTTTCTTAATCTTTAAGACCACATTCTTCTCTCCTCGAACGGGGCCACTTGGCACACATCAAAAACTGTAGGTAAGATAATAGTCTTGTGTATTCTAATTTTTAAATTTCAGGATAGCGGATCCGACCTAAGTAGTTTTATGACCGAGAAATAACCTTTAAAAAATAAATGAATTTCCAGTTTGTTTTCTTTCAAATCTTTTCTTATATCATTCTTGAATTCAATTTTTATTAGATATTGAAAACTTGCTTTACATATTCTAATTTTATCCCTGACATATTTTTATCACCATAAATAAATGATCATCAATACTGGTAATATATTTTATATTATTGGTAATTAATTTCTTGACCAATATCTTTACTTTTGTGAGGGGTGTTGTGTTTAATTTAATACTTTTATCATCTTTATCCAACAATACCATATCATCAGGGTAACCAAGACCCTGAAATTTCACGGTCGGAAAACTGCTGTTTGCTCCTACTCTCCAGAAATTAAAAAAATAGGATATACAGGACTATTATGCTACCAAAAGTTCTCTATGGATGAGAAACGTTGCCGCTTGGGTTAAGGAAAGAAAAACGTTTCAAAGTTTTCGAAAACAAAGTATTGCGTAGAATATTTGACATACGGAAGAATGTAGAAGTATCCACAACGCTGGAGTCTCCGGTAAATATAGTTCAGTTAATTGCAGCGGGGTGGTTAAAATGGGCATGTAAAGTTGTTGGTTCTAGTTAAAATTAATTAATTAAAGTTATAAATTGCAACAAAGGTAATCAGTTTTGAGCCGTCGGGTAAACATACAAGGGTAGAACAAGACGTAGATGGGAGGATTGCGTCAGGGCCGACCTGGGGAATATGGGTTTTTATGGGATGGGTTGGAGGGAGCTGTTACCAGAGATTGGTGGTATCGGCATCCGAAGTTTTGTTGAGTCTTTTAATTAATTATAACCAATAAGCCGTATTTTATTACGGAAATGCTCCTCCCATTTACGTCTTTGTCTACCTCTCTTATGTTTATGAAACGGTTTTACACGGATAAACTTTTGTTGAAATTCGAATATTATTAAATACTACAAATTTGCAGGTGCTCCATTTTAATACTTGCGCTAATCTTTTTGGTAACGGTTCGGATCGGCGACACCACCAAACTAGGTTGACCCGCGCTACACCGACCAGTTCGATCCTTACGCTTCACTTCATGTTTACATTTTTCGATAGTTCATTCCTATAACCTCACATGTAAACAATCACTTCTACAGTTTCAACTTGGATTGTGTTTTTTTTAGTTTGTTATATTGATATTTAGACTTCTTAAATGTAAATAAGTGAAACAGAAGTTAACAACACGAGGATTTAGTGTTTTATGAATTCATGTTTTCTTATTTCATCTAAGCTTATGTGTAAAAGTGTTATAAAACTTAAGAAGATTAATTTGTACATGGATTTGGTGTTTTACATATTTATATTTGTTCTATCAATTTAAATGATAAAATTTACAACTTGTAAAAGTGTTATGAAACTTAACAAGATTTATTTGTACATGGATTTGGTGTTTTATATATATTTTATTTGTTTGTTGTTTCAATTTCAGTGTACATATTTTGTGAATGGATTATTTGTCATCAATACTTTTGTGCTAAAGTGAGACAGATTGTATAATTAATTCAATAAAACATATCAGTTTATAAATAAATGTGAGAAAGTATATCACAGGTTTTTTATGTTTTCTTATTTCCACTTCCCTTGAAAAAAATATAGCAGAAATTAACATCATCACTTTCAACTAGGATTCTGTCTTATATTATATAATGGCTTATAACATGGAGAATTGATAATGTGAAAATAATCACAGATTAAGAGGTAAATGACACATTACTATATAATTGTAGAACTATTGGTATAATGTTATAGATTAATGTGTTTTTAAAAAAAAATTAGAAGCCTGATGATGGAACATTATCTCTGAAACATGTAGCTACAAATTTTAAATAAATAGGAGTTATGCCAAATAAATACTTAAGGATTCTGTCTTTTTTATATTTATAATTTGTTATTTTCACTTCTCTGACAGAAAGTTCATCAGGAATTAACTTTACTGGTGGTTCAGTAGTATATTAATTGTTGATTAAATTAATATTAATTCAAAATTGATTTAGTGTCTTATATTTTGATATTTCCTTATTTCCACTTTAATATTTCCTTATTTCTCATTTTAATATTAGAAGGTAAACAGAAGTTAATATTACTTTGAACAAAGATTTAGAGTTTCACAGTAAATGTAAGAGAATAACCTTTCCCTTCTAAAAGCAGCGACTAGAACATCGAAATAAATCGGTATAAGGTTAGAATTGATAAAAGGTATTCTGGGCGCGCGTAGGGGTTGGTGTCGCCGATCCGAACCATTACCATCTTTTTATATATATATCAATTTATTGAAATTTACAACTGTACAAGTATAAACATCAAGTAGATGTGTTGATAACGATTACAATAACATGTCAAAACTTGAAAAGAACTACTCATCAGTAGCACTTCAATAAAAATTCTACACTAGAAGATCTCTAGACCATCTTCTTTTCAGAAGCCTCGGAGGATTATCGGGAATGGAGTGGGAAGTTGAGAAAATGATGGATTTAAGTGTTTATGGAGCTTACTCTGTAAGGCTAGGTATCTGGTTTGGGCTAAATCAGCAACATATGGAACATTAAGATCTTTATGGATAAGTTTATTGGTGACAAAGTTTGTAGCATTGAGGATTTTTCGAAGGATTTTGGATTGTAAGGATTAGATACGGGATGAATTGTATGGTTTAGTGGTTTAGTTTACAAGTCTCGTAATTAATTGGGAGCTTTGAACGTTTCTCTAGTAAATGCTGAAGTATTCTGCAACGACGGGCAGTTTCTTATCGTTTTAGTCTTGTATGTGGATTCCACGTAAGATGTTTGTCCAAGTGGAGTCCTAGGTAACGGATCTGTTCAACAGGGATTAGTGGAATATAATTGAAGGATACTGTAGGACAGGAAGTCGTAGGTTTGTGACGAACTACTCTTACCTAAAGTTCATTTTCCGACTAAATGTCCTGTAGTGCCACCTTGTTGAGCCTCCTCTATTGTTTTTTTTTAATCAATTTTATTTAATTTTAAATAATGAAAAAAAAAAAAAAAAAAAAGAGCTCTTACGCTAAAGAGGAATGATGGAAACAATGGCATAAAACTCCTGGCAGATCTGAAAGGATCCTTTAAAGCGAGACTGACAGAGGCCCAGAGCAGAAGAGGTAGAGAGGTAGAGAGGTATAAATTAATTAGAGCAAAGGAGAGTACCAAAGGTGTACACAACCCTTTGTAGATGGTCTAGATAGTAGATGGTAGATGGTACTGATAGGACCCGCGTACTATCGTCCGGCCCATCTGACATCTGTTCTGATCCTATCTCGTGGAAACGTCATCTTTTCCTTTTGTCATTCATATGTCATAGCGACAGCACCTCTTTCAGTCCCCGGCACAGCTCTCCGCTATTCTACACCCCCTCCCGCTACGTCGGAGCAGCCATTTTCCTTTATTTTTGTCTGGTTCTAACTGTAATATACGAAAACTTCAAAATTCAAAATAGCATGAAAAATAAAGGCCCCTGTCAGCTAAAGAAAGAATAACATGGAACATGTTTTAGGGGTTGCTTTTTCGACCGCCGCACAGTGGGGCCATTCCTAAATCTAGCGGGACAAAAGTCTGAAAGCAATCGTATAGATAATGCACTCTTTTTTTTTGATCCAGAACAACTTGAAATAATTAAAACAATGTTATTGAAAGATTTATAAAACATTTAAAATTTTATTTGTTCCTTGTTTTAGGGGAAGGTGCTGTACCAGTGGGCAATGTTCACTTATAAATGTTTCTACTTTTCGGTTCTTTATTTATCTGAGTGGTTATTGTACCATTAGATAAGAAATTTAAGGAGCTATCGTACCCTGGTGTATTTATTTTGAAATGTAATTTTATTTTCACAGAAAATAATGTTTTGTGACTTACTGATTAGTGTCCATAGTTACCTTCCCCCTTTGTTCCTGTGGACACTAGTGGTTTTACCCAATGGACATTCATTTCTTCATAGGTTTATAGGGATAATTGAAATGATATTCAGAGAAACACATCAGCAATAATTTTTTATAAAATGTACTAAACAAAATAGAATATTTAAACAAGAATAGTCGACTTGATTATTAAACTAGAAGGCCGACTAGAAAGGTGACGACCATAAATTTAGCGTATCAAAGTAAATAGAAACTTAACTTATTTTTAAACCTTTTAACAAAAATAAATCTTTTATGTACCTGTAATTATTATTAAAGAGTGTCGCAGACTTTTTTTTATGGAAAAAATCGAATCATTAGAGATTGTATCCATGAAAAGATGAGGGAAAATGTAATTGCTTACATAATCTCCCATTGCCAGTTATAAAAGATGGCGGTGGTAATTTTCTTTTGATATCTCTTATTTCAATTTAATTATCAGTAGCGATGTCCGGCAGAATAAATTTTGGAGTTCTATCATTTGATGAAATTTTCTTCAAGTAGCAAATGTTGAACGTGAACGAGTCTTTTTTCTTTGGTCAAAGCTATAAAATGCTTTACAACACAAAACATTGCTACCAACATATATTTCTTCATCTTCAATTTCTTTACCTTGTTCATAATCACTCATTAATCATCCAAAAAATTATATATAATCATCGCTTGATGAATCTGCCAAGATCACATTTGTGAAATCACAATCTTCACTAGTTGAATAGTTTGTTATAAATAGTGAGTTTTCTCCTCTTAAAAAAATGTTATACGAGTAATAGGTATCCAAATTTAGTCATTTTATATCACGCGGAATGCATACAAACTTTTCCGAAATGTTTATAATGGAAATAATTTATGATAATAATGTCAATATTATGATTGGAAAAACTCCTCTGTAGCAACTAACTGTTTCTCTAAAATTTTGAACAGTAATAAATAAATAGAATTTATAATATATATAAAACAGGGCTATGTGTTATCAAACTATAACCTTTAATACTTTAATTCTTAATTTCTATAACGAGCAGAACTCAAAAACATTATATTGTTTTAAACTGAAAAGAAAATTATAGTCTATAATGACAAATCACTTAGATCGAGATTATCACTATCATCACTATCTTGTCCACTAAGTAAGGGTATCATACTCGCATCTACGTCTGATATTACAAAAAAATTGACACTATTACCGAAAGTCGTATTTTTCTCAGGTAGTGGTCTGTATGAACTAATTAAAGAAATCATAAATCAAGAAATTATTCATAATATCAGTGTTGGTTACTGTTCCTCGGAAAATGTTCCCCTTATCTTTTTATCTCTTTGTGTTGGCTTTCTTGAACATACTATGTGAGTTGCCCAATTACAAATTTTTGGATTATATAATTGACCAGATATATTTTTTCTTCTTGGGAATTATTAAAACTGAAACCTCCAGCCCATAACGCTTCAGCCAATTCCAATCGCGCAACTGAAAGTACTCCGCCTGACACCCAATTTTTGATGCTACTGATAAACGGGCAGTAAAATACAATATATTCACTAAATTGAAATGTCCCCAGACACACAGAACCATAATTTAAGATCTAAGTTTACCTACATAAAAATTTTCAGATTAAAACATGTATATGTTTTTTTACTTGTGGACTTTTTAATTGGCGTACCGTCTGAGTATCTGTAAGGCTGCAAAATTAAAAATAAAATGTACTATTACTGACTATTTTGAATGCAATTCATCGTAAAATGTAAAAAAAATAAGAAAACTTATTACGATGTTCACAGTCCAGTGCATGAAAGAATACTAACTTAATTTTTAAATCGTACAGAATCGAAGTGGTATTAGTTCGTTATTTATTAAATAGCTTTATTGACATTACCTCAGCCTGATTCACTACGTTTCATGTCTTTCAACATTTAGCCTGTTAGATCAACCACTTTCTGCATCAAAAAGTAAAACTTCATAAATGGACTTTTGTCCCGCTAGATTCACGAATGGCCGCACAGTGGGACGAATAGCACAAATTCCCCGACGTGTAAGGTAAACAAAAAAAAATTTGAATCCCCGACCACTTTCTAAACTCCAAGTAATAAGATAATGTAGGAATGTTCCAGAAATATGAATTTATGTTTGAGATAAAAAAGTAATGCAAATTGACATAAAAATGCATGGAATATTATCAAGTGATTTTAAATTTACTGATAATTATATCTCATAACCTCAAATAACCAATTACTTTCTAGATCGTACAAGTCTATTCAAACTAAGAAAATATTTAGAATAATTTAGATTAGATTAGAATAATTTAGGATCTTATAAAAAAATGATATTTGGAGTAACTTATATATTAAAATATATACCCTAGTCACCTCAATACCTAAAATAGTCCATTGTTTTCTTTTTAATCTCATTGAAGAGGAATTTATAAAATATATTTTCTTTCACGTTCAAAGCTCCCAATTAATTAAAAAATATTTATTTGTATGACTATGATAAGACCTATTTGAGCGTACGGAGTTGAACTTTGGAGCCCCAAATAAACCATCCAATTCATCTCGTAATCCTTACAATCCAAAATCCTTCGAAAAATCCTCAATGCTGCCTACTTTGTCACTAATTAATTTGTCCATAAAGATCTTAATACTAGATATGTTGCTGATTTGGTCCAAAGCAAGTACCTATCCTTTCATAGTAAGCTCTATAACCACTCTAATCCACTAGTTTCTCAACTTGCTTCCCACTCCATTCCCAATAACTCTCTGAGGCGTCTGAAACGAAGATGGCCTAGAGATATTCTAGTATAGAATTTTTATTGAAGTGCTACTGATGAGTAGTTCTTTTCAAGTTTGGACATGTTATTGTAATCTTTATTAACACATTTACTTGATGTATATATTCTGTACAGTTGTAAAATTCAATAAAGTGATTTAAAAAAAAGAAAAAAGAAACGTCTTTCATGTTCGAGAGCAATCCGGAGATAGGTTACCAGTGTCTAAATTTTTTTTTTTTTTTTTTTTTTTTTTTTTTTTTTTTTTTTTTTTTTTTTTTTTTTTTTTTTTTTTTTTTTTTTTTTTTTTTTTTTTTTTTTTTTTTTTTTTTTTTTTTTTGGAATAATGGTAGGTAATTTGTACAAATATTGTCACACTTATTTTTTCTATAACTCACATATTCTTTCAGAGATATTAATGACAACTATATATAATAGAATAACGCTCCTGCTTGGGCGCCGATACTGACAAGATATAGGCTATTGATACGAGATATCACTAGTTCATATTAATTTTATTTCATGATCTTATTTCCGATGGCTAGACCTTGCCCGGTTTTTTGTAATCCGGTATTTGAATAGATTTTTGTAAGTATCATCTCAATAATTTTTTTTTTTTTTTCTAGTAACTTAAAATGCTGTTGAAATCTTCTAATTTCGAGTACTTTCCCCTCATTGAGATGGTTGAAGGGGCTCTGACAATAAGGTCCAAACATCCAGAAGAAGAATGGACGATGAGACACTAACCCCATTAGAGTAGTGAGGAGTGTGTCAGCCTGTCAGTCCGTGTAATTGCCTGTTCCCTCTCTCACACTCCAACACCACTCCTTCTTCTACTTAGCAGGATTAGACCCACTCCACAATACGTAATGTCCTGTCCTTATTAAGGACTCTCCTTCCAAGGAAACGCAGGCTACCTGGAGTGAAAGTATTCCTAGCTCTTGCGACCCGCATTTTTTCGTCCTGACCTATTAATTATTTATTCCACTAAAGCAGAAAAGAATTACCTGGGAGACGGCCTCGGTATGTCGAAGAGTACTCATCACTTAAAATGAACTCTTTAAAACATTTTTCGACAAAAATGTTAATAATTCAGCTGCCATCCTTATCTACAGAGCTTATCCATTTTCAAAACTGAAGCCTGGGAGGTTTTCTGTCCTGTGGGAATACTTCTAATTATAAGTAGCGAAGTGTTTATATAAAACAAGACATAGAAAAATATACCCGACAAATGAAAGTCACTCTGAAAATAATATTTTTCAAGGAGGACTTTGGTGTGGAGACGAGGGATATTTCGTTACGTCCCAAAAATATAATATTCGAATCCCTGGGCATAATCCATTTTTTTTTTTTTTTTTGTTCTATAGGCATATATGTGTAGAAATATGTGTGTGTTAAGTAATATTAACTGTAGAAAGAGAGAAAGAGAAGAGAAAAAAACCCGGACATGTAAATATTAAGAGGGGAATAAACTAAAAAATAAAAAAATTAAATTAAATAAATAGGAAAAAAAGAGAGAAAAATAATATTATTAGTTTGTTTAGTATCTTATGCAATTTATATTATATCTAAAAATTATTACATTATCACTAGTTCATATTAATTTTATTCCATGACCTTATTCCCGATGGCTAGACCTTGTCCGGTTTTTTTTTATCAGGTATTTGAATAAATTTTTTTTTGTAGGTATCATCTCAGAATAATTTTTTTTTTTTTTTTTTTTTTTTTTAGTAACTTGAACTGCTACTGAAATCTTCTAATTTCGAGTACTTTCCAATCATTGAGATGAAGGGGCTCTGACAATAAGAGGTCCAAACATCCAGACGAAGAATGGACGATGAGAAACTAACCCCATCCCCAAAGTGTGAGGAGTGTGTCAGCCTGTCAGTCCAAATAAATATTAAGAGGGGAATAAACTAAAAAATTAAAAAATTAAATTAAATAAATAGAAAAAAAAAAAAAAGAGTTTGTTTAGAAAAATATTATATCCATTAGTTTATTGTTGAAGGTAGTATCTTATGCAATATATATTATATCTAAAAATTATAACAAAATTATAATTGTCAAGAATTATTGTCATAACTGCTTGATTTTTTATGTTGTCTAAATTCCTGAAAAGGTGATAATCTGTTGGAGACAAGTCGGGAGAATATGTTACTTTTGGACCCGATTTACCAATCCAGATGTTTTTTTCATATGCAAGTAGTAGAGACCCAATAAAATTCGGCAGCAAAACTTTTCCTCTAAAGCTTATATATCTAGTCTTTCAAAAAAATGAGCGCCCAGTATAATCCACTCGGACATTTCATGTGAAACAACCCAATATAATCAATCTTATTGAGAAAGTATTAGAATCTTCCTCAAAGAGGGCAATAAGTAATAAAGATGGCTTTATGGATCCATTCACACTATATGTAGGATAAGAAATAAATGAAAAGAAGAGATAAAAAATAAATAAAGAACCTCAAACTATACAATATATTAAGTGAAAAAAATACAATAAAATAAGTTACAAATATAAATACATTAATAATATTAAAATTAAAGTAAATTAAAAATTAAAATAAAATCATGCTTTATTTACTATATACACACATCTTAGGGATCCTTCAACCAGATATGTCTCACCAATTATGGAGGGACATGGAAGGTCCAAAGAGATCCAAGCGCTCCTCTCTCTCTCTCTCTCTCTCAAAAAAAAAAAAAAATTTCGATAATTTGATTGGCGTCACCGCTGCGTTTTCTAAACGATACAATTGCTTCCATTCAACGGCTAGTTCCTGATATTTTCTTAACTTCTCTATAATAGTTGAAGTTGGGAATGGCGATATCAACTATCCGTGCTGTCTTTTAAGTTTATAAGCAGGATATCTGGGGCTTGTTTTTTCGCACAGTGAGGTCCGTCAGAATAGACTCGTCCACAATACAACTTCAGAGGCCCGTTTTGAAGCAACCTATCGGACTTACCTATAATATGGTGTGTGCTACTTAAGTTAACTTCCGGGCTATGGTCTGATGTACAATTTTAGCCACAATATTATGACTTTGGAGATATTTCGAGGTGGCGAGTACTACACATCCACCAGTGATATGCTGTATCGTCTCCAGTTTATTGTTATTATTTTTATTATATGATCTAAGTTTAATAACATTTTTACATTTAAAAATAAAAAAAAATATTTTATAGTTTTTCTTTTCTTTTGTAAATTTTAAAACTTCGGTATATCATTGAAAAAAAAAAATCTAATGTTCCTTGGTTCAAATGAGCCGAAACATAAAAATCATTATTTTGAAGAAAAAAAAATTGTTCTTATTCTGTCAGTTTGGACGATAATATGAGAGATACCTTAAAATGAACTAGTCAATAAGAAATTGATGGATTCGTTAGGATGCGAACCAAATAGGGGCAAGAGGGTGGAAGCCTCATCCATCAGGTACAAATTGGGAATGGATTCAGGTCTCCACTCACCTGTGAAAGGCACCTGTCCAAGGATTGACGCCACGAATTCCACCTCTTTTCAAAGAAAAGTCATAATCACTTTAATTGTAACGAGGGCCTGTAACCTTAGAAGGGACAGGTAGTTTAAAGTTACGTCATGAAAAGGGTGAAAAAGACAAATCATAAACTAACAAAAACATGATCCATTGTCCGAGCTCTGCCCCGAATCCGACACCAGGCCCTTTCAACCCTAGCCCAGTTATAGTTGTACACAATGCTCGAGGAAAAAAGGTAGGAGGAGGAGAAGAGTAAAAGGTGAAAACGGAGAAAGAGAAATAAAAAGCTAGAGAGCTGTCAAAGAGGCAGGGTGGACTCGCTAATGACTAGCATTATAGTCCCATTGTCCTCTATACCCTGCCATTTCGTCTCTCTTCTCTGTCTCTTATTTTTACTCTTTAGTCGTACTATTGTCATAACAGGAGCGAAAATAAAAGATAACAACGGAGTCAAATAAGCTCTCTTTTTCGCGGAATAATATTTTTTATACACAATTCGTCTCATACGCTATTCAAATCACTTTTTATCAATCGACTTCAAGAAGGAAGATTTTAGAAAATTAGATTGTATTTTTTTTTAGGTTTGTTTGTCAAGCGATTACTCCGTCAATTATGATTCGATTTTGATGATCCTTTTTTTGATCGGTAGGTTATATTTTAGAGGCGGTCCTATAAAAATTGTATTGAAATTAATTCGCACTTTTTAAGAAAAAAAAGAACCGACTTCAAGATTAAACCTATATGTACAAACATGAACTAAAAAGTTTATTTTTTTTTTTTTTCCATTTATTGATATTTTACAACTGTACAAAATAATATACAACAAGTAAATTTGTTGACAGTGAATACAATGACATGTAAATAACTTGCGAAGAACTACTCACTAGTAGCACTTCAATAAAATGTACACTAGAAGGTCTCTAGGCCATCTTCTTTTCAGACGCCTCGGAGGATTATCAGGGATACAGGAGGAAGCACGTAGGGAGACTAGTGGATTGGAGTGGTTATGGAGCTTACTATGGAAGGATAGGTATCTGGTTTGGGCTAAATCAGAAACATATGGAACGTTATGATCTTTATGGATAAGTTTATTGGTCACATAGTAAGGAGCATTGAGGATTTTTCGAAGGATTTTGGATTGCAAAGATTGGATACGAGATGAATTGGATGGTTTAGTAGAGCCCCAAAGCTCAACTCCGTACGTCCAAATAGGTCTAATCACTGTCATGTAAATGAGTCTTTTGTAATTAATTGGGAGCTTTGAACGTTTGTCTAGTAAATGTTGAAGTAGTCTGTAACGACGGGCAGTTTCTTGTCGTTTTAGTCTTGTATGTGGATTCCAAGTAAGATGTTTGTCCAAGTGGAGTCCTAGGTAGCGGATCTGTTCTACAGGGATTAGTGGAATATCATTAAAGGATACTGTACATTTTAACTATTGATAATTTCCAGGAATCAGGGAAATATGTGGTGCGGAGTACAGCATTATATATGTATGTTAGGAATGAACTAAAAAGTAAACGCAAAGAAAATACACTCACTTGACTTGAGCTTTGAACGCCTGTCTAGTAAATGAAGTAGTTTTTTATTTTTTATTTCAAAACATCTTTATTCAGAATAAAATAGTACATTGATACATATATTGTTAAAATATAATGTATCTAGACAAAGTTTTACAAAATATCATCCTTTTGGATGTTTTAATGTGATGGAGTGTTAGTTAAAAACATAGTGTTACAGTTAAATAGCGACATTCAGTGGCGATGTTACACTGAGATTAAGGTAGCAACAAAGGAAAAAAAGAAAAGGTTAGATAATTAAACTGATAGGGAAAAAAATAAATAAAAAATAAAATTTAAATAAATAAATAAACAGAAATTAAAAGAGAGTTTTAAGACGAGAATTCGTCCTTCCATTCCAGTTGGTTGGCTTTGAAGGAGGATTTAAAGAAGAAAAAAGAGGATTGGACAGGGTAGGAAGCATGTCGTAAAATTTGATGTGACAACGTTTTATGTACTGAACAGGGTTTTCTAGATTAAATCGAGATGCAAAATCAGTCAGTCGGTCTGTACGCCAAGGGGACTGTCTTCGTATAGTCATTAGTGTTCTGTTTTGGAGTCTGTTTAATTTATTGATGGTATCTTGAACTAAGTGCCGAAAAAGAGGAGCTGCATGAAGAAGTCTAGGACGAAGGATAGCTTTATAAAGAAGAAGTTTCAATCGGACAGATAAAGTTGGAGAGCGAAAGAGATGTGAAAGAGAAGTGAATGTTTGACGAGTGAAGAAATGAAGTAGTCGGAAACAGTGAGCAATTTCTAAGTCTGGCAGTTGTTAGTTGTTACTTTCTTTTAAATTCCTTTTTTTTTTTTTGTCTTATATTATTTTCTTCTGACCTTGATGAAAGCTTGAATTGTAAGCGAAAACGTCGGCACAATTAATTCATATTTTTAATTGTGTTTCCTTTTCTGCACAACTAGTACGAGAGTGATCTGAAGGGTGAGGTGGTTTGAAAAGTTTCCGCCCTCCATGAAGATGGCAGCACTCGTAAATTAAAGTCTAGTGAATTCGTTGTTCATCTATTGACAATTACTCACCAAAGGATCAGCCATTTTGGACGCGCAGTTGTTCCGTTGGGTGCCATGTGTGCTTGAATGAACATTTCCAACGCTCTTTTGAAGCAGTTTAGGTGCAATAAATCCGAGTTTTGGTGCCGATTAAAATTATTGTACATGAAACTTGGATACACCATTATACGCCCGAAACAAAAATACAGTCAAAACAGTAGACTGCAAAGAGGTTACCGTCTCCAAAAAAAAAAAACAAAAAAAAATAAACGTTTTTTTTTGGCTGGGAAAGTGATGGCGACTGTTTTTTTTTTTTTTTTTTTTTTTTTTTTTTTTTTTTTTTTTTTTTTTTTTTTTTTTTTTTTTTTTTTTTTTTTTTTTTTTTTGTGGATAGACATGAAGTTGTTTTAATCGATTATCTTCAATCTTCAATAGGAACATACTACGCATCATTACTTGACAAGCTGAAAGCAGAACTTCCGGAAAAATGGCCAAATATGCAGAAAAAGAAAATCCTGTTTCACCAAGATAACGCACCGTCTCACACCTCAGCGGTTGCCATGGCGAAAATCCACGAACTACGGTTTGAACTGCTTGACCATCCACCTTACTAGATCTAGCCCCAAGCGACTTCTTTTTGTTCTCTACTACTGCCTTCGTAAACAATTATTTTGCAGAGAAAAAGGCCGAGTACTATTTGGACGGGTTACATATATACACTCGTATAGCGTTGTGCACCGCACACATCATCGTTATTTCATATTCTGATTGACAGTGTATTAATTATTAAATTGTATATTCAGTCTTGTATTTCGTTATTCTTGTTAAATATCATTGAAATACAAGTCGTTAAATTAATTGGTAATTGTTCGGATCGGCGACACCACCAAACTGGCTTTACCCGCGCTACACCGACCAGTTGGATCCTTACGCTTCACTTCATGTTTACATTTTTCGATAGCTCTTTCCTATAACCTCACATGTAAACAATCACTTCTACAGTCTCAACTTGGTTTGTGTTGTTTAGTTTGTTATATTGATATTTAGACTTCTTAGATGTAATTAAGTGAAACAGAACTTAACAAAATGAGTTTCATAAAGGATTTAGCGTTTTATGAATTCATGTTTTCTTATTTCATCTATCTTATGTGTAAAAGTGTTACAAAACTTAACAAGATTTATTTGTACATGGATTTGGTGTTTTACATATTTATATTTGTTCTATCAATTTAAGTGATAAAATTAACAACTTGTAAAAGTGTTATAAAACTAAACAAGATTTATTTGTACATGGATTTGGTGTTTTATATATTTTTATTTGTTATTTCAATTTCAGTGATAAAATTTCAGTATACATATTTTGTGAATGGATTCTTTGTCATCCATATTACTTTTTGTGCTAAAGTGAGAGGGATTGTATAATTAATTCAATTAAACATATCAGTTTATAAATAAATGTGAGAAAGTATATCACAGGTTTTTTATGTTTTCTTATTTCCACTTCCCTTGAGAAAATATAGCAGAAATTAACATCATCACTTTCAACTAGGATTCTGTCTTATATTATATCATGGCTTTTAACATGGAGAATTGACAATGTGAAAATAATCACAGATTAAGAGGTAAATGACACATTACTATATAATTGTAGAACTATTGGTATAATGTTATAGATTAACATTGTGTTTTTAAAAAAAATTAGAAGCCTGATGATGGAACATTGTCTCCGAAACATGTAGCTACAAATTTTAAATAAATAGGAGTTATGTCAAATAAATACTTAAGGATTCTGTCTTTTTTATATTTATAATTTGTTATTTTCACTTCTCTGACAGAAAGTTCATCAGGAATTAACTTTACTGGTGGTTCAGTAGTATATTAATTGTTGATTAAATTAATATTAATTCAAAATTGATTTAGTGTCTTATATTTTGATATTTCCTTATTTCCACTTTAATATTTCCTTATTTCTCATTTTAATATTAGAAGGTAAACAGAAGTTAATATTACTTTTAACAGGGATTTAGAGTTTTTCAGTAAATGTAGGAGAATAACCTTCCCCCTCTAAAAGCAGCGACTAGAACATCGAAATAAATCGGAACAAGGTAAGAATCGATAAAAGGTATTCCAAACGCGGTTAGGGGTTGGTGTCGCCGATCCGAACAATTACCAATTAATTTTATTAATTTTTAATATAATTAAATAAAAACAGCCACGAAATTGTTTAAGCTTAATGTTGATGTTGAGTGTTGGGGATAACAATAAAATTTCATTAGCTCTCCTGAAGGACTTGGGCCGTGGAAATAAAGAGCCAGAGAGGGTCGGAATGTCTATAATGACCGCCTTATCCTTATCAACCCCCGGTGAGTTTACGGCCGACAAGATAAAGGACATCTTCCATCCATCGAACAAGAGCGTGGTATGCCGAAAAAAGGATGTAGTGGGGAGGAGATCTCTGGAAGTGACTGCTCACTGTTTACAAGATGTAGATAATACGCCAGGGCTAGGGCCGCTTCCAATTAAATAGGAACTCTGCCTCAGTATATTTTGGGGGCCAATCCGATCTAATTGGCTACCCAGGTATCCAAGGGTCTCTGGTTCCATACCTTACCGGGTTTAGGGTCCTCTTAAAGAAGTAATATTAATTAGTACAGGTTATTTTTATATACAGTAAAACTTCTACACTAAAAAAAGTTGAGAAAAAGAGCGGTAGGGTAAATCACTATTTATGGTCACCTCACAAGTTAGGGGCATGCTAATACAATTATAGAAATAATGAGGGTCTAATCCATTTGTTTGTGATATCACCAGGAGATATAGTTCTTAAAAGGATTTAAGATTCATTTAGTAATGAAACTCTCCCTCCTACCCCTTTCCAGTAGCCATTAAAAAATATTTTCCTCAAAAATTTAAGAGCGTAGTTCACTGGCTCTATTTTGATTTCCAAAAGGCTTACGATTCGATTAACCACCAGAAACTGTTTGGTACTTTTTATTTATTTATTTAATTACAGCAACTTAGGCACCATTACATTACGTTACTTATTAACATTCAAAATTACATTATGCTGGTTGCTACAATTCAACATTACATTGCTATTACATTACATTACAATTCATTGACACTATTTCATTATTACTACAACATTACATTGCTATTACATTACATTACAATTCATTGACACTATTTCATTATTACTACAACATTACATTGCTATTACATTACATTACAATTCATTGACACTATTTCATTATTACTACAACATTACATTATTACTTACATTACAATTCATTGACACTATTTCATTATTACTACAACATTACATTCCTATTACATTACATTACAATTCATTGACACTATTTCATTATTACTACAACATTACATTGCTATTACATTACATTACAATTCATTGACACTATTTCATTATTACTACAACATTACATTGCTATTACATTACATTACAATTCATTGACACTATTTCATTATTACTACAACATTACATTGCTATTACATTACATTACAATTCATTGACACTATTTCATTACTACAACATACATTGCTATTACATTCAATTCATTGCACTATTACACAACATTACATTGCTATTACATTACAATTCATTGACACTATTTCATTTACTACAACATTACATGCTATTACATACATTACAATTCATTGACACTATTTCATTATTACTACAACATTTACAATTCATTGACACTATTTCATTATTACTACAACATTACATTGCTATTACATTACATTACAATTCATTGACACTATTTCATTATTACTACAACATTACATTGCTATTACATTACATTACAATTCATTGACACTATTTCATTATTACTACAACATTACATTGCTATTACATTACATTACAATTCATTGACACTATTTCATTATTACTACAACATTACATTGCTATTACATTACATTACAATTCATTGACACAACAATATTTCATTATTACTACAACATTACATTGCTATTACATTACATTACAATTCATTGACACTATTTCATTATTACTACAACATTACATTGCTATTACATTACATTACAATTCATTGACACTATTTCATTATTACTACAACATTACATTGCTATTACATTACATTACAATTCATTGACACTATTTCATTATTACTACAACATTACATTGCTATTACATTACATTACAATTCATTGACACTATTTCATTATTACTACAACATTACATTGCTATTACATTACATTACAATTCATTGACACTATTTCATTATTACTACAACATTACATTGCTATTACATTACATTACATTCATTGACACTATTTCATTATTACTACAACATTACATTGCTATTACATTACATTACAATTCATTGACACTATTTCATTATTACTACAACATTACATTGCTATTACATTACATTACAATTCATTGACACTATTTCATTATTACTACAACATTACATTGCTATTACATTACATTACAATTCATTGACACTATTTCATTATTACTACAACATTACATTGCTATTACATTACATTACAATTCATTGACACTATTTCATTATTACTACAACATTACATTAGATTATTTCTACTATTCTACATTTAATTATATTAGCTATTACAATTAATCATTACACAATTTAATTTACAATTTAACATTTTACATAATTACACATTACAAAATTAGACAATACAATTTAACATTACATTTAATCAGTTGTTTGAATTCAATATTATATTAGTTGAAACAAGTGGTTATCTATGAATAGGGTAAGTTTATTCCAGTTATCGGGTTCTAAAGCTTATCGGTATCCTTGAAGATTCAACAAAGCCCTGGATGGTAAAATTCGGGTACAATCATTGATAAGATGATCCATGGTCAGCAGGCAGTTGCAAGTAGCGCATTCTGGTGGAAGATTGCCCTCAAGTAAATGCCGGTGGGTCAACTTGCTGTGTCCAATTCTAAGTCGCGTTATTACTGTTTGTTCTCTCCTGTTTATTGGGAAAGGTGTTACTGGAAGAAAGTTTTCGTATATCCTTTTCATTTTATTTGTATTAGGCACTTTTGCCCAGATGTTGATCCATGCCTCACTGAACAAGTTAAATATAAATTTATTAAAGTCGTAAAGAGTGACTTGGCTATTGGGAAAAGGGAACATAGTTCTTCCTTCTTTTGCGCTTATGTCGGCCAATTCATTTCCTTTTATATTGGTGTGGCTAGGGAACCAAAGAAATTTAATATAGTAATTGTTCGGATCGGCGACACCAACCCCTAAACGCGCCCAGAATACCTTAAATCGATTCTAACCTTGTTCCGTTCTAACCAATCTTGTTCGATGTTCTAGTCGCCGGTTTTTGGAGGGGAAAGGTTATGCTCCTACATTTACTATGAAACTCTAAATCCTTGTTCAAAGTAATATTAACTTCTGTTTACCTTCTAATATTAAAATGAGAAATAAGGAAATATTAAAGTGGAAATAAGAAAATATCGAAATATAAGACACTAAATCAATTTTGAATTAATATTAATTTAATCAACAATTAATATACTACTGAACCACCAGTAAAGTTAATTCCTGATGAACTTTCTGTCAGAGAAGTGAAAATAACAAATTATAAATATAAAAAAGACAGAATCCTTAAGTATTTATTTGACATAACTCCTATTTATTTAACATTTGTAGCTACATGTCTCGGAGACAATGTTCCATCATCATGCTTCTATTTTTTTTTTTAAAACACATTAATCTATAACATTATACCAATAGTTCTACAATTATATAGTAATGTGTCATTTACCTCTTAATCTGTGATTATTTTTACATTGTCAATTCTCCATGTTATAAGCCAATACATGTATAAAATAAGACAGAATCCTAGTTGAAAGTGATGATGTTAATTTCTACTATATTTTCTCAAGGGAAGTGGAAATAAGAAAATATGAAACCTGTGATATAATTTCTCATATTTATTTTTAGATCGATATGTTTTATTTAATTAATTATACAATCTGTCTCACGTTAGGACAAAAAGTAATTTGGATGACAAAGAATCCATTCACAAAATATGTATACTGAAATTTTATCACTGAAATTGAAACAACAAACAAAAATATACAACACAACAAATAAATCTTGTTAAGTTTTATAACACTTTTACACATAAGATAGGATTAAATAAGAAAACATGAATTGATAAAACACTTAATCCTCGTGTTGTTAATTTCTGTTTCACCTATTTACATTTACAGTCTAAATATCAATATTACAAACTAAACAACACAATCCAAGTTGAAACTGTAGCAGTGATTGTTTACATGTGAGGTTATATGAATGAACTATCGAAAAATGTAAACATGAAGTGAAGCGTAAGGATCGAACTGGTGGGTGTAGCGCGGGTCAAGCCAGTTTGGTGGTGTCGCCGATCCGAACAAATACCTTTAATATTTTTATTCATTATTTTCATTACGATAGGGTTTTCGGTTGAATGAAAATTTTGGATTGCCTGAAGGGCGGAGTAAGAGTCACTGCAGATTAGAAATTGTCTACTGTCCAATTTTTTCAATAATATTCATACAGAGATAGATTGAAAAAAAAAAAAAAAGATTGCAATAACATGTTAAAACTTTAATAAAGAACTACTCATTAGTAGCACTTTATTAAAAATTCGACACTAGAAGGACTCTAGGCCATCTTCTTTTCTGACGCATCAGAGGATTATCGGGAATAGAGTGGGAAGTAAGTTGAGGAAATAACGGATTTGAGTGGTTATGGAGCTTACTATGAAAGGATAGTTATCTGGTGTGGTCTAAATCAGCAACACATGGAACATTAAGATTTTAGGATTGTAAGGATTGGATACAAGATGAATTGGATGGTTTAGTGGAGCCCCAAAGCTCCGTACATCCAGATAGGTCCAATCACAATCATGTATATTAGTCTTTTGTAATTAATTGGGAGCTTTGATCGTTTGTCTAATATTTTTTTTTTTTTTTTAATCAATTTATTGAAATTTACAACTGTACAAGTATACATCAAGTAAATGTGTTTAAAAAAAACGTTTACAATAACAAGCCTAAACTTGAGAAGAACTACTCATCAGTAGCACTTCAGTAAAAAATAAAAAAATCTACACAGGAAGATCTCTGGGCCATCTTCTTTTCAGACGCCTCGGAGGATTATCGGGAATTGAGTGGGAAGCAAGTTGAGAAACTAGGGGATTTGAGTGGTTATGGAGCTTACTATGAAAGGATTGGTATCTGGTTTGGGCTAATTTAGCAACATATGGAACATTAAGATCTTTATGGATAAGTTTATTGGTGACAACTAGTAAATGTTAAATGAAAGTAAACATGAAATATGAATAAAGAATTACAAAATAATCATTATGTTTGTATAATTATGTACGAATGATTAAAATTTCTTAAATGAGCACGTTGGCTTAAAATATTCATCTTTTTTTTTCCTTTTTTTTTTTTGATCAGCGATTCATTAATATTTCTAAATGTAATGCCTTCTACTTCCATATTGCACACAAAAAAATTACAAATTGTCTGTAATGAAAAAAAAAATGAAATTCTGTTCTCTCAATCAATTAGATTCAATAATAACTACATTGAAAATCTAATAAAATAGATCCTAAATAATAACAATTAATAAACAAATATAATAACATAAAATCCTTTGATCTGGTGTCACTTTATTGGCAGTTTTATTTTATTTTCTATTAAACAATATTTTTTATCTTTGCTTTTTATTCCAATGAAGAGTTTTTTTATGTTTAAAATAAATATTTCAATTAAGCGATTAACATAATGGTTTATTTACACAAGTAACTGATTTTTATGCCAAATGAAAACATCATACTTTTCCGGTTTTAAAAGAAGATTTCTTCATGAAATCTATAAGTAATTATTAATTTGATCAAACCAGATGAAAGCTAGTTAATTTTTTCAAGTTTTTGTGTGATTTGCAGTTTTGTGGATAGATTTTTTCGAAAACGGTAACCGTTAAAGAAAATTTAAAAATGTTTAAACAAAGTGGAGATATTACTGCTTTTATGGCAAAAAGCGTGGTTACTTCAAAAAATTGTTTGAATTATTGTATATCTGCAACTGATTGGAATAAAAAGGTAACGTCTGCGGTATTTTTCTAAATTTTTGATCTAGTTTCACCCATTTTTTTTTTTTTACACTAAGAGGTACTCACCATGTATAGTGTAATTGTGCTTTCTTTAATTAATTAATTTTTTTTTTTATGTTTATTGTTTTGTGTCTTTTTTTTTTTTTTTTTTTTTTTTAGATAGATAATAATACTTTATTTACATTTTTACAATTTACAATTCATATTAAGAATTCATGTTCCGGCATAAGTTCTCTACATGAATAATATAATTTTATAATTGTGAATAGGCTTTACAGTTCAAAGTTATCTTTTAACAGTAGGAAAAATAGAAAAAACCTACACAAAAAAAAAAAATATATATAATATTGATAAATAAATAAAATCAATTAATATAGCTTATAAGTATATGTCTTACTTCATATAATAGTAAAAAATAACTAAAGAATGTATTACAACAAACGTTGAACACAACTAATAAGGAATCTATAAATTAGATTAAGTGAGGAGTATATGTTTTGTTCTTTTGTGCGTATATCTTAACCTTTATTTTCTTAAATTCTTTGTATTTACTAGAATTTGTATCTTGTACAGTTATAGGATTTATTTTTGATTTTAATTTAATTTAATTATACATATTGTATAAATGGGTTCTTTTTCATCAATTTTATTCATTGCACTTTAGAAAGGCAGCTTGTAATATTCATTCAATAGAACAATAATTATTTATTTATATAAAACTATTATCTGTAATATTCGTATTTTTATCAGCTTTGCTTCATATGTAGCCTAAACATTAACAAATAGATTGGTTTCTATAGTAAAGAAAAATTCTATATTGGTTTTCTTTAATTTTAAGATATAACTGTAATTAAAATACTATATAGTATTTTTATTTATTAATATAACAATCAGATAATACAAAAAATATAGATGAAAAAGCAAAACTTTTAGTGTTATATGATTCTCCTTTACGTAATTCATATTCCCTAATTTTTCATTTTCCTATTGAACCACTGTTTGTTTGCTTTCTGTTTACATGCTTAAAATAGAGCATGGAATGTTATTATAGGCCCAGTAAACCAAGTCCTCCAACAACAATGCCCCTGACCAGTTGGTATGATCGGCGCATGCTAAACTCCTGGAAGACGAGCCTCTGGTTGGAGTGGGCTGGATGCTGTCAGGGTGCATTGTCTGTGCCCAATGTTGACAAATGGTAGACTCAGGCCGTCACATTCCCCTTGACAGGTACCACAAACACCTATCCTCTTGTCATAAATAACTAAGTGTTCACTAAGCCTCTTCTGCCTGTCTCCTCCAGTAGAGGAGTGGCCAAAACTGGGGTGGACTGCATATTCTGCAAAAAAAAAATCCTGAAATCCTCGTTTTTTTTTTTTGATATATTTTACAGAGTAAGGTCGAATTAAAATGGAAAAATATGTACAGTAAGAGTCAAAAGTATTCGTACACCAGCTATAAATCATAAGGAACTAGCATTCTTTAATAGGATTAATTTAAAACGATAAGTTTATTTAATGTAAACGTCAACACTTTTAATTTAAATGTACAGGGTGAGTACCTCTTACAAGGGGTGGGGAAACAGTCTCTCACGGATCTTGTTGGCAATTTTTTTTGAGGTTCCTGGTTAAAAAATATTAGTAACGTATTTTGCCGTTCCGACCAATGGGCCCTAGAACCCGGAAAAAAAATAGCATTAAATTAATTTATTTTATATCTCGAGTTTAAAAAATGATATCGACATGATTCTTGCACCAAGATTTTTTATTTTTGGTTGTGGATTTAAGAAAATATACAGCCGATTCATAGATTTTAGGTTAGGTTAATTCAATTCTAAAAAAATGATTAGATTTTCAAGCAAACTACCTCTATAGATTTTTAACACAAAAATTGACTTCAGATTCTAATTCAGAACCCTCAAAAACATTGAAATGCGTTTATTCAATAAAAACAAAAAATATCATTTTTCACCCTCTTCGAAGGGAAGAAATTTTTATAACGATTATTGGTTACTTTCCTTTAACTAGCTAATACTTTGTCACGCAATTCATTCATTGGTATCGCTGGAAAGAGGAGAGCCTCAGCTTTCTTTTGATGTATATTGATACAAATTTCGTTCAACAAAAACCTATTAAAAAAATTGGAAAATCCAAATAAAATATTTATTTTTAACTTGAGTTTGAAACCAGATTGGAAAATGAAACCAAACACATTTCAAGAGTATTACCGTCCTATATTTTGCATAAAAATATGAAGTTGATACGTTAAACCATCTAAGCGTAATTCATGTTTTTGTCAATTTAAACAAAAATTGCCTACTATTTATTTGGTAAGGCACATTTTGAAGCTTACAAATTTGTATTTTTATTTTTGGATGAAATTTTGTGTTTAAGGGTTCTTTTTAATGCTGAATTCGAATCCGATGTCGGTTCTTGTGAACAAAGTATATTGAACGTAGTTCAATGAAAAAATGATATTTTTTGTTTTTATTGAATAAAGGTATTTCAATGTTTCGGAGAGGCTTAATTAGAATCTGACGTCAATTTTTGTGTAAAAATAATTATAAATCCTAATAAAATATTTATTTTTAACTTGAGTTTGAAACCAGATTGGAAAATGAAACCAAGCACATTTCAAGAGTATTACCGTCCTATATTTTGCATAAAAATATGAAGTTGATACGTTAAACCATTATTTTGCCGTTCCGACCAATGGGCCCTAGAACCCGACTGTAAGATACAACTGTATCTTCGACTAAACTTGACTACTATTTTGTATTCAATTATCTAGTTAACTGCAAATTTTTTTTCTTGTTTCTTTTTCATTTTTAAATTATGTTTATTATTTATTTTTTTATTTTTTTAATGTTAGTATCATCTTGGTCACATCCAATTTTTTGTTATTTTAGCCCTGATGAAGACCTGCAAGGCAGGTCGAAACGTTGGCACGCCAAAATATAAGTTTTTCATTTAAAAACTGGCTGTGTTTATTCAACCTTGACTGCACCCCTGACAAATTCATCTCCTTACTAAAAACTCACAGTCAACAATACAACCATCATCAAAAATAATTATAGAGGTAGTTTGCTCGGAAATCTAATAATTTTTTAAAAATTTAATTAACCTAAACGAAAATCAATGGGGCAACTGTATTTTTCCTTAAATTCGCAATCAAAAATAAAAATCTTAGTTCAAGAACCATGTTGATATCATTTTTTAAACTCGAGATATAAAATATTTTAAATTAATGCTATTTTATTTTTTTTTCTTGACTTCTAGGGCCCATTGGTCGGAACGGCAAAACACGTGTCTAATATTTTTTGACCAGGAACCTCCAAAAAAATTGCCCACAAGATCCCACAAGTGGGTACTCCCCTTGTAAGTGTAGAAAAAAAAAATGGGTAAAACTGGATTAAAAATGAAGAACAATGTCGCAGACCTTACCTTTTTATTCCTATCCGTTGCAGACAAATGATAATTCAAAGACTTTTTGTAATAACTCGACTTTGTTTAAACATTTTTTTTAATTTTGAACAAATTTATGAATTTAGCATTACATTTCCTATAAGAGCAGAGTACATGTAACCTTGAATTTCACAAACTTGGGGACTAAAGAACAGTTAAATCTTCACCTTATTTGACCCTTTAACAGGCAATGTATCCTGGAGGATACACATATTTTATACCTTTTGCTCAATAAAGGACGTAATTTTCGACGCATTATCCTACTCATAATCGTCTAATATCCTTTATTTAAACTTGAATTTCATGATGCATGTGTGGGGGTTAGCGTAGCTACAGTTATTCAAAGGCGAAGAAATGGATTAAAAAATTTCCGGTCTGCCCCTTAAAGGGTTAAGGAAGTTACAATGTCTTATAATACTTCAACGCTTACCGTTTTTCGAAAAAATTATCCACAGAAAACTTGCAAATTCAACCAGCTTTCATAGGGTATGTTCAAATTAATGATTCCGTATCCATTTCATGGAGAAATTTACATTTAACACTAGAAAAACATGGTGTTTTCATTTGGCATACAAATCAGCTACATTTGTAAATAAGACATTGGGATAATCACTTAATGGAAATATGTATTTTAAACATAATAAACTTTTCATTGGAATAAAAAGCAAAGAAAAAATTTATTGTTTAATAGAAAATTCTAGATTACATGTTCTCTACTGTTATAGGCAATGTAATGCTAAATTCGAAAATGTGGTCAAAATTTGAAAAATGTTCAAAAAAAAAGTAGAGTTATATAGCAAAAAACGTGGTTTCCTTTCAAAAAAAAGTCTTTAAATTATCGTATATCTGTAACGGATTGGAATAGAAAGGTAAGGTCTGCGACATTTTTTTTTTTTTTCATTTTTGATCTTGTTTCACCAATTTTTTTTTTTTTTTTTTACACAAAGAGGTACTCACCTTGTATTTTTATATTTATAGAACATTTTACAAAATAAAACCTGGGAATAATTGAAAAACAGCAATAACAACATGAGTCAAAAGTATTCGTACACTTGATAAAATTTCTATTTAATATTGATATTCCATTACAATTAATATTTCTTAGGACCACCTTTGGCTCTCAATATGCATGTATAATGGTTAAAATATTTGATTTAATAGATTTCATTTAAAATTTGGACAATTTATTAATATTATTATTAATTTTAATTTTAATATTAATTTTAATTTTTTTAATCTCTACAAAGCTTTCCCTTCCCATAATTTGTCCTATTAACAAATTTTGATTTTGTTAAATCATTTCAATATAAACAGGAAGTCCCCATCAAAAGGCATCTCCAGTCACATCGAAAAGGCAGCCAGGCCTAAATGAAATATTACTACGCGAATAGTGAACTACTAATTCTCCAGGACAGGAGCCTAGTAATTAAAACGGTCACCGTATCTTATACCAAAGATCCATTTTTTGCTTCAACAGACAGAAACAAATGCCTGCCCTTACTAATGGTTCCGTTCGTCAACATTTTTACCTGTTTGTGTCTAGGAGGCTGTGCCTAGTTTATGGTTCCCCTGTCCCTTCTCGATCAATGTTTTTCTATCAATGGACAGCCCAAGCCATTCAGGTATTTTCAGATTGCCGGATAAGGCAGGGCATGATCGATAGCGGCTTGTATCGATTAATTCAGTATTCAGGACCATTCAGTTTTAGCGGAGTGAAAAAGCTGTCCCACTAATTCTAAGCAGGTATGAAATGAAATGAAGGATATTATTTATTTTTATTTTTTTGTCTTCCTTAATCAAACTCTAAATTATTGAATTAAAGATTATTAAAATTATTAGCTAATTGGATAAGTAATTGACAATCAATTGTTTCATTGAAGGAGATTTATTTAAGTATTTCATTTATTTAAAAAGAATAACTTCTCATAATTCTTTATTCATTACTGCATATTTCAGAGCTCGTTTGCTCCATCTTCAGGTTCTTACAAGTGTGATATTCTCTCATAGTCAAAATATCCCCACACTTCATACAGAGGAAGAGCTAAAGTTAAAAAGCCATTGATAATAGACGGATTGATAATAGGCATGAAAAAACAAGGGTTAGCATTGCCCCTCGTTACAGACTGCTTCAACATTTACTAGACAAACGTTCAATGCTTCCAATAAATTACAAAAGACTAATATACACGACTGTGATTAGACCTATCTGGACGTACGGAGTTGAGCTTTGGGGCTCCACTTAGCCATCCATTTCAACTCGTATTTAATCCTTACAATCTAAAATCCTTCGAAAAACCATCAATTTTGTGACCAATAAACTTATCCATAAGGATCTTAATGTTCCATATTTTGCTGATTTAGCACAAACTAGATACCAATCAATACATAGTCAGCTCCATAACCACTCAAATACAATAGTCTCTCAACTTGCTTTCCACTCCATTCCCGATAATCCTCTGATGCGTCAGAAAAGAAGATGGCCTAGAGACCTTCTAGTGTCGAATTTTTAACAAAGTGCTACTAATGAGTAGTTCTTTTTTCAAGTTTTAACATGTTATTGTAATCATTTTCAATACATTTACTTGATGTATATATTTTGTACTATTGCAAACTTCAATAAACGCAAGAAAAAAAAAAAGTTAGCATTGGTCAAAAAATATGCCCACTATAATAAAAATGATTGGTCAGATGAAGATATGTTCTGATGAGGATAAAATAAATAGATTTAGATCTGACGGGAAAGAATGGATATGGAAATGACGAAATGAACAATCTAGCTCCAATCATATGCAATTTGATCAATTTCGTGAGTCACTGTATATTTTTATGCCATTTGATAAAATTGGATGAGTATTAATTAAGACTAACTCCAAAATTTTCTCACATCACTTATTGGTATGTGAGATCCGTACAAACGTTCAAAGCTTCCAATAAATTACAAAAGACTTATTTACGTGACTATGATGAGACCTATTTGTACGAACGGAGTTTTGCTTTCCATTAAACCATCCAATTCATCTCGTATCCAATCCTTACAATCCAAAATCCTTCGAAAAATCCTCAATTCTCCTTACTTTGTGACCAATAAACTTATCTATGAAGGTCTTAATGTTCCATATGTTGCTGATTTACAAGAAACGTATCCTTTCATAGTAAGCTCCATAACCACTCAAATCTTTAAGTTTCCCAACTTGCTTCCCACTCAATGGAGTGGGAATAATCCTCCGAGGCGCCTGAAAAGAAGATGGCCTAGAGACCTTTTAGTGCAGATTTTATTGGTGCTACTGATTAGTAGTTCTTAACAAGTTATTTACATGTCATTGTATTCACTATCAACACACTTACTTAATTATATATTATTTTGTACAGTTGTAAATATCAATACATGAAAAAAAAAAAAAAAAATTATTGGTATTCTGAGCTAAGGTTGTAGGAAAATTCTTAAAGATGAATCATCAAATGATGTAGACAGGAATGCAGAAAGAACGCGCTTGCTGTGACTAGACCTGACAGGGTTCCCGGATGGTGGCCTAGAGGTATAATATATAGTTGTAGGACACAGAGATGTCCCAGAGTTTTACCATGTTACCAAACCCTCGCCCAGAATACAGATATCATTTAGATGTATTTCCCACAAACAATAGTTTTGAGAAGAGAAACAAAAAAGGAGGACGAGCCATTACAAGCAGATTTAGTGTGGGAGATGCCAGGTACCGTAGCGGGCAGTGTATATCACCCTGACGTTATGTGGTAGGCTCCCGCTGGGGCTGTCCTACCCCCAAATAGGGGTTGTTTTATCTGTCCACCTGTCCACTACCCTCTATAAAATTATATATATTCCACCTTTAACATGTCTCCTTTTATAGCTAAATATTTTTTTAACATTTTCAGATTTTTTTTATTTATTATATCCCCTTATAAATTCTTAAAAGTGAGTAAAAGTCCTAGCAGATCTCTACCGGGACTTTCTCAAAAATGTGTCAAAATAATTTAATTTAGACTTAATATATACATCAAGTAAATGTATTGACAACGATTATAATAACATGTTAAAACTTGAAAACATGTTAAAAACTACTCATCAGTATCACCTTATTAAAAATTCTATACTATAAGATCTCTAGACCATCTTCGTTTCAGAGGCCTCGGAGAATTATCAGGAATGGTGTGGGAAGCAAGTTGAGAAACTAACGGATTTGAGTGATTATGGAGCTTACTATGGAAGGATAGGTATCTGGTCTGGGCTTAATGAGCAAAAATGGGACATTAAGATCTTTATGAATAAGTTTATTGGTGACAAAGTAAGGAGCATTGAGGATTTTGGATTGTAAGGATTGAATACGAGATGAATTGGATGGTTTAGTAGAGCCCCAAAGCTCAACTCCGTACGTCCAGATAGGTCTAATCACAGTCATGTGTAATGAGTCTTTTGTAATTAATTGGGAGCTTTGAACGTTTGTCTAATAAATGTTGAAGTAGTATTTTCGTTTCACCCAACTTAGGGGTACGTTGGATCAATCAATTCTAAGTGTGCTGTGACTTTATTTTAGCCTAGTATTGTTTCATCCTTTCGGATCTTGCTTTCCATTCTTCATCCGAGATTTGAATAGTTTGTTTCATTTTGGCATTGAACCATGTTTTTAGTAATTAGGAGTTCTCTTAAGTCCTTCTATGCTTCCTCAAATCAGCCTTAGGCAGTTTTTTTTTTTGTTGCGGAGGTAGTCAAAACTTTTTTAGTCAGTTTATTTAGTCTCATTTTCAGGATGTGCCCATAAATGTCAATTCTTCTTTTTCTAATTGTGTCTGAGAGTTTTTCAGATGTTTTGTAAAGGGTTTCATTTTTGATATGTATTAGTTTGATGTTAATAACTTGCCTAGAATTTTTCTTATTTAGAATTTTTTTTTTCTGTTAAGAAAAAAACAATGAGAAAATGCAAGTAACAAAATATAAATAACTGCAAAAATATAACAGGATAGTTGGAAACTGTCCCACTAGTCCAAGAGATCAAGTGCCTCAACCATACTTTTTTATTCAATACGTGGTCCTGACAAACATGTAGGTTAGTATTTCAAGACCGATTACTGGAATCGAATGATAGTTGATAGGAGTTTTATATGTTAATTTAAGAAGCAAGCAGGGTTTTTTTGTCTTTAAGAAAATACTATCCTTAAGTTCATTCAAATATTTACTTTTGCAGTGAAAATTAAGAAAAACTTACCTCTCTTTTCAAAAATTTAAATATGGCCGCCAAAGCACAGCATTATAACCTGCCACAGGAGTGTGGTCAACAGCTGTAAAGCCAATTCAGTAGTGCCAACCTAATTATCAAACATTTTACTGTCCCAACCATCCCAGATCTCTCCTAACTCAAGTGGTTTATTCATGTTCATGGTTCTAAGAAATTTCGATTTATAGAGCTTCTCGCCTCAGGAAATTCGACTTAAAGAGTCTCAGGAGTAGTGAAGACAAAAATGTTACTTCGAGTTAACGATTGTTGGTTCGAATTAACGAATACAATTCATCATATAAACGTAATCGGAAAAAGGAGTTCACTTCGACTTACCGAGTTTTTCGACTTGACGAGTTTCGAATTATCGAGTTTCGACTGTAAATAAGGGTATAAAACGAAAAAGATCCTAAATTTTTATAGTTGCCCCCAAACTTAAAATCATCTCACAACTCTTCCTCCTGTCACGTTTACTGTTTATTTGGAGTAAATATTTAAATTCAGGGCGTATTGAAGAAAGAGATTAAAAAAAAAAAAAAAAAAAAAAAAAAAAAAAAAAAAAAATTAAATATATGGTCGATAAAGAAAAAGCCTTATCGAAATTACAAGCTGGGGCAATCAGTCTCCTTAGGGCGGATTTATACCGGTCGAGAATATTTAAATGAAGGCAATAAAAATGTATTGATAACGGAGGACAGAAAAATAAAGGCCAACTACCTAAAGTAGTACCTAAGGAGGTGTCCCAGGGCTACTTGGGGCCATTGTATTCAAATCTAGGGCTTATCTCATCCTTAGGGGCTAATTGGTCTCCCCCTGGCCCCCCGCTAAAAAAATTTTGTTAACATTTAGTGGCCACATGTTACGCCTCTTCAGTAGATTATCTCCAGGATAGCCCCTGGCTACCAGTCTTCTATTTCTTGCTGCCTATTTTTTCCGTTATGTCCTTACTGCTTCATCCCCATAGAAGATATTTAATTAAACATTCAATCCATTTAATGTGCTCATCCATACATTATATTACCTATAATACTAATACTGCCAACTTAATAATTACCGTAAAACGGCCTGACTTTGCACCAGTGAGTTAACTTTGCAACAAGGTAACTAAAACGTTTCAGTTGAAGAACAAGTGTTTTGCTGTTGTCTATATGAAGGATATTTTATATTTCTTACTTACTTATAACAAAACTGACTGGGTCTAAGGAATTTTCACGCTGATCCTAGTTACCTCTCATGTTATATAACAGTTAGTTGATTGTAGAGTTTCAACAGGTGTGATTCCTTTGTGGGATAAAGTCATACTTTCAACAACTAAATATTTCTCAAATCGATTAGGTTTTTCATTAATTTTATTCTATAATTATTGTAATTTAAATATATGATATTCATTTTGCTCAAAATATTTGCCAAAAGTCATAGTATTTGATAATAAAATAGAATCCCCTTTTGGATATGAATTAGGAATGACTTTGCACCAGTATATTATATCGCAAGGTGACCTCCCTGTGGGAAGAAGTCTTAGGCAGTGTTGCTCCTCCTAAACAAATCAATAAGCGAGGATATTTTGAAGTTAAGGAGTTAATAGGCTGGTTAAAATCCAAATTATTTGGGATAACGTTTTGCTTCTTGTTAATAAGGTTTTTTCATCTACGTGTAAGCATTCTATATTCACGAATGCTTTTAGAATTTTGCCTAGTTATAGCTTTAAATTTTTTCAAGTCATAATGATAATTTTTATATTTTAACAATTTTCTTTTAACTATGGCAGATTGCATTTTTCCAAAAGTGTTTCTCTAAGAATCTGTGTGCAATTTATTTTATATGAATCATTTTGTTTCTTGTTTGCCAAAATTATAGCTGTTAACGTTATTTAGGCATGTTTTAAGTCGTTATTTTGTTTCTATATAATATTTTGTTGGTATGTTCTTGTATTTTCCATCGTTTCTCAATAATCCTTAAAAAATTGTGTAATTTTCTTTCTCATTTCAATGAAAACATTGTAATTTACAATCGTTTCCTTTAACAAAATCCTTACAAACAGAGAAAAAAATCATTAGGTTAATCTCCAAACACTATCAAGAAATGACTTGCATCTCATAACTACTATCAAGCTTTGACTTTGTTCCAGAATACGTTTCTAATACTTTTTTAATTGAAAAAATATGGTGGTGTAAAGTCACGGGTATCCGGTTGACTTTGCACCAAAGTTTAAATTTTACAATTCCAAGATTATGCGATGAATCAACAACATTTTTAAGCTAATTATTCAAAGCAAATATTTTAATACATGCATTCTTAACATTACTGATAGCTAGTTAAAGAATGAAGTTCAATAAAAATGGTACAAAGTTACACCGTTTTACGGTACATAAAGTTACTCACTATAGGTACTATTATTATCAGGGTTGCAAAATTTACTATTATTTATTATTGTTATATGTGTATAGTATTTAAAAATTATTTATATTTATCTTATTTATCACATTATTAAAGTGCTATTTATTACAAAGCACTATAATATATGTGTTGTCACTATACAACTCATCCATATTGTGACTGATTTATATATTAATATATTGGGTGCGAGATTGGTTAGAATCTCTCTATTTTATATCATTTCATTCATTCAAAACTATGAAAAACATGTGTCTCACTGTAATCTCCGTTTAATCTGACCTATTGATTTAGTCTCGGGCTCGTTTAAGTGTGGTTCTACTGCAATTAAGCCTCAATTTCACCAATCTTTGTATCGAGTTTGTAGTCATACTCCAACAAGCTGTCCATCGGAACCTACTGCCAGAGCCGGCTAAGCCTATAAAAAAGTAAAAGGACTAAGGACCCTGAGATATATTTATAAGAAGAAAGGACAGACTATAAGAAGGGCAGAATGACATTAGCATAAAGTGACACAGAGGAGCGGTAATAGGCAGCGCTCCAAGTAGCTAGCTATAAACTAGTGTCCTTTTCAGGATCTGGCAAAAAACCGCAGGACAATGGATCTTGTCCTCTGGCGCCGTCTACTGTCCTTCTTCTCCAAAGTGAGGAGGACCGGAGATCACAAGAAGCGGAAGACTCGTGAGGATTGTACCATTAGAAAAAAATTTCGCTTTATGTATAACCAGCATCACTCGTAGCGGATTCATCCCCTCTCATAAGATAGCTTAGATAATTTTAATTAATGATTGAAGTTTTATTTGTTCATTGATAAAAATATTGTATTGCATTGGATTGGCACATAAGTCCGTTCGGTTTTTAAGAATGAAATAATTCTATGAATAATTGAAATAAAATTAATTGTTTTTTTTTTTTAATATACATTTATTGAAATTTACAACTGTACAGAATATATACATCAAGTAAATGTATTGACAACGATTATAATAACATGTTAAAACTTGAAAATAACTGCCCATCAGTAGCACTTAATTAAAACTTCTACACTAGAAGGTCTCTAAGCCATTTTCTTTTCAGACACCTCGGAGGATTATCAGGAATGGAGTCGGAAGCAAGTTGAGCGGTTATGGAGCTTACTATGAAAGGATAGGTATCTGGTGTGAGCTAAATCAGCAGTATATGGAACATTAAGATCTTTATGGATAAGTTTATTGGTGACAAAGTAAGGAGCATTGAGGATTTTTCGAAGGATTTTGGATTGTAAGGATTGAATACGAGATGAATTGGATGGTTTATTAGAGCCCCAAAGCTCAACTCCGTACGCCCAAATAGGTCTAATCACAGTCATCTATATGAATCTTTTGTAATTAATTGGGAGCTTTGAACGTTTGTCTAGTAAATGTTGAAGTAGTCTGTAACTAATTAAATTTAGATTTTATTTTCGTTTCACCCAACTTAAGGATACGTTGGATCAATCAATTCTAAGTGTGCTGTGACTTTATTTTAGCCTAGTATTGTTTCATCCTTTCGGGTCCTTGCTTTCCATTCTTCTTCCGAGATTTGAATAGTTTGTTTCATTTTGGCATTGAACCATGTTTTTCGTAATTTGCAGTTCTCTTAAGTACTTTTCTGTTTCCTTAAAACACCTCGGTTAGATTTTGTTTTTGTTTTCTGAGGTATTAAAAACTTTTTTAGTCAGTCTATTTGGGTTCATTCTAATGATGTAAAACCCATAAACATCAATTGGTTTTTTCTAATTGTGTCTGAGAGTTTTTCAGTTGTTTTGTAAAGGGTTTCATTTCTGATATGCATTAGTTTGTTGTTAATAACTTGCCTAGAATTTGTCTTATTTAGATTTTTAGTTGCTGCTTATTTTGTGACCAATAAACTTAATACATACAGATCTTAATATTCCTTATGTTGCTGAGTTAGCCTAAACCAGATACCGTCCAAATGGTTCTAATCACAGTCATCTATATGAGTCTTTCGTAATTAATTGGGAGCTTTGAACGTTCGTCTAGTAAATGTTGAAGTAGTCTGAAACAAAATTAATTTTAATCTACAATATATTTATCATTATTTATTATAACTTGTCCCTATCTTTCGACTGATTGCATAATGCCATGTTCATAGAAAGTCTGAGGTTTAATGTCAATAAACTGATGTCCTGTTCGTTTTGTAATTGCTTTCCATTCATGGAGTTCTGCAGAGACCGGAATGAGTGGTAGTCACTTGGGGCTAGGTCTGGTGAATACGGAGGATGGGGCAAAAGGTCCCATCTAAAGCTTAATAATTTATTGCGAATGACCAATGAGGTGTGGGGCCTTGCGTAGTCTAGGTTGAAACAGCACCCTTTTGATTTGCCAGTTCTGGGCTTTTCTTTTTAATTAATTGGTCCAACTTTGTTATTTGGGAACAGTGTTTGTCCTGATGGCAATAGCTCGCTTCAATTTCTTGTCGGTTCAATCTGTCTTGCGACTAGACCGTGGAGTGTCATTGATGTCAAAATTTCTTGAAAGAATTTTGGCAAACCAATTTTGACAGATGCGTTCAGTTAAGGAATCATCCCCATAAACACTGTTTATCATCCCATGGGCCCCTCCACCATGGTTATCTTTTTTAAAATGATACAGCAAAATATGCCGATAATGAATGATATTTTTTTCTATGTTCACAGTGCAATAGCAATCACAATACTTAACTAATGTAAACAAAAATTAGCAGAAATGTTTGTTGACATGTTACAAAGAGAGTAAACAATCCACCTTAGGGATTAATACATCAAATAAGAAATAGACCGTAATGGTATAAAGATATACAGAATAACCGAAAGGACTAATTTGCCAACCCAATAGCAATAAATATAATAAATACACATTATTTACTCAATGATATTTTCACCAATACTACTACTATTGAAATTTCTGACCTAGTGAAAATTGCACAGTTAGGTGGTTGAAGATTACGTGAAAGTGTAATTATACATCCATTTTTAATTATAATATTTGGGTTCTAATAAACTTATCCATAAAGATCTTAATGTTCCATATGTTGCTGATTTAGCCCTAACCAGATACCTACGCTTACTTAGTAAGTTCTATAACCACTCAAATCCTCTAGCCTCTCAACTTGCTTCTCACTCCATTGCCGATAATTCTCCGAGGCGTCTCAAAAGAAAATGGCCTAGAGACCTTCTAGAGTAGAATTTTTATTGAAGTGCTACTAGTGAGTAGTTCTTTACATGTTATATACATTTCATTGAGATCACTATCAACACATTCACTTAATGTATATATTTTGAAAAGCTGTAAATATCAATAAATGGACACAAAAAAAAAAAAAAAAAAAAAATTTGTAATCCAGATGCACAAAGAATATCAAGAAACCCTTCACTCTAATTTATCTAATCGAAACAAATTAATACTGTACAAATCCGTCATCAGACCTATGATGACCTACTCATCACCTGTTTAGAGTAGCACATGTAATACAAATTACAGAAAATTGGAAGTTAATATACAAAATATTTGTATGAGAATCATAAATAATTACCCCAGATACACAAGAATTGCCACTATGCTCACTGATCTCAATCTACCCACAATCAAACAACACATTCAGTCCCAAACAAACTCATTTTTCATATCAACTCTGCCATATCTGAAAATCCATATATCCAAGAAATAGGTAATTACAACAAGAAAACTCTAAAAAGATACAAACACAAACGGACAAAACACATATTACTTGAAAACTAAAAAAAACTAATTTCTATAAATTACAAAATAGTATTTAAATTAGAATAGTGTAAACATTTTTACACCATAAAGTTATTAGAAAAGTTTGATTACTTAACTATTATTTATCATTTCAGGTTTATATGTAGGTATGTTATTAAAATAACATTTAATTAGTAATATTTGTTAAGAGTTTAACCATGAATAAATTGAATAATTAAATTTTTACTCATAGAATTTACTTTTATAAAACAAAACTAACCGCAAAAAATACTGAACCAATCTTTACCAAATACAAACTACATCATCTTCTCAGTTGAAAGAAGGTTTAGCATTAAGGAAATTTACATATTATCAATTAAATTGTTGCTAAAAAGAGATAAGAATGTGGTACGCAGTAAATTTTGAAAATTGGCCGATATTTGGCGAGTGCCATTTAAGAGAGGTTATAGCGGTACAATGTTATATAGAGCTAGAAATTGATAATAAAATTGGTTTAATTCAAATAAATTGTTATAAAAAAAAAAGCTATAAATATTTAGTGTGACGTTTGGATACTAGGGATGTTTAATAATCGAACGATAAGTTGTTAGCACCATTCTGCAACAGAGTTTGCAATGGTAAAATTATTAAACCCATCTGTGCCAAATTTTAACTACAAAATTTTCATAGTTCTAGGAAGATTTTAAATAGTATAGTTTACTATAATAATTCTTTAGGTAATAGTCGGCTTACGAGCCACCACCAAGTTTGATCCTTACGCTTCACTTCGAGTTTAAATTTATCGATAGTTCTTTCCTATAACCTCACATGTAAGCAAACCTCTACAGGTTCAATTTGGATTGTGTTGTTTAGTTTGTTATATTGATATTTAGTCTTCTTAAATGTAAATAGGTGAAACAGAAGTTAACAAAATGATTTTCATAAAGGATTAGGTGTTTTATCAATTCATGTTTTCTTATTTCCTCTTATCTAATGTGTAAAAGTGTTACAAAACTTAAGAACATTAATTTGTACATGGATTTGGTGTTTTATATATTTTGATTTGTTGTATCAATTTAAGTGATAAAATTTCAGTATACATATTTTTTTGAATGGATTCTTTGTCATCCATAATACTTAATGCCCTAAAGTGAGACAGATTGTATAATTAATTCAATAAAACATAAAGATCTAAAAATGAATGTGATAAAGTATATCATAGGTTTCATATTTTTTTTTATTTTCACTTCCCTTAAAAATAATATAGCTGAAAATATAGCAGAAATTAACATCCTAACTTTCAACATGGATTCTGTCTTATATTATATAATTCCTTATAACATGGAGAATGGACAGTGTGAAAATAATCATAGATTAAGAGGTGTACTGTTGGTAATAACTATTGGTGTAATTTTATAGATAAATGTGTTTTTTTTTTTAATTTAGAAGCCTGATGATGGAGTATTTTCTCCGAAACATGTGGCTACAAATGTCAAACAAATAGGAGTTATGTTAAATAAATTCTTATTGATTCTGCCTTTATATATTTATAATATCTGTGGCACCTGTGCATAGTGGGCTAAGTATATTGAAGAAACAATGCTGAATTGCATTCTTCAATACAAGACTTTTATAGATAAACAAATTATTCTTAGTTAATCAACTATTAGTAAAGTTCTTTAATTATGAGAGCGGGCGAAGTCGCTACGGGGAAAGCTAGTAATTCATAAAATTAACTATAATTGTAAATTGAACTAGTATTGTTTATTTTGTTGTGTCGGTTTTTTTTTTTTTTTTTTTTTTTTTAGTTTTTCCTACTGTTTTATCAAATTTGCATTATTTATTTGTTTATAGATTCCTCCATATTAAATACTATTTCACATAAGATGGATGTGTATCCAAACGTGAACCTATGTTTTTATTAACCTAATTTGGTTTTTTGTAATTTATTTTCAATAAAGAATAATAATAAAAAAAAAAAACAAAAGAAAAAAAAAAAAAAAGGAAAAAAAAAAAAAAAATAAACCCTTACGGACAGTGGACTGCATTATCTACACTTGCAACGAATGGCATGTATATGTAGCTACAGGTTTTAACTAAACTTTATAATTCTTCTCTTAACTCTTACAGTCCAAAATCCTTCGAAAAATCCTCAATTCCTTACTTTGTAATAAACAAACTTATCCATAAAGATCTTAATGTTCCATATGCTGCTGATTTAGTACAATCCAGATACATAATAAACTCTACAAGTCTCTCAGCTTGCTTCGCATTCTGTTCCTTATAATCCATCGAGGCGTCTGGAAAGAAGATGGCCTCGAGACCTTCTAATACAGTGAAAACTCGTTATTTCGTCACTCGATAATTCGTCTTATTCTGTAATTAGTCAGTTTTTTTATAATTATTGGCAACCATAAATAACAAAATTAAATACGTATGTAATTCATTTTTTCCACTTGCTACTTATTTAGTTTTTAAACCACCTCATTTGGTCGGTCACTAACAAATACGCCTATATTTATACATGTTGTAAATCATTTCATAGATAAAAACAAACAGAAAAGCCTGGAGTCGATCCCTCCATTGATTGTAGTAAGAAATGAAAAGAAGTTTGTTTGTTTATTCCGTTTAACGTCACTTTTATGCTGCTATGGCTAATCGAACGATGCTACAGTGGGAGTCCTAAATTTTGGCTATCCAGGTATAATTAGGATAGGGATCTTTAACGAGTACCTGACATCGCACAGGCTCGGGACCCCCATTTTACGTCCCTTCCGAAGGACGGCATAGCTAAGGATTTTTTACTCCCTTAGCATCTGGCTCAGCAACTTCTGCTCCTGGTTATAAAATGAGAAAATATAAGAAAGAGGTTAAACATGGATAGTACGGATGTAGGATATGAAATTTTAAATAACAATGGAATTATAGTACAAGTGCTGAGAGTTCAAAATGTAGCTAGTAATGTAAAGGTTGATGACGATGACGTTTCTAATTCTTCCACTATTCCATGCAAAGAAGTAGAGGAAATGTTAATTAAGTGCATTGAGTGGTTTCGAGCAGCAATGTGAATCTGATATTTCACTCCTGATGGGATGCGGCAAGTGGTTTTTTTGTGTTATTTGTCATTTTCACTCAAGTCTAATGTACATAATGTTCATCTGTTCGTTTTTACATTCAATATATTGCAAAAAAAAATTACAATTATATAGTTTAAAATACTTTGTTGTTACTTTACCAGCAAAATTCTGAAATTCGTCATTTCCGTTATTTCGTCAGCCCCTCTCCCCCACTCATGACGAATTATCGAGTTTCTACTGTATAGAACTTTTATTAAAGTATCACCAGTGGGTGGTTTCTTTACAAGTCATTGACATGTTATATTAATTTTTCCAAACATTTACTAGATGTATATGTACTATATAGTTGTAAATATCAATAAAAAGATAATAATAATAAAAAATATATATAAAAACTAATAAAAATTATAAAACGTATATAGTGAAAACATTTATAAGATATGAAATCTTCATCGAAGTTAAACTTCTACACACTTGGATCATTATATAATTTAATGAGACACCACCAGGTGTTGTGCTAACGGTTTCATTACCATAATGGTAGGACAATCATACTTATGGTTATAAATTCATAAAAAATAAAAAAAAATAAAAAAAATACATATCGTAATTAATAAGGTACAAGGAGTAGATTAGGTGATGACAGAATTGGGTACTGTTATTATCAAGATGAGAGAGACAGAGATACAAATACCAGGGTTGGGCCCAGGTACCAGGCAGTCCATTAGGGACAATGCCCGAAATTCCTCCTCAGCAGCTCCTCACTTTTTTTGTACTCCTGATGGATCGCTCCAGGATTAGGAAGACAAATTAATAGCCTTCGATGGACACTTCTTGAAGGGCATAAGACTCCTCGCCAACCAGCTCTTAGTGTCTGGAATAGTTGATTCGAGAACGGTATCTGACAGTTTTCTAAGTAGCTTCATGTATTTATGAATCGTGAAGGTAAACAAACGTTTTCAGGCTATCAACCCAGCGCACAGTGGAAAAATGACCGATTTAGGTGGACAAAATTTTGAAACTTGTCCATATTTAACCTTTGGGGTCCCAGATTACGGAAAAAATAATTTTAAAAATCTAATTAATTTTTTGACACGATTGGTGAGCGCGCAGTGGTCTAAAATCAAATTTATTTGCTAAAATCTAAAACTTTCCTACATTTAACGATTGAAGTCCCAGAATACGGGAAAAATAATACACCAAATCTAATTATCGGCTCGGGTTGGCGTAAACCTGCCTAAAAATACCTAAATATGTATTTTAAATCATTTAGGAAACTCTTCAAATTATAGATTGTAAAACTTTTATTTATTTATTTTTTTTTTTTAATAATCAATGTACATTGAATAGAATTTAAATCAATTACAGAAATAAAATTAGGCATGATTTATAATAATTAACAAACGTAATTAAGCAAAGGTAGATAAATATTTAAAAAATTATGAATATTAGCAGCTTATATCTTAATTATCTTCTTCACTTGTATCATAATATGATGATCCAGATTGATCTGATAACTTTGGCTCTGACCTGTCATCATGTGGTATCTTAAGATTTAAGTTTGATAAGGATAATTGTTCGTTGGGAGTAGTTCACTTTAGTAAATATAGCACATCTGAATCTAACGGTATTTTATTTTTTTTGACAGGTTTTCGTAGTGAAGCAACAATAGTGTCCGATGAAACTAATAGCATTGTCAACAAATCACTATTTGTTGCTATTTTTATAGAATTTTCTTATAGAAGAAGATGGCTGTTGAGAGGTAGTTGCCTCTTTCACAACATTAGAAGCACCGCCCTTACCAGAAACATAAAGCGCGTGCTGTTCAGCGAAAGTCAATTTTTCAGTCAACTTTCAATAACTCGCTGACTTTTCTTTTCTCTTTTTTTCTCACTAGAAAATTAGAAATATTTTTCAGGGCGTCACGAGCGTTAAAAAGTAGGTTGGATAATTGAAATACTAAAATCCAAGTCATCGGAATCAAGCCAACTAGAGTATTTATTGAAAAAATCTTCCAATTTTCTGTGACATTTGTCCTACATTTCCGAAATTTTGTCGGATAAAGGGGAAATTCTAATTTTCAAAGGCCCAATCTCCACATCTTCTTGATTATTAATATGAGCGGAAGTAAGAATAAGATAAGAGAGGATACTAAAAGATTACGCGTGGGTAATGGAAGAAGGTGACGGACGGGAGCGGTAAAATAGTTTTAGGATACCGATTGACCTTCGGGAAATTTGTGCGATATGGGATTTCCAGGAGAGGGTTTGATTAATGGTTAAGCCTAAATTGTTAACAGAGGAATACCAATAACTTAAGGTTTAGCTGCGTTTAACGTTAATTTGTTCAGATTTGCCCAGGAACAGATTTCATCTAGGTCTTCCTCAATTTTAGAAAACGCAGCTAATAGCTCGGACGGAGGAAAGGAGAAGTAAATATAGAATGAAATATGGGTCGTCCACGTAAAGATGGTGGGAGCAACGGTGAATTGAATGGAAAAGATCGTTGATGTAGGAATTAAAGAGGAGAGGGGAAATGCTCGAACCCTCAGCTACACCTGATTGTAAAGTAAGGAATGAGGATACGTCTTGGTTAGGAATAGCAACTGATTGGGTGAGGTGGGAATGGAAATATTGGAACCAGAGGATATTATGGTCTAAGGAATCGAAGGCTTTAGAAAAGTCAAGGAGGATAAGGATGGTCAGTTCTTTTTTATCCATCGCAACTTGGATGTCACTGATAATTTTGATGAGAGCGGATTGTGTTGTAAAGCCGGGACGGAAACCAGATTGGAAGGGATCGAGCAACTTGGAATCTTCTAGGAAATTGGAAATTGCACTAATCTTTCTAGGGGCTAAAGGAATAAATTTGAATAAACTGAAAGGCTATGGATAAATTTCTTGACTGTTACTATTAAATCTTTAGTAAGATTCTTGAGGTTCAGTCAATAGATTCTGAACCTCAAGAACCTTACTAAACATTCAATATTAACAGTCAAGAAATTTGTCCATATTTACATATCGAGTCAATACTGGAAAATATCTATAGTGGAAGAATGGGATTTTATGAAGAAATCAAGACAACCCACGGTCCTGAAGCAATTACAGTGATGAACTATATATGTTTCATTCAAGGAGATTAATATCTAGTTATTATATTAAATCATTTGCTCTATTTAATTAATGAATAGGCCAGAAGCTGACAATAAATAAACAAAACAATAATTGAACATTGCCCAGTGGTGTCAGTGTAGATGAGATGACCAGTGAGAATATCACAGTGTAAGGTAATAAAAACCAAAAATGTTAAATGATGTATTTATATAGTGAAGAATTGTAAAGTAACATAACATAATGATTGTAGAACCTGAAGATGGAGCAACATGACAAGCTCCGAAACATGTAGTAAATGAATAAAGCAAATGAGGAGTTATGCCTTTTAATATAATAAATAAATACAGTGATGAAGGAACTCCAGAAAGCCAACAGAAAACTAGCAAGTGTGAAGACTACTAGGACATTCCTACTAAGATGCAGGGCATGATTATGAGAACAATATTTATTGACTGAACCTCAAGAACCTTACTAAACATATATATATAGGGTACACTGTAACAAAGGGGGTAGCGGGATAAGATAGGTCTGGCGGCCCCCACGGATTTTATCCAGGCGACCCCAAAACCTTGAAGAGGCCCGAAAAAGAAAATTTTTGAGATTTTTTCCCGAACCCCCATCTCCCCCCTGAAACCCCACAAGCGGAAAAAAAAAAACGTGCTTTTTGATATTTGAATTTTTTTCGAGAGTTCAGATTAATTTTTAAGCGGTTCCAACGCAAGTAAAATTTTGTTTGGAATGGATTAGATGTTCCCCGAATTTTTTTGGATTTTATCATTGAATGAAACATAGCTTAATATCCAAAACAAACGTAAATAATCGGGATATCACAGTAAAAACTCTATGGTATTTTGGTGCAGACTCAATGAAAAAGAACGGCCTAAATAGCATTGAAAGATACACTCTTCCTCTTCAAAACTTGAATTTGGTTGCTTGTAGTCCGCGACAAATCGATTTTAGTAAAACGTAAATTTTAAATTATGCAATTTAAGCCTACAGAATAAGTCAATATTTAATTAAGTAAATGAAAAATAGTTCATATAGGGGTTTTCGAGGTCGCTGATCACGAATTTGAAGTCAAAAATATATTCTGACAATTGACAGCTGTCAAAAAAGCTGTCAACAAGTGATAAAATTGTTATATTTTAAATGATCAACAAAATGCTTTATTGATAACTAGGCGAGTTGAACGACGACATTTTCCGCACAGAACATTTCCTACTTCTACTTCTTTGTCCAGCTCCACCGATAACGAGTTGGCTTCTTCTGAAGTAATGACCTTTTTTTGCCCGGTGTCATATCTTAACAGCAGATTGCATTTCATTATGTTTATGTTTTTGTTTTTTTGGAGGCTGTAAGCTGAAAAAATTATCACATTATGGTTCTTGAAAAATTCAAACTAAAGAAATTTAATATGACGCTTCACAATACTAAACATTTTATTACTAAATAAATTCAACAGGGTAACATAAATATATCATGAAAAAGGTACTCTCGGTTCTGTTAAGTTCTGTTCTGACTTGTAACATGTGGTTAGAGGAACCACATGTTACAAGTCCCAACTATATTGTTCAAGCATTTCCACAGCTATCTTGATACAATGAGACACATTAACATCGATAGCATTGCCCAGAACAATGCCAAGTGCTTCCAGATTGACTTCCACCCCTACAGAACCAGAATCACCTCCAGACAATAAATAAAGACTGTGCGGTAACGTGACAAGTGGCATAGAGGAGACGACAAGTGGACGCAGCCACCGTGGACGACATTAGCCACGCCACATTGAGCAGAGGCAAACAGCGCGACAGTTGTGGTGCCACATATGCGGTCTCTTCTATCTCGGCTGTAATTGGACTTTTATTGGTTCCATCTGGTTGTCTCCTTTTGTAGCGAGCTGTCGTCGCCTGTCCAAATGGTGGTTAGTTCATATTGCACCACGATCTGGAGGGGGCAGGGAGGTAGCTGTTTTCCATTGTGGATACGTAGCACGTACTCTGTTAAATGGTGTCACGACAGATATAAATATGATACTCGAACGTGATTTAATGATGTTTAAATCATGGAAATGTAAATTATCTGAGATTCAACACATTAAAAAATTTTAATCCAATAACTCAAGTCACTGTTGTTTTAAAATATCTCCTACTTTCATTTTATTTTATTTTTTATTATTTGTTAATTGAAGTTATTAACGGTACATAAAAAAACATACGTCCAGTAAATGTAATAATAACGAAAAATAATAACATGATAATTGTTTGTGAAGCAACTACCCACTGGTAACACTTCAATAAAAGTTCTATATGAGGTCTTGAGGCCATCTTCATTTCAGATGCCCCAAAGCGTTGTCAGGAATAGAATGGGAAGCAAGTTGAGAGATTAGCGGATTTGAATGTTTACGGAGTTTACTGTGAAAGGATAGGTATCTGGTCTGGGCATTCTTCCATTTTTTAAAGTTTTTATTTAATTAATATTTTTCCTAATGAAATTCAACTTCTGCTCTGCTATATAAACACTCTTTTTTTTTTTCTTCTTATCCTCCATTTACTAATAAAATTTTTTTCAAATAATTTATTAAAATGGGATGATCATATTTTGCCTTCCCAGCATTTTAAGATTGGTTACTTCATCATAGGTCCTGGTACCTCAGTTTACAGTTGTCTTCCTGTTGTTTTGAACAAGTGACAAGTAATCACTCTGCTGGCGGATAAACACTCAAGCCTTTTTAAAATTAGACATTTAAAAATGTTTAATAGGTTCGAGCGAATATGGTTATCATGGAAGGATATGTATCAGGTTTAAACCAAATCAGCAACATGGGACATTGAGCTAATTACGGTCACTTCGAAGGATTTTCAGTCACTACACTTACTACAAACCTCGCAAAAATACCACTCACATATTTTAAACGTGAAATGAGAAAAGAGACAATACGAAAATGGAACGAGCACTGGACACAATCAAACAAGTCATATTACTTACACGAATACATACCCCTTATAACAAATACAAACTTTAATACACTAAAAAGCTCAGACTACAAAATGACTCAATTCCTGACAGGACACGGACAAACGGGACAATACTTCAAACGTTTTCACATTTCAGACACCGACATATGCAAATGTGACGGAAAGACACTTCGGGGCTTTCCTCACCTACTTTTTAGTTGTCCAATTTATGACAAGGAACGATTTCCATTAATTTGCAACATAATATTAGGTGGAGGAACTTGGCCGGAATCTCCGACAACAATTTTTAATAAATATTACAAACCATTCAAAATATTCATTATTCATCAATTAATTTTGATAAATTGAAATAAAAATAAATACAACTATAATAATGATTCATGAATCTTGTTGTTGATTAAGAAGGCATCCATCTATGGTTCGATGTGCGCCGCTTTATCTATGAGCTTATTATTGCTGTATTTCTCCCTTCTTATATTTCTTTACATTTTTTTTTATTATATTTATTTCGTATTATTATTATTTTTTTTTTATTTACTACTGTTTATACCTATGTATTTATAAAACTATAAAATAAACTGTACTATAAAAATTGTAACATAACCAAGCGTGTAATATGCCTCGCAAGGCAATGGCACACGTTTTAAATAAATTGCCTCTTCATAGGGTTACTATGAGAAAAAAAAAGGAAAAAAAAAATATGTCTATCAAAGTAAATGCCAGGATATAATAACTTATTTGAAATATGGTTTGTATCTTCATTTAATTTATAATTTACCAAAAGTTTGTTTATTTCGTTTAACGTCACTTTATGCTGCTTTGGTTAATCTGACGAAATTTTATCCTGGTGATATCACAAATAAATGGATTAGACCCTTATTATTGCAATGACAGTGTTCCGATTGAAGTTTTGGCTCACTTCATCTGCAGTTACACCAAAGGGTGCTCAGTGGACATTTGTGTCTAAAAGCTTGCCTGATCTTGTATTACAACCTCTTTTTCTCTGAAGAATTTCTTTTAAGTATGTTAAGATGAATAAATAAACTAATAAAGTCTGATATATAAAGTTATGTTACAAATAATAATGACTGGGTCATCTAGAGGTTAGGAAGCTTGCGACAATGCGACTGATATTTCTGGGAAGGTCAGCCAGGAATTTGAGGCGCCTTTTATCTATATCTATCTTTAGTTGTTCCTTTTTTAGTCTTCCTCCTCTCTTGTATTTTTTTTTTATGGATAACGCCGGCGGAGAGGACAAAAAGAGCCGATGTTATCTCTGTCATCTTTGAAGGCTCAGATTCTTTGACAGCAATTTCATTCCTTTGGACTTTACTTTGAATAAAGTCAGTTATTTATCGTGGCGATATTATTAAGGGCATTCCATTTGGTGGTGAAGTATATTTATATTAACCGAGAATTCTTCCTATCTTTAGTAGGCGTTAAAGAGATAGGATTACAACCAGAATATTTCTAAAAAAAATAAAAGGTAACTTTTATACTTTTTTATTCAATTTTTTTACGTAAACATATTTTATAAAATTTATTCTGTAACTTAGGTTTTCTTTTTCATTGGATTTATTCATCAAAGATTAAAGATATCGAAGATCGAAGGTACATCATGCAATCTGTATTCAATCTACAAATCAAACCACATCAACTGATATCTCCAAAAGAAAAATATATTTAAATATCTTCGTCTTAAACCTACGACTTCCTGCTCTATAGTATCCTTAAATGATATTCCACTAATCCCTGTTGAACAGATCCGGTACCTAGGACTCCACTCGGACAAACGTCTAACTTGGAATCCATATACAAGACTAAAACGACAAGAAACTGCTCGTCGTTACAGACTACTTCAACATTTACTAGACAAACGATCAAATCTCCCAATTAATTATAAATGACTCATTTACATGACTGTGATTAGACCTATTTGGACGTACGGAGTTGAGCTTTGGGGCTCCACTAAACCATCCAATTCATCTCGTATCCAATCCTTACAATCCAAAATCCTTCGAAAAATCCTTAATGCTCCTTACTATGTGACCAATAAACTTATTCATAAAGACCTTAATGTTCCTTATGTTACTGATTTAGCCCAGACCAGATACCTATCCTTCCATAGTAAGCTCCATAACCACTCCTATCCACTAGTCTCCCAACTTGCTTCCCACTCCATTCCCGATAATCCTCCGAGGCGTCTGAAAAGAAGATGGCTAGAGACCTTTTTGTGTAGTTATTATTGAAGTGCTACTAGTGAGTAGTTCTTCACAAGTTTTTTTACATGCCATTGTATTCACTGTCAACACATTTACGTAATCTATATGTTTTTGTACAGTTGATATTATCAATAAATGAAAAATATATACTTAAATATGATTCTATTACACTCGGGACTGCATAAACCGAGGTTCGACCAACCGAGCCTGTACTATTTATTACATTTTTTTTTGTTTTCCAAACGTTCGATTGTCGAGTCAAACGTTTGTCAATCTTTATTGGAGCATTACTACGGGAGGCTGGAAAATGGGGTGGACGGTGTACTAGGAAACATTGTTAATAATTATAAGCCTATCTAGACCTACGGACCAGAAATCCTTCCAATTCTAATTCCTCAGATCCATAACCAATGCCTTATATTATATCTCCCAAAATCTTACACAACGATCTTAATATACCTTTTGTCCTAGAATCCACACCTGTCAAATTTTAAAAATTTCATCAAAAACATTCTCATCATCTAAATCCACTAACACAATCCCTACCCATTTCCACCCAGCCCTATAATACTCCTCGCAGGTTAAAAAGGCAGTGGCCTCGTGTAATATTCTCTCGTAGATTCTCTATCGATTGGATTTTGGAATTTTGGTCCAGAAATTTAAAAAAAAAGTGTTAACAGTTAAACTACATGAACAAGTGAATTTTCAGTTTCAACCGACTTCAAAAAAGAGGAGGTTCTCAACACGTCTTTATTTTTTATTTATTTTTTTTTTGTATGTATGTTACGCGATTACTCCGTCAATTCTGAATCAATTTTGATTATTCTTTTTTAGATTGGTAAGGTATACTTCAGAGGTGGTCCCATAGAAAATATTTTGAAATCAACTCAGCACATTTTAAGAAAAGTCAAAAAAAAGTTTTTAAAAATCACTGTTATATAACCTACCACTATAAACATATTTTTAATTATGGTAATCTAAAATCTCCATGGTAACTAAATTTAAATTATTAACAAAAATAATTTATCTATTATATATTTGTCAAATACCACTCACTCACTTAACACGAAATCTCAGAAACCACCGAACGGATTGGAATGAAATTCGATATGTAGATTCCTCTAGGGCCGTAGGTGCTCGCTAGGAATGGAATTTTAAAAAATCGGCCTGGATCGTGGCAAATTTGCGAAAAATTCGATTTCAATTTTTATTGGGTGAATAATAAAAGATTAATTATCATATGGTATTTTGATATAAGCTAAGTTAAAAAATAGGTTAGATCTTTAAGCCGCAAACTTTGACCACCGTTTAAGTTCCTTATAGTTGTAAACAAACAAAAATATGATCGATGTCGAAACCTTATAATATTGGTACTTTCTGTGAACTCATGGTAGCTGCAGAGGTTACTTACAACTTAAAGTTTAAATTGTTTCGTGAAGAGTAGCTATTAAAAGACTTATGTTAAAGAGGAGGTTAAAAGACTTATGTTCTCTGGTGATGACATGTAAGGCCAGTTCGATGAAGGGACAAAAAACAGATAAGAAACAATAGTTCTACCAAGTGTATGATTCTCTTTAGTATCGTATCATGTTCTACCATGGAGAAGAAAGGTACAGTATTAACATCCCTCAGCCCCTCCAACATCCGTGACCCAAACTCCAATACACCACTTAAGAAAACTGTCTGCAGCTGATTTTTACGCCTAAATGTTAGTGGAGCGAGGAGGTGAAGAACCTTATTTACTTTAATTTCGTAATCACCTCAACCAATTTATGCTCGATACGTACGCAAAAATATAAACAGAAAGAAAATATAAACTTTTTTTTCTTCAAAAAAGTTGAGAAGTTAAGACTATATTCACTTAAAGTATGCCATAAGAAAAGCTGATGGTCTAGTATCAAAGCTGGGTAAAATGGTAGTGCTGCTTCGAAGCTTCACTGGAGGGCTAACAAAATAATACAAAATTAACTTTTGCAAATTGTCAAATTTACTTATTGAAATTATTCTAAGAATGGAATTCTTTAGGTTTAGTTAAGTAATAATAATTATCAACGTTAAGCTTAACTTTTACTAATTTAAGTTGTCTTCATCCTAATGATATTAAACCGTAGCGGAGCGGGGTACTTTCAGCTAGTTACATATACAATCAACAGTCGTTGTGTTTTAATTCGATAAACTGAATTCTTAAATAAGTCGAACGAAATCTACTGTCGGAAGTACATTACACTTAAAATTTCACCTCAATTAGTCGATTTCAGGCAAAAACGTGAAAAATTGTGTAAATAAGTGGAACTGACAATAGGGGTCAAAAGAGAGGACTTCTGGGACCACCTCTATCAAATGAACTATTAGAAGTCATCGCCTTTATAACTCGAACTGAAATTAAAAGAATTTTATGGGTAATTTGTTTTCCTGTTCCCCGTCATTGTTAACCTTTTCCGTTCATAGTTACACCAGTCACTTATTGATTATTTTATCGAGTGATTTTCTAATGGCTACTTAAAGTTCTTATAATTAAGGAATAGTTAAAACTGATTTGCAAACTGGAGAAAGGAGTAAGCTGAGCGTCTGTAGCTAGTGAATTCCGAATCCCGCGTAGTTCTTTTTCAACCTTCATAAAGAATAAAGAAAAGATCGCCACTGGTGGAAGGCGGCAAGTCTACTTTTAGTTACCGTCAGAAAAAAACGCAGTTCAGTACAAACAACATACGTATACCCATTAACGAAGAATACATGTAATGATTTCAATTCTAATTTTGTGTTCAATTTTCCCATTTATATGAAGATATGTCGAATGATAACCTCGATACGTCTTTGTTCAGTAAGTCGGACTATTTTTTAGGGTAGCTTGAATATCTACTTATCGAGCATTGACTGTATAAACAAAAACAAAAAAATACACTCTCCACTAAAAATTAAAAAATTAAAATAATTTTTAGAAAAAAAAAAAATAAAACCGACTTCAAGATTAAACCTATATTTACAAACTTGAACTAAAAAAATAAAATATAATATTTTAATTGCTTCGAAACAAAAAGCATTAAATGACAGTCAACGGAATTATCGATACTTATTCACAATTTATGATCAGTTATTTTTGGAGTAGGTGCCAACAAATAAAACAAACAGAATTCGAAAGAAAGCTGGTAATTGTAAAGATGCTCCCACGGTTTCATCACCGCCACGCCGCTGTCTCCTGACATTCACAAGTTTGTTGCAAAAGCAGGATTAAACTGCCTTTCTTGGCTGGCACCGACTCCAAAAATAACTCATAATAAATTGTGAATAGATATATAAGTATCGCTAATTTCGTTGATTGTCATTTAATGCTTTTTGTTTCGAAGCAATTAAAATATTATTTTTTATTTTTTAGTTCAAGTTTGTATAGATTGGTTTAATCTTGAAGTCGGTTTTTTTTTGTTTTTTTTTCTAAAAATTATTTTTTGTTTAGACGATTACTGAAAAAAAAAACGACAGTCGCTTTTCGATCACTGAATTATTTGACTGTTCGTATTATAATAATATAATAAATATTATTAAAACATAAGACCTTGTGAAATTTTCATTAGATGAGGATTTTTTAATAAGATGAAGTATAGAATATCATATGACAACTGGACGAACTAACATATAGCTATTTAAATAATGTACAATAGGCGCAGTTATTGTACCTGTATCTATTGTTCTAACGAAGAGGGGAGCGTTACAATGGTCCAGGATCGATTCCACACTGTTGTCACGAGGCGGTTCTAAATGCGGGGGAAGTCTGTGGAGTGATACGGCTATGTTTTATTCTACCTGAATTTTCGGTGATAATATTATTTTTATGTTCAAGCATTTTATTTAATAATCAAGAGTGTAATATTTTACTAATTCTCTCCTAAACGTGGTTATTAAATAGTGACAGTTTTAACGTTAAGAGCTATTTTTAAAACTTTATATCTGTTAAAATTACAGATGTGTAGCTTAAATTAATGTGATTTTTTTTTTCCCTATAAACCCTGCATTTAGTGTTCCACATCCCTTCATTGTTATGTCGTAGGAACAGTGGAATTGTCAGACCACGACTAAATTCATTCAGGAATTCCAATCGGAAGAATGTGTATGTTGTATAATGGGTATGTGTATGTTGTTTTTACATACATATAAAATCATTGATAAAGGAAATTAAATACCTGGTACCAATGTATCATATAGCATTCAACTAAATTGAGCTTTTTTCTGAGGGTGCCTAAAAGTATGGTAGACACCGCCTTCCACCAGTGGCGATATTTCTTTATTCTTTAGGACGGAGATTTTAAATAATCATAATCATAAATATATTTAAAATGTAAGGTTATATAACAGTGATTTATACTAACTGGTTTTTTGATTTTTCTTAAAAAGTTTGTTTATTTCGTTTAACGTCACTTTATGCTGCTATGGCTAATCGGACGATGCTACGGTAGGAGTCCTAAATTTTGCCTATCCAGGTATAATTAGGATATGGATCTTTAACGAGTACCTGACATCGCACAGGCTCGGGACCCCCATTTTACGTCCCTTCCGTTCTTAAAAAGTGCTGAGTTGATTTCAAAATATTTTTTATGGGACTACCTCTAAAGTATGCCCTACCGGTTTAAAAAAGAATCATCAAAATTGATTAAGAATTGACGGAGGTTCTCAACTCATCTGTATTTTTTTTTTTTTTTGTATGTTACGCGATTGCTTTGTCAATTATGAATCAATTTTGATGATTCTTTTTTAGATCGGTAGGGCATACTTTAGAGGTGGTCCCATAAAAAATATTTTGAAATCAATGCGGCACTTTTTTAGAAAAATATAAAAAAACCCGTTTATAAGTGATTTTTTTAAACTTTTTTTGATTTTTCAAAAAAAGTGCCTCGTATCACCTCTGAAGTATGCCCTACCGATCTAAAAAAGAATCATCAAAATTGATTCAGAATTGACGGAGTAATCGCGTAACATACAAAAAAAAAAAAAAATACAGATGAGTTGAGAACCTCCTCTTTCTTGAAGTCGGTTGAAAAGGACGATGAAGTACGATGTTGAAATTTATATCACGTCGATGTCCATTATTTTGTGTTAATTAATTCCCAAAAACCATATCCGTTTCGATCCGTGCCTCATTATTACCCCCCCCCCCCCCCCCGATCGGAACCGTTCCTTTTTGTAATTTACTACTTCACACTCTTTTAGATCTGCTGGTGGTTTTTCAGGTACATGATGTAACTTCAGAAAACGATGTATGCTCTTGATGATGTTTGTTATAATATACGAACATGTACAACGCTTTTCTTAAATATTTATATGTTGAATATTATACCTATAATTTAATGTTTTTGTTTGGATTTTTTGCCCACTGTGCGCCGGGTTCAAAAAAAAAATATTGTATTCAAGGTGTTCAGGATGGTTCTAGCTTTATACAGAGGACATAGCATGGAGTAATATAACGAATTAAAGATCCCTTAAACAGAAGCTAGGGGGGGGGGGTGTTTCCCCCGAACGGACGGAGAGCGCATGGCATCCCCTAAATCCAATTCCAACTCCCCCAATACTATTTTCTCAGCTCGGGGCTGGCTCAGATCTCAGATACAGATACCGCCCCTGCCTCTCTCTCGCTGGGAAAAAAAAAAAAAAATGTAGTTAAAAAGGGTTGCGGGAAGGGTGCCATTTTTTAAAAACCTTGACGCTATCTGTGGCCCACGAAAACAGAAAACATTATAAATTACAGTCCTTACAGGCCACCCTCACGATAAAATTAATAAGATTACACTTGTTTTAATTTATGGCTTGGACGAGACCCGGGTTTTCCGAGTTTTTTTTTTTTTTTTTTTTTTTGTTCCAGTTGCCAGGGAAAAGGGAGTTGGATAAGGCATTGCAATTACGTGGATTTTTTAAAAAAATATTTTTTATCTGCTGTTGGAAGGGGGTGGTGCTGACCATAACTCTCCCCCAACCATCGGATTCGATAGCTGCCCAGATACTGGACTCAGTCCTCCATCTCTTATTGGCAGATCTGGCTCGGTCGTTGCCGTTCGTTCCTGTCATAGCAGGAAGAGGTTCCTGATAGATATTATAATACATAAAGGTAATCGGTAATTCAGTTAATCAGTCGTCATCCATATACAAATATAATCAGATTTTTTTCGATTTAGAGTTAGGTTTAACGGGCGGAAGATCATACTATTAAAGACTTTAATTGTAATGTGTTAGTGGTCTGTTGGCATTATTGTGTACTACATCTGTGTGTGTGGGTTTCCTGTTAAAAATAAACAGCATGAATTTGGTATATACAAGAAACCTATTAACACAGATGTAGACCTATACACAATAATTCCAGGAGACCACTAGCACATGAGCTCGCAGCCTTTAATACCACTATTTACCGCCTTTTAAACATACCCTGTAATGGACAAAATTATAATAAAGTAATTCAAACCATATCACTACAGCCAGCGGATTATTAAGAGGATGCCATCGATGGTGAAGTGTGTTAACCAAGAATTCCTATGGATACAGTAAAATCTGGATCTACAATATTTGAAAAAAAACAACCTAAAAACAAAGAATAATATATACTTAATACTCCCATAGGACAAATCTACTCCGAAGATATATATTTTGATCCCATATTACAGCCCAATAACCACCAAAGTCGGAAAAAAAATTAAGAAAAATAGGTTTAAATCATACATTTAAAATAGAGAAGCCATTAACATCTTATTTCCTTTCACATAAAGACAAAAAAGACTCCTCCAAAAAAAAACAGCGGAATATGAACAAAAATGTAATGACTGTGAAGTTAAATACACGGGAAAAACTGGACGATGGTAAATCAAAGAGTAAAAGAACATATAAGAGCATGCAATAATAAGACACAGAATTCCAACTTCGCTAACCAACTAAATGAAAATAATTATTAATACATCGAGTAGAAAATAGTCTAAAGTTAAATATTTATGAACCGTTAGAAATAATATAATCGTTCAAACCAATCCATATTTTTGTTTAATAACCAAATAAACATTTACAATAGTGCATATTTAAATTTATTTCCGATAGGAACGGAAAAAAACCAATTAATCATAGGAAAAACACAAGGATTATCTACTTGTAGGCTGATTTCAAACTTTAATTCCCGTTTTGTTTTCGATGAGTTTTTCACTCGGTAGTCACCAGTACAGTTAATATTAACACATTTTTTTTTTTTTTAATCAATTTATTGAAATTTACAACTGTATAAATATACATCAAGTAAATGTGCTAACAACGTTTACAATAACATGCCAAAACTTGAAAAGAACTATACATCAGTAGCACTTGAATAAAAAAATCTACACTAGAAGATCTCTAGGCCATCTTCTTTTCAGACACCTCGGAGGATTATCGGGAATCGGATGGCAATTAAGTTGAGAAACTAGGGGATTTGAGTGGTTATGGAGCTTACTGTGAAAGGAATGGTATCTGGTTTGGGCTAAATCAGCAACATATGGAACATTAAGATCTTTATGGATAAGTTCATTGGTGACAAAGTAAGGAGCATTGATGATTTTCTGAAGGATTTTGGATTGTAAGTATTAGATACGGAATGAATGGGATGGTTTAGTGGAGCCTCAAAGCTCAACTCCGTACGTCCATATAGGTCTAATCACAGTCATGGTAAATGAGTCTTTTGTAATGAATTGGGAGCTTTTAAATTAACACATGAAAAGCTGACTGTAGAAATCAACGAACAAGACTGGCTAGTGATAATCTCAATCCCAAATTATCAGGAGTAAAAAAATCTGCAGATTGTAATCTCTTGTCAGTTTTTTGACCTCAGTTGTCAGACATTTTCACCGAGTATTTTTATATATTTGTATAAAATTAATGAATATATTTCAAAATTTTATTGGACTCTAACTGAATTAAGCCATCGAAGAGTGCGCTGAATAACATAGCCAATGATAGTTTAGTGGCAGGGCTGATCTTGTAGCGGTAACAAGGACTAATTGAAATAGGCTGATCCTATCTCAGCGCTAACTTTCCCAACATGGTGTAGGTAAACACTTTAAGGACCTTTTGTCCCATCTGATACATTTCATTATCAGTCTCTTCGGGAAGGACCTCATTGTACTTGATCCTCGGGGAGAAGATACTCCTTCCAGTAGGGTACCTTCCTTTAAATAAATAGGATTATCTACCCTCGCTTAGAACGTATTAATTTGCCACTAATAAAATAAGAAGTCTAAGCATAACATTGTTTTTGTACGGCGATGAGCTAATGGGCCCACGTAAAAAGATAAAAAAAAAAGAATAAAGAAAAAAAAGTGAACTATATAAAAAAAGCTAAGGCTCTTGCCTGGGATAATGATAAGCGACGAAGTGGCTATTAGGAAGACCAGATGGTTTGAGATCACAAGGTGGGTCGCTTATCTTGGACAGATCTCACATCGGGCCCGAGGCTACCGACTGTCCCAGGAAGACCAGTCCGCTGGGTACCAGTACCTGTACCAGCACATCCGAGGGGGATGCTCCGCTCTCGTACTGATATTATTAAGATAGTCCGGAAATACGTGGCGTAACAAGGCTTTAGAGATCGGGTGAACATTTTGAAGCAGTCTTCGAAAATAAAAAGACGAGTGGTCTGGATAATATACATGATACTAATAATAAGTCCAGGTGATGATAGTGGAGACTAGATTCGCAGTGTACTCGTTTTGAGGTTCAGAAAACCGAAAAAGGTGATTAAATTACGCTTTGTATTAAATAACCCACTAATGTCTCATCAGAAATCAATTTAACGTGACAGATTCGGAGCCTTTTACTAAGGTTATGAAATAATAAAATTAACTTATTTGCTATTAATATTTTTTTTTTTTAAGCGATAAATATGGGGATCCCGGTGAAGTCAGGTAATTGTCTTTAGGTGGTGAACATCATTCTGCGATTCTGGTAATTGATAATAAAATGTACTTACTTTCAGTAAATTATTGTTGAAAAAGATTATTGTTGCGATATGTGAATCCCAGTGTAGTTTGAAAATCGATTGATGTATGACTAAAAATATGTTAAATTCTAATTATCAACTGATACATTAAAATTAAAAATTGGATCTCCAATTATGTTTTTTATGATCTTGAACCACCTAATCTGAGAAATGGTACTAATCTGTTAAAAATTCTTTGCGTGAAAATATATAAATACAATTCTCATTGGAACATTGACTGAAGAAATGTTTATTAATAAGTAAATAATACTTCAATTATTAGTTAAAATCAATACAATTAAAATTAATAGACCTTTCCTAAGTTCTTCAATTAAGAAAAAGGGCAAAAAGCGACGGAGAGTAACTTAATATTTTTGTTTGCAACGTATAAATATCAAGTATAAACAAGCGGATGAGCGATTTGCCAGTCAACTAGAGGTTTTCCTTAAATATTGATTTACCTTTAAAAAGACCCCATCACGAAAGAGCAAGCAATAACACTTTAAGAATTAAAAAAAATCATATCTCAAATCTTAGGGTTTTCTTCCAGTAATGCGCTTAAAGAAGGTGTGTGACCAGAAAATGGTGGCAATATGTATCTAAAATATTTTCTTAACTAAAAATTAATAGGAACATTATCTTTTAATTAGAGAGAAAAATCTATTTAAAAACAATTTACGCCATTAAACAAATAATTTTTATTAATTTTATAATTTTTAGGTTTATGTAGCAGAGTGTGATATTGGAATTCGTTACCATTGGCAACCAATGCTGCGTTAGAGTTACGGTCATATGTTTTAATCAGCTGTTACTAATTCTAGGCAATTGATGCAAGATGGTGACTTATTTTGATGACTTTTATAAGCTTTTATAACCACCACGTGATATTATTACGATCATACGATCGTTTCGGCGTCGAGATCGGTTCGCTAAGCCTTTCCGTTTATTATTAATTATTACATTAATATATAATGTCATATAATATTTAAAAGTGTTTACAATATGACTCATTTCAAAATATTTAGGAGGCGCTAAGAGTGAAGAATCCCGATCAGATTAGCCCTAATGGGCCCGGAATGCATGAAAATATCTGATGGCATGACTTAGCCTACGACAAGGAACACAACCCGATCAATCATCGCCGATCTCTCGGCTGCAGCTCATTCAGTGGGTGATGGATCTGGGCAGTGCGTGTCTTTAGGGGCAATCAGTTTAATATTTTAAACTGTTTCATATTTATATTGGGATGATATTATTGAAGTGGATAAATTGTCATGTCTTGGCTAATTAAAAATTTTTAATGATATAATATTTGACAACCTGATTAATATCAATGAAATGGCATGACAATTTTCAAATGTCATTTCATCTCATCTACACTGACACCACTGGGCAATGTTCAATTATTGTTTTGTTTATTTATTGTCAGCTTCTGGCCTATTCATTTAGTTCCTATTTTACCATTCTACTTCCATTCCAATACAACCATATTAAATCATGAGTATAAAACCAAAAATAGAAAAATAATGGAAGCAATTTATATAAATAAAACAATAGACCAGGCAGTAAACTACAAAACTGATACACATAAAATTGGTACAAACTATGCTAAATTAATAGATAGACTGAAAATATAAATAGTCCATAAAAAGAATGAAATCATTAATAAATAATAGTAATAAAAATGTAAATAGTGGTGACAATACAACTAATGGAATGGAAATGGAATGGTAAAATAGGAACTAAATGAATAGGCCAGAAGCTGACAATAAATAAACAAAACAATTGAACATTGCCCAGTGGTGTCAGTGTAGATGAGATGACCAGTGAGAATATCACAGTGTTAGGTAATAAAAACCAAAAATGTTAAGTGATGTATTTATATAGTGAATAATTGTAAAATAACATAACATAATGATTGTAGAACCTGAAGATGGAGCAACATGACATGACTGTTATTAGACCTATTTGGACGTATGGAGTTGAGCTTTGGGCTCTACTAAACCATCCAATTCATCTCGTATCCTATCCTTACAATCCAAAATCCTTAGAAAAATCCTAAATGCTCCTTACCTTGTGACTAATAAGCTTATCCATAAAGACCTTAATGTCCCATATGTTGCTGAGTTAGCCCAAACCAGATACCTATCCTTCCATAGTAAGCTCCATAACCACTCCAATCCACTTGTCTCCCAACTTGCTTCCTCCTACATCCCTGATAATCCTCCGAGGCGTCTGAAAAGAAGATGGCCTAGAGACCTTTTAGTGTAGATTTTATTGAAGTGCTACTAGTGAGTAGTTCTTCACAAGTTATTTACATGCCATTGTATTCACTGTCAACACATTTACTTGTTGTATATTATTCTGTACAGTTGTAAATATCAATAAATAAATGAATAAAATAAAAAAAATAGTCCCATACTATTTTAGGCGGTTTTAATGCGATTTTGGATATAAGGCCGAAGTATGCCGTGGTAGCAAACTTCAGATTTGAATTCAGCACCCTAAAAAAGATAAAGATCCGTTGAGAATAAAAGTTCGCTTTTTCTTAAGCAAACCCTTATTTACTGGACTATGAAGCAAGTAAAGGCTCCTACAACCCAAGTTCAAGGGGTACTGGAATTAAGTGCTAATCATATATACTACACCTGTATGAGAGGCAGATATTCTCACTAAAGTGTTAAGGCTTGTATTGCATAAAAAATCCGCGATAAAGCTCTCATAAATAAAAGCCCTGATGAAGGATTTATCATCAGTCATACATCACTAATCATCATTATTTCCACTTGAAACAAAACCACATTATTTTAAGTTAATTTATTGAACAAAAGTTAATAGAAATCAGAAACGGTTTATAAAAAAAGGATTTAAAATTCTCTTTAGAGGAGTCAACACAGTGGAAAAAATGTAAATGAAGCCAAAATCAATAACTGTTTTTTGATTTAATGAGAGTTTTATAAAATGACATTAATATTAGAGATGCTGATTTATTATTAGATTTACTAAAGGAAATTAAAAGTATTATACTTAGCTGATGAAAGAGAAGCCGTGGTATCAGATCCTGGCGGGAGAGGGCGATGGATCGATAGGAGCGGCGAACTGTCACTTCGTGCCTTCCAAACTTGTAAAGGACCAAGGACACTAAAGCAGTTCCCAGCCTTTTGTCTTCGTCCTGGGACTATTTTAGAATTAGTAGTCCTTCAGAGATAACGACCCTTTGTAGCTATTTCAATCTGAAATATATGTCTTCTTTAGATGATTGTCATGGCTAAAGAATGTATGTTTCTGGATAAATATATTAGAAATACTCACTAATTTGCCCACCATATCAAACATCGGTAGTTTGATGATAAGACTATGGTCTGGGATGAACAGGCAAACCAATAGATTTTTAAATGATGTAAACGAAATCCTCCTATCAATTAAATTAACACGAATTAGAGAACAAAACTTTATATGTTTTAGACTTAGAAATCTCAATAAAAAATAGCAGCATAAGTTTGGTATATATAGGAAACCTAAACACACACACACACACAGTTTTACACAATAATGCCAGATCACCAATACATAAGATCGCCAATCTGTCTGGCGAGCTTGAAATGAAGCTGAAAAGATTAATGAACTCCATTATAAGATTCATTTTGGGGATCCCTAGGCGTTCTCACATCACTTGCTGGTAATCAGAGTTGAGGTGGCTTTGTCCAATTTTCGGCGACAATACTTCCTTGGTTCCTTTCTATTGCAATCCTTAAAGTCCAAAAAACCTTCGTACATTTACGATATCCTTGCCCTTCGTTCTTCCATTCATCTTTTGAACACCAGATCTCAGCCTATAGATTTGTATTATCCCTTCTCATCGAACTGCTTCCTTTGAAAAATCCTTTATTAATCGTGCAGCTTTATTCTGGAATTCTCATTTCCTTTAAACTTAATTTATTCATCTATCTCCTCAATTATCAATCTTCCGAAATTATGTAATAATATATTAATGTTAGAATATTTCTTTTTATTTTGTTATTTATTTATTTTGTTTTTCTCATATAAACCCGAAGACTTGTTTTTTATATTTATATGTATATAATTTCTATTCTATATTAGTTGCTGCCTGATATGTACGCAGCCAGGCAATAATACCTTTTTATTGTACTTTTATGCGATTCTTATGGGACAAGGTGTCCCAGAATAAAGATCATTTTTCATTTCATAAACTTGCAGCCTTTAATAGAATGATTGACCGCTCTTTAAACATACCACTGAATGAACATAATTGTAATTAAGAAATTTAAACCATATACACTATTGTCAGCAATAACGGACACAGTAGATCCTTAAACAACAACAAAATCGATAACATTAAAAAAATCCGTAAGAAAACTATGAATAATATAATTAGGACTGATGAATTAATTGCCACTTCTATTTGAACAATTTTATCAGATAACTATTTTCGAATGCTAAACATTCATCTTCAGTTCTAAAACATACAAAATTTTCAAAACATCAGCACTTTGTTACATGAATTATATATAATAAAGTTTTCATAAATGTAAGACAAGAAATCGAATATTGGTACTCACCTGACGAGATCTAACAGATGTCTGAAATATATCCATAGTGGAAGGGGAAGGGCCAGGTAGGTTACATTTTTGGGGGTTTTACCTTGCGATTTTCCCAATAACTAATTGAATTGTTCCGGAAACCAATTTAAAATGGGGATATTGAAAAAGTTCATCTGGTCATTTAAACAACAATCTTGTTTGGGTTTCAACGATTTTATTATTTCTAATAATTCATAAATATTTAATTTTTGGGCTATTTTCTACTTGAAATATTATTTTTACTCCCAAATTTTTATTGAATTTATGGTTATTTTCATTTAGATGGGTAACGAAGTTTTAATTTTGGGTCTTATTATTGTTTGTTCTTATACTCTTTGATTTATCGATCATTCAGTTATTCCCGTGTATTTAAGAGGTGACAATTAATTCATCAATCCTAATTGCACCGATCCTTCTATACCATCATGCGTACCTCAAGTGTTTAAGAATAATACAGGGTGAGTATCTCTTAGTGTATAAAAAAAAAAATGGGTGAAACTACATCAAACATGTAGCAAAATGCCGCAAAATCTCACCTTTCTATTCCAATCCGTTGCAGATATATGATAAAAAAAAAAAATTTTTGAGGAAACCACGTTTTTTTCCATGTTAGCTGTAATATCTCCATTTTTCTTAAATATTTTTCAAATTTTGACCACATTTTCGGATTTAGCACTCAATTTACAATAAGGACAGAGTACATGTAGCCTTGAATTTTACAAACTTGAGGTCTAAACAACAGCTTGATCTTCACCTTATTTTGGGGAAGTTACAATGTCTTATTTACTTCAACGCTCACCGTTTTTCGAAAAAACTATCCACAAAACGCCAAATCTCACAAAAACTTGCAAATTTAATAAGCTTTTCAATGATATGTTAAACGTAATGATTTTGTTTCGATTTCATGGAGAAATTTACTTTTGAAACCGAAAAAACATGGTGTTCTCATTTGGCATACAAATCAGTTACATGTGTAAATGAAACATTATGACTATCCCTTAATGAAAATATGAATTTCAAACATAATAAACTCTTCATTGGATTAAAAAGCAAAGAAAAAAATTATTGTTTAATAGAAAATAAAGGAAAACTGTTAATAAGCGACACCAGATCAGAGGATCTTATGTTATTACATTTATTTATTTATTACCATAATTTAGGATTTTATTTTTATAAGTTTTCAATGTAAGGTTTAAAACTCAATGATAATGAACATAGACCACAAATTTGCTATTAGCTTCTTAATGCAGATGGATTAAGCAATACCACTTTTTGAGATGAATTTTATGGACAGATGAGTGTTTTTGTAGGGGAAGGCATTTCTACCGTTCCATGTGGAGTATCGTTAGATTATTCATCTTTGTATTGCTGTTGAATAGTTTTTGTATTGTAGTCGAAAATCATAGTTTGCCCAACAGATTGAATGATGAGATTTCTAAGATTCGTTACTAAATATCCTACCACAACTTCATCACGATATTCCACCTAAGTTCGGCAAAATATGATTTTCCAACACCATGGTGCTCCTCCACTTTATTCGAAAGCAATACAAATATAAACCAACGATATACATGGATAGTTAGAAATGCCTTCCCCTGTAAAAACAGTCTCATCTGCCCATAAAATTCACCTCAAAAAGTTGTATTCTTCAACACAACCTGTAATAAGAAGCTAACCGCAAAATTATAGACCTCATTTTGCAGTTAGCTTTAAACCTTACATTGAAAATTTAATAAAATAAAACCTAAATAATAATAATAATAAATAAATAAATAGATGTAATAACATAAGATCCTCTGATCAGTGTGTCGCTTATTGACAGTTTTCCTTTATTTTCTATTAAACAATAATTTTTTTTTTTGCTTTTTAATCCAATGAAGAGTTTATTATGTTTTGAAATTCATATTTTCATTAAGGAATAGTCATAATGTTTCATTTACACATGTAACTGATTTGTATGCCAAATGAGAACACCATGTTTTTTCGGTTTCAAAAGTAAATTTCTCCATGGAATCGAAACAAAATCATTACCTTTAACATATCATTGAAAAGCTTATTAAATTTGCAAGTTTTTGTGAGATTTGGCGTTTTGTGGATAGTTTTTTCGAAAAACGGTGAGCGTTGAAGTAAATAAGACATTGTAACTTCCCCAAAATAAGGTGAAGATCAAGCTGTTCTTTAGATCTCAAGATTGAAAATTTCAAGGCTACATGTACTCTGTTCTTCTAGGAAATTTAATGCTAAATCCGAAAATGTGGTCAAAATTTGAAAAATATTTAAGCAAAATGGAGATATTACAGCTACTATGGAAAAAAAACGTGGTTTCCTCAAAAAAGGCTTTGTTTTATCATATATCTGCAACGGATTGGAATAGAAAGGTGAGATCTGCGGCATTTTGCTACATGTTTGATATAGTTTCACCCAATTTTTTTTTATACACTAAGAGATACTCACCCTGTATATACTTAATAGGATAAAGCTACCCAGAAGAAATATATTTGGATCCCATATTAAGACTCAATATCCACCAAAGCTAGAAAGATATTAAGAAAATTAGGTTTAAACCCTGTATTTAAAATAGTTAAACTATTGCCAACATGTTTCCCTTCACCTAAAGATAAAATAGACCATTTCCAAAAAAGCGGTGCATATGCACTAAAATGTACCAATTGTGAAACTAAATAAATGGGAAAAACTCTGTCCCTATATGCAAGGGCATACAATAATAAAACGTTGAAGTTCACTATCCATTTATTGAAAATAACCATAAGTTCAACAAAGAGTCGGAACAAAATTATTGGTTTTAATAACGTATATCTCTACAACGGTTGGCATTTCGACAAATATGTATATAAACATTTTTTAAAGAAATTTAATTAGCTTTAATTTTTATTTTAAACCTATTTTTCTAGAGCCTACCGTTTTCGAGATATAATCGAAAAACAAAAAAATGGGACTTTATCCCCTACATCACCGTTATATCACTCCTAGGAAGTGAAACCTCTAAATCACATAGAAAAAAGGTTAAAATTAAATAGTTATAGTCCAGTCAATAAACACATTGTAGAGTGCATGAAATATGCGATAATTTTTGACTTCATAGCTTCGTTAGGAATAGTTAGAAGGTAAACATACTAAAAGTTCCCGCCGCTGGGGGGGTGAGCCAACGGTGGGGGGGGGGATAAGGTCCCATTTTGCAGTTTTTCGATTGTATCTCGAAAACGATGGACTCTAGAAAAATATGTTTCGAATAAAAATTAAACCTACAGTCCTGTGAAAAAATATAAACTCAACTTATAAAAATAATGTATTTATAAAATTTAAAAGTAAATGCATTACACAATTATGTTTTTAGACTTGTATTTATCTTATTAGATTGGTGTGAAGCTTAAGTGGACATTGATCTATTTGATAATTTACAATCAACAGATTTTGTAAACAAATCTTATTTATGTTGTGAATAAGTGTAAACTCAATGTTTGTTTTCTATTAACTGGAGTATTAAGGATTAAAATATCACTTCAGTTTTATTCCTGCTGTTAAAGAGTCTTCATCTTTGATATCATAAAGCTTCATTTAGTAATTAATTTTTTTTTAATAATTCCACGGGAGTCACAACTCACGAAAATTGAGCAGCAACGAATAATGGACTTAGGGAGAGCTGGGATGACCCAGAGGCAAATTGCTCATGAGATAAACCGCTCCCAGGGATTAGTCAAAAACTTTTTAAAGTGCGGCCCTGAAAATTACGGGAAAAAGAAAAGAAGTGGAAGGCCTCCAAAAATTTGTAAGCAGGTGAAACGGGCAGTTTTGAGAGAAATTTCGAAAACAGATTGTTAGGCGATTCAACTTAGGATGTGATGCTAGTTTGGTGAGGAAGTGGTTAGCTGAATCCAAGTTCTTCAAATATCGTAAAATTATGAGAAAACCACAGCTTAAAAAACATCATTTGCAGCGACGATTGCAGTTTGCAGAAAGACATATCCAAGACAGCAATAAATGGTCAAGAGTTATTTTTAGTGATGAAAAAAAATTTAACATTGATGGCCCAGATGGATTTAATTACTACTGGCATGACCTTAGAAAAGAAAAAAAAAATTTATCACGAAGAACACATTGGGGTGGAGGAGTAATGGTCTGGGCTGCATTTAATGAATAGGGAAAGTCTCAAGTTTCATTCATTGCTGGCAAAATGAATGCTATCAGGTACCAAAATGTTTTAGAAGAGTTCCTTTTGCCATTTATTACAATGTTAGAAGAAGAAGATCCCATTTTTCAACAAGATAATGCGCCAATTCATACAGCACGCTCAACAAGACAATGGTTTGAAGATTTCAGACTCAATGTTTTGGATTGGCCAGCTCTTAGTCCAGATCTCAATCCCATTGAAAACTTGTGGGGAATCATGTCTAGAGAAGTCTACGACCCTCAGAAACCAGAAATCCAAAACACTGATGAGCTCAAGGAAAGGATCACACAAGCTTGGGAAAACATACCAGAGAGCACTTTACTTAATTTGGTAAGAAGTGTTCCTAAAAGACTGTTGGAGGTGATTAAAAAACATGGTGGAAGTTCTCATTATTGAAACGAATTTGCTCATTAAAGAGACATTAAAGTTTTGAGTTTATATTGGGTTGTTTCACATGAAATGTCCGATTTTATAATATTTGAAATACATAGAGGATTTTGCGAGTCTCTGTTGTTTACTTCCAAAGTTCACATATCATAATCAAGCAGTTACTAATCCTCTACTTTTCTTTTATAAACATTAGCTTCCCAATCAATGAACATGGAAACACGCGATTTTCGTGTAATATTTTTTTATGAGTTTAAACTAGGTCGTTCGGCAGCTGGATTGCTTATGACAATCAGCGTCGGTCAGGGCAGTGGTTAGACATCGACGAAAGCCCAGGACAAATGCCAAAACCAAATTTGCACCCGAAAACATTGATGGTTACAGTATGGTGGTCCATGGCTGGAATTATACATTATTCCTTTTTGCCTAGAGGTGAGACCATTACCTCTACAACCTACTGCAATGAAATTGGCCAAATGCACGAAAAATTATTGAAAAAAAAACAACCTGAATTGGTAAATCGGAAGGGCCCTATACTCCTACACGACAACGCTAGACCCCACGTTTCAAAAATTACCATGCATAAATTGAAAGAGCTGGGGTACGAAGTTCTTCCGCACCCACCATATTCTCCCGACTTGTCTCCAACAGATTATCACCTTTTCAGGAATTTAGACAACTTCTGCAGAGGAAAAATTTTTGCAAATGATGCTAAAATCAAAAGTGCGTTTTCAGATTTTGTTTCACTTCAAAACTCAGAGTTTTTAAAATCCGGGATAAAAAAGTTGTCACGTTGGGAAAAATGTGTAGAAAAAGAAGGTAAATACTTCGAATAAAATTATATTGTTTTCATATTGTATTTTTACTAAAATCCCTTTACCTTGAAAACGGACATTTCATGTGAAACAACCCAATACTTTTTCACAGGTGTATTTTGTTATTTTGCCCCAGTTGTACCTAATTCTAGCCATATGATGAAATTATTTATTAAAATTGTAATTAATCATTCACTATATACATTAAATAATATATTTTGTTACTCAGATTCCAAAATTAAAGACTTAAAATGACTTGAAGAAGTTTTTTTTGTCTTGAGTTTATATTTTTTCACAGGACTGTACTTGTATTTTAAATAAAATGGTATATATACATACTTGTCGAACTTCCAACCTTTTCGAGATATACGTTATTGAAAATCGATTAATTTTCGAAAAAAAAAAAACATTTTACCTCAATTTTTGTCAAACATTTGCTTCAAGTAACAGCAAAGTATATAAGAAATTTAAGTAAATTTAATGTTCTAAAACTTTGATTCTGACATTTTTTTCTGAGAAACGATCGTGAAAGGCACTAGAATCAAATGTTTGAAAAAAAGTGAGGTAAAAATTATTTTTTTACGAAAATTATTGGTTTTAATAACGTATATCTCTACAACGGTTGGCATTTCGACAAATATGTATATAAACATTTTTTAAGGAAATTTAATTAGCTTTAATTTTTATTTTAAACCTATTTTCCTAGAGCCTACAGTTTTCGAGATATAATCGAAAAACGAAAAAATGGGACTTTATCCCCTACATCACCGTTATATCACTCCTAGAAGGGGGACATTTAGTATGTTTACCTTCTTAGTACTCCTAACGAAGCCCTGAAGTAAAATAATCTCATATTACATGAACTCTACACCCCTCATTTCAGCACTTACTGGACTATTATGAAACATTAGAAATAATACAATTGTTCAAAAGCAATCCATTTTTTTGTTTCATATTATTAGGTAAAAATATTTCTTATTCTGTTCTAATTCTGTTCCAAGCATAGTTGATCTGGAAAATGAATAAGCTCTGTCACAAACGAATCGTATTTTCTCGCCATGTTGTGCAATCGACCAACCAGAAATCATTAAGTCAGGCATATAACGGCATGAGAAATACCCTGCCTCGGCTGTTGGAATACCGAGAGACATATAATTTTCCCAGTGGCCCGAATTTCCAGAGGTGGTGGAGAAAAAGGAAGGAGGCTGGATTTATTGGGACTAGATTAGGAGAGAGGAGTGGGGAGTGGTAAAGAATGGTAAGGTCCCTGGGTATTTTTGTGCTCGCTCCCCGAGAGATAAGGAACTTAGATTTATGTCCCAAATGAGAGGAGCCCACCTTCATGATATATACTTCACTTAGGATACGGCTAGTTGCCTCCAGACTTTGTCTTATACTTTATTTTATTTTTCCTTTATTCTTTATTTATCTTCTTCTTCTAAATAAATAAATATATACAGCAGTGGTAGTGGGAAAGGTTTATTTTGATAAATCGATTGTTGTGAAGCTTTTTTACTGTCTAAACCTAAAAATAAAAAAGATTATATTTTCTTTCTTCTATCTCCAATTTTGCTGATGAACACAGCTGACATTCCGACTCATATTATCGCTGAGTAAATAATGATCTCTTCATTGCATGTCAAAAATGGAGAATTAAAAAAAAATCAAATAAATCCCATCAAATAACCTTTACTCTTCGTCGTAAACCCTACGACATCCTGTCCTACAGAATCCTTTAATGATGTTCCTCTAATCCTTGTTGAACAGATCCGCTATCTGGGACTCCATTTGGACAAACGTCTCACTTGGAATCCAAATACAAGACTCAAACGACTAGAAACTGTTCGTCGTTACAGACTACTTCAATATTTACTAAACAAACGTTCAAAGCTGCCAATTAATGACTAAAGACTAATATACATGACTGTGATTAGACCTATCTAGACATACGGAATTGAGCTTTGGGGGCTCCACTAAACCATCCAATTCTTCTCCTATCCAATCCTTACAATCCAAAATCCTTCGAAAAATCCTTAATGCTCCTTACATTGTCACAAATAAACTTATCCATAAAGACCTCAATGTTCTATATGTCGCTGATTTAGCCCAAACCAGATACCAATCCTTTCATATTAAACTGCACTCCCACACGAATCCTTTAGTCTTTTAACTTACTTCACATTCCTGATAACTCACCGAGGCATTTGAAAATAAGATGGCCAAGAGACCTTCTAGTTTAGAACTTTTATTGAAGTGCTACTAGTGTGTAGTTCTTTATAAGTGATTTATATGTCATTATAATCATTTCCACAAATTTACTTGATGTATATTGATGTACAGTTGTAAATATCAATAAATAAAGGCGATACGTTTTTTAGGGAACGCGAGAGCGTTACGCGTAGTTTGATAGTTTGATATTTTTTTTTTTTTTTTTTTTTTAAAGTTCTTTATTTATTCTGGGACCTTAAGTCCTTTAAGAATAAAAAATTATGTACAATTAGGGGCCTCAGAGCCTCAAGATGGTTATAAAATATTATTAAATATCATAAAATGGTAAAATAATAGCGTTAACAAATCAAAATTAAACTTAAAATATTGATTAAAGAAAACAGAAATATTTTGATTCATTTTGTGAATCAATTGTGTAAAAACAATAAAATTTCGTATACAAAACTTTTATATTTTATATAACTATGTGGCTAATGACATTTTTCATGGATCTGGATGGACAGTAGGTAGTTAAATAAGTGATATTTGAAAGCGGATAGGGTGTTTGAATGGCGAATGGTGTAAGGGATGGAGTTCCATAAGGACGAGGATCGGATTAGGAATGATCTGTCGAAAGCAGCGGAGCAATGAGCAGGACTGTACAAATCTGATGGGCGGGAACGGGTTTGGCGGGTAAGAACGAAGGATTTGAGCTGAAGGAGTTGAGAAATGTAAAGTGGACGTTGGGATTTCACTGTTTGGTAGAGAAAGGATGCCAGAAAATACTGGCGACGGTAGGAAGGAAAGAGCCACTGTAACTCCGCGTAAAATTGTGAAACATGGGCGCTTCTGGGGATCCCGAAGATAAAACGAATGCAGCAGTTAAACAGTCTTTTGAGTCTGGCCTCAAGATCACCAGAAACACCCCCATACACAGCACAGCAGTAGTCGAAGTGGGGGAAGATAAGGGAAGATACTAGTAATTTGCGGGTTTCGAAAGGAAGAAGATTGCGAACGTAATTGAGACGTTTTAGGATTGGGATGGTGCGACGGGAAATTTCAGATACGTGGTTTTTCCAGGATAGGGTTTGGTCGAAAATGACTCCGAGATTTTTGACTGAGGGGTAGAATTTGATAGGATCACTGTTCAAGAAAATGGGGGGAATAAAGGGTATGGTTTTCAGGAGGTAACTCGAACCTATTACAAGCGCTTTGGTCTTTTCAGTATTTAAATTCAACTTGTTCGACACTACCCAGTTATAGATTCGATCCAAGTCTTCCTGGATTTTTTCTAGTAGCTTGCAGTAGGTCAGAATTGGGAAAGGATAAATAGATTTGGAGATCATCTGCGTAAAGGTGATACCGGCAGTGACGGATGGAAAGGGGAAGGTCATTAATGTAAACAGAAAAGGGTGTGGGCGAAAGTGAAGATCCCTGAGGAACACCACGGGAAAGAGGTAGGGTCTTGGATGGAGGTTTATTTGGAATGACTACATACTGTGATCTGCTGGAAAGGAAGGATTTAAACCAAAGTAAGGCAGATTTGGACAAGGAAAGGTTTCGGAGTTTGGATAGAAGGATGTTGTGGTCAACATTATCGAAAGCCTTTGAGAAATCTAAAAGGATAAGGATGGTAATCTCTTTACGATCGATTGCGGAGTGTAAGTCTTGTGTTATTTTTAGGAGGGCAGATTGGGTGGAGTATCCGGGGCGGAAACCGGATTGATATGGAGTAAGGAGGGAGCGTTTCTTCTAGGAAAATTAGGAGAGTATGAACACTTAGGAGCTCAACTCTCGTTATATTAAATAACACTAGCTCAAAAATGAGTGAGCTCCTTTCGACTCTGTTTCTCCTAATATGGAATAAAAAAAAAATTAATCTTGATTTGACCGATCTAGCTCTATCCCTCTCGGCTGTTGTGCATAAGAAATTATTCTCCATTGGAAATAAACAATACAATCATATAGGTAAGCGGAAAAAAGAACATAAGATTATAGACGAACAGCAGGATTAACTTGATATTATATAATTTGAAAATTTATCTCCTACCGAAAACTGAACTACACGTAAGGCGAAAAATAAAAATACAAAACATATCTTAGGTGAGATTACCAATTCCGAAATGTGCATTCTAGCACCTTCTTATGACATTAAATACAAAATGTGCTGTGATTCACGTGTGTATTTATTTTTTAGGCTAAAATCACAAAAGTATTTCTTCAAAACCTGAACCAAACTGAATTGGCGTTTTTGGATTTTTTACATTAGATGTGGAATTTCATTTTAAAACGAAATCTGCTAAAAAAAAACCTAAAACCTAAAAAATGCACATAACGAAAGAGGCAATCTTAATGATATGACTATCATTGACGGACATTCCATACTTCGGACATCTTTCATACTATATTTTAAGTGAATGTGAACGATTATTGGCCATACTTCTTCCCCACTAATTAGTTTTTGTGCTTAAGGATAACATTTTTTTTTTTATCTTCCAGGATTTAACGATTTCATTAGCTTTCGTAATTAAGGATACTATTTTGAAGTATTCCAGGAAATAACGATTTTGAGATGGCGGAAGGACTTCCTTGACCGCTCTCCTTCCCGACAAATAATTTGTTTTCGTCCTTAAGGATACTATTTTGAAATCTTTCAAGATTTAACGATTTTATTAGCTTTCGTAATTAAGGATACTATTTTGAAGTATTCCAGGAAATAACGATTTTGAGATGGCGGAAGGACTTCCTTGACCACTCTCCTTCCCGACAAATAATTAGTTTTCGTCCTCAAGGATGCTATTTTGAAATCTTTCAGGATTTAACGATTTTATTAGTTTTCCTCCTAAAGGATACTATTATAAGATGGCGGAAGGATATCCTTAGCCACATGTATATTAGTTTTCGATCTTAGGGATACTTCTTTTTTTTTTTAATCTTTCAGGATTTAACGATTTTAAATTTTAGATTTCGTCCTTAAGGATACTATTTTAAGATGGTAGGACATTCATGGCCACATATATATTATTTTTTTTTGTTCTTAAGGATACTATTTTGAAATATTACAGGATTTAACGATTTTAAGATTGCAGAAGGATATTATATCCTTGATGTCCGTTGAAAAAATTAATAGTTCATCAAAATTTTCCATTTTCAACAAAACAGTGAGGTTTTCACTTCAAAACTGAACGTGTGAATAGCATCCATCGAATTGATTTACAAATATCTTGAGCGTTTAAACCGGCCTTTAAACTTTTCATTTAATTTAATTTTTATTTTTGCTGCAATATCTGTTAAATTTTTTTGTTTTTTTTTATTCCATATTAGATATTGAGTACAGTTAGAGGTTCTTTTTTTTTCTATTCCATTTATTTCTTATTGTTCATGTTATATTAATAAATTCATAACATCCATATAACTTATTACCTTTAATTGAGAAATATTGTAATATTTACTCAATAAAATCTAACTTTATTTTTAAATTAGATTATTTTGTGGAAAAATTAATTTAAAACTATCAATAGCCACTTTCTTGAGCAAACCTTGCGGACATCCTCATCCTGGCTGCTTCCTGACTGCAGTTCCGCCCAGATACTCCAGGACTCCAGGACTCCGGTACTCCAGAGCGGACCACCCAGCTAAGAGGATACTGTTGCTCTCGAAGAGCCTCCCCAGAAGTGGGGACCACACCCGCCGCTTCCCGACGTGCCGCGTGCCGGTGACATCCTCTAAAAAACAGCTTCATCAGAGCTGGCTATTCTTTAGCGACTCCTAGCATGCGGACGGGTGACAGCGATCGCTTCCAGTGCACTGCTAATTGATAGGGTCGTGTGAACTGCAGTGGCTGTGCAGGCTGACGGGTTGCCCTCCGGCTCTCCCCTTCGATGTGATAGCTGTCAACTTATATTGTATTTATAACGGGGGGTGTAACGACTTCGTTTGACCTTTCAAAAGGACCGCCACATCGGTCTCCATTAGGTCCCATTGAGGTCCAGTCGATACCCTCTTTGTTTTGTTTTTTTATCTGTTTTACTCAGCGGAAAAAAAAAAAAAAAAAAAATCCTAACACTAAATTATTAAATAGCATTTATTCTAGCACCAACTGAGCAGTATTATTGAGTCTATAAGGATATTTAACCCGGCGTTGGTAGCTAGGTGAACATTTCCCTCATCCTTCTAAAAACATATTTAATAAGTTCATCAGAATTTAACTTTCATCGCTGACTCTCAGCATAGCTGAGTTTAGGACAAAATTGCAAATAAGAATATTCGGTTTTATTTGAACTGAGGATGAGTAAAACGGATGCAGGGATCTAAAATGCTTAGATAAGTAAAGCCAGTTGATATTGGAGATTTGTACTGAAAATTGCCATGTCCACACTCCTCAGTATCAGATTATCTCTCGTGCAGTTTATTTAACTGAGTTTTTCTAATTTCTTTTGACAGATTAATGATTATTTGGGTTCAAAATTAGTCGTGGATCTAAAATGCTTAGATAAAAAGCCAGTTGAGAAGATAAATTGTGAGTAATTATTTAATAAATCGTCGTGAATTGTATTTATATTATTTTTTTATTATTTTCAAGGAATCTGAAATTTCCACTATTCCAGATTCATGTTCGTCGCTGCTCGAGGCAATACAAAATAGATCTGGTATAGGTGTGCCGAAGAAATAAAAAAAGAAAAACGAAAACAAATTGTAAAAAGTGCAATGTTTCAATTCACAATTAACATTCTAAATATACTTGTAATAATGTATAGAAATAGAAGAAAATGATCTAGCTGATGAAAAACACATTATTATGTTAATAGTAAAATATTTAATATTTGTTTGGTTTTTTGTTGTTTTACAATAAATCTTTATAAAATATATTTTTAATCCTTATTCTTAATACAACAATTATTCCTACATTATGATGACATTTATTTTCCATTTATAACTACACATTTGGTGACATAAAACAGCATTTTTTATGAAAATCAAAGAAGTGGGGGAAATGCTCACCTAGCAACTAACGGTGTACCAGATCGGCTAGCGACCAACGCCGGGTAAGATCTTTAGGAATAAGTTTATTTGAGACATAATAAAAGGAGTATTGAGGATTTTACGAAGCATTTTGGATTGTAAGGATTAGATACGAGAAGCATTGGAAGGTTTAGTGGAGCTCCAAAGCTCAGCTGCGTATGTTTAAAGGGATTTAATTACTGTAAATTAATTAAGCCTTTTGTAATTTATTCAACGCTTGTGAAGTAAATGTTGAAGTAGTCGAAATCGAAGAGCAGTTTCTTATCTTTAAATTCTGGTAGGTGGAATGTACATTTTTGGTTTTATTTTTCGAAAAATGGACAAGCTTGGATTTTTTTCATGACCTTTCAACTATTTTTGTGTAAATACGCTGTAAATATGCGGAGGAAATTTAGTTTAGTAATTTGTAAATTAAGAAATTTAGAGGAAATTCATGACTGTGACAAACATTATAATAAGATAACAATGTTTGTAAATTTCAAAAAGGCATTTGACTCGGTTGATAAAGCCAAACCTGGATTTACAGCTGTCTTTATCACGATAGGTTTTGCTATATCACCTAAAAATTTCACTTTTGAAATTGTATTTGTAAGTGTTTCACGTATTAGGTTTGGCATTTTAGATTTCACTCCAAATCACTTTTTGAAATATAAAAACATTGTTAGACGATTATATTGTATTATGCTAATATTATTTACTACTTTAATTCAATTAAATACATATTAACCATATATTTAGCCTTAAAATTATGTCCTGTTGGCCAATTAATAAATATTTTTGGCGACCTGACAGTCACCTTAGACAGTTATAAATACTTTGCCTTGTCAGTTATCTTACTTAGCATAGATCTTATCTCGGTTGAAGAATTCAACGTTAATTTTTAACCAAGATTCTTATCTACAAAGGACCGGAAACTGCCATTCAGAGATGCATTTTCAGGAGGAACTATTTCTTTTTAACACATTAATCAGATTTTTTTTTTTATTAAATATCATTATGACTGAATAGAGAAAAAATTTAAAGTAAAAATGTCGTTTTTAACTAGATATAAATCTAATACGGTTATATATTAGATTAATTAATTTCGAGATGCTTAACATCAAGGTCTTCAGTATCCTATTCCTTAATTCTACTTTTTGTTAAGTATTTTAGAATAAATTATATTTTTTTAGAAAGACAATATTTTTATCAATATTGGATTGGATATCTCCAAGCATTGTCGGAAGTTTCCTTCCAAACCATTCCTGCTGGAAGTTGGCTTCTTACAGTTGGTATTACTCAATGTATCTGGTTGTTAGAGGACTCTTGCAAGACATACACTTCGGAAGCTTCTCGTAGCCATGCGTATGTCGCTTATGCCAATTTTCAATCTTGCTTTCACTACTTCTTCTCTTCTATTTTTCTGATGGGATGTATTCCATTGTTTTATGTTTTTTAACGCTTTAAAAGTTTTTTAATTTATTATCTCCATGCGTTTTTTTCCCATAGTTCAATCCAGCTAATCTTGAATTCTTGGAATATGGTTATATTCGCCATTTACATACAGATACTTATGTCCTTACTTTGTATTTAACATATTATACAGGGTGAGTATCTCTTAGTGTAAAAAAAAAAAAATTGGGTGAAACTAGATCGAAAATGTAGCAAAATGCCGCAGACCTCACCTTTCTATTCCAATCCGTTGCAGATATACGATAAATCAAAGACTTTTTTTAGACAACCACGTTTTTTTTCCCATAAAAGCTTTAATATCTCCATTTTATTTAAATATTTTTCAAATTTTGACCAATACAAACTTGGTATCTTTGAAGGTAAAAGAACAGCTTGATCTTCACCTTATTTGGGTAAGTCACAATGTCTTATATTACTTCAACGCTCACCGTTTTTCGAAAAAAACTATCCACAAAACGTCAAATTTTACAAAAACTTGCAAATTTAATCAGCTTTCGAATCAAATGTTAAATGTAATGATTATGTTTCAATTTCACGGAGAAATTAACTTTTGAAACCGCAAAAACATGGTGTTCTCATTTGGCATACAAATCAGTTACTTATGTAAATAAAACATTATGACAATCCCTTAATGAAAATGTGCATTTTAAACATAATAAACTCTTCATTGGAATAAAAAGCAAAGAAAAAAATTTATTGTTTAATAGAAAATAAAGGAAAACTGTCAATAAAGCGACACCAGATCAGAGTCTGTTTTAAAAGGGGAAGGCATTTTTACAGTTCCATGTGGAGTATCGTTAGTTTATTCATCTTTGTATTCCTGTCGATAGTTTGCCCAACATATCGAATGATGAGATTACTAAGATTTGTTACAAAATATCCTACCACAACTTCATCACGATATTCCACCTTCCCATGTAAAAACAGACTCATCTGCCTATAAAATTCACCTCAAAAAGTAGTATTCTATAACACAATCTGTATTCAGAAGCTAACGGCAAAATTGAGGTCTGTGTTCATTACCATTGGGTTTTAAACATTATATTGAAAATCTAATAAAATAAATCCTAAATAATAATAATAAATAAATTAATGTAATAACATAAGATCCTCTGATCTGGTGTCGTTTTATTGACAGTTTTCCTTTATTTTCTATTAAACAATAATTTTTTTTCTTTGCTTTTTATTCCAATGAAGAGTTTATTATGTTTAAAATGCACATTTTCATTAAGGGATTGTCATAATGTTTTATTTACACAAGTAACTGATTTGTATGCCAAATGAGAACACCATGTTTTTGCGGTTTCAAAAGTTAATTTCTCCATGAAATTGAAACATAATCATTAAGTTTAACATATCATTCGAAAGCTGATTAAATTTGCAAGTTTTTGTAAAATTTGAAGTTTTGTGGATAGTTTTTTTTCGAAAAACAGTGAGCGTTGAAGTAATATAAGACATTGTGACTTACCCAAATAAGGTGAAGATCAAGCTGTTCTTTACCTTAAGATACCAAGTTTGTATTGGTCAAAATTTGAAAAATATTTAAATAAAATGGAGATATTACAGCTTTTATGGGGAAAAAACTATTATATAAAAGGACATGCTATTTTTCGTTTGTGATCACTAAAGACCGGATTTTCGTGCAGTATAAACCATTGAAACGTGCAACAAAAACTTCAAAACGTGCAAAAACGTGCAATAAAAAAAATCAAAACGTGCAAAAACGTGCAATAAAAAAAATCAAAACGTGCAAAAAGATGTACTAAATAAAAATATTTTGGTTTTTATTTTTTATTAGCACCCAAGTAGACATAAAATAAAGTAAAATATTTAATTATAATGAAATTAATAATTTTCCTTTATTTAAACTATATTTTGTATTAAAATATTTAAATAAAAACACTCTTAGCAACAATAATTATATGCCATAGTAAAACAAAACATAATACAAAATTCTATTTATTACCATCAAGTAGATACATAATATTATGTTTTAAAAGAATATATTTTAAATCTATCTTTTAAATTATAAAATACGAAAACAGCAGGAACATTTTCTAGGACAAGAATCAATTATTTAGACGATATAAACAATTCAATAAGACATAAACAAAATAAAGAAATTAATTTTTTTCGTTACAATTTACTACATTATACATTTCTCAATTTTTTTCTGTCAAATTATACCTCCTGTCATCGAGGATATGTTTTAAAAGAGAAAAAGCTCTTTCTACATCAATACTGGTGAGTGGGCATTTTTTATAGGAACTTAAAATGTTTGGTGCCACATCTACATCTGAACGTTTGCCATTTAAAACGTCGCTAAATGTTTGTAAAATTTTAAATCCAAGATTTTTTTCAAAAATACAGTTTGAAATTTTTCATAAATTAATTCCCCTTTGTCGTTATTTACTTTTTTGAGTGTCTCTTCAACACTTAATACGATACTAATTTGTTCATCTAACGATAGATTTTTGGCCTCTAAACTCCTTATTGCAACGGGTATTGGGCCAAAATAGGACCTTATGAATGCCAATGCGGACTTAACTGAATTGTTTTTTTACAATGTTTTTTAATTTGGTGAAAACAAGAGCATCTTCTTCCAAATGTTTTATTAGCACTGCATACCTATCCAAATTTTAGGAATAAAAAAGGGCAGCATCTAAAGAACTAAGGGCTAAATATAAAGAACTGAGCAATACAAACACGGCTACCGGATATAGGGAGGGGTGGGATGTTGAAAAACATAAAAATTCCCAGAAAATGGGGGACTCGAGAATTGAAAACTCCTACGAAAAAATATTAAAACCGGTTTAAAAAAAAAATGGTTTGTTTTATTTCACTTGTTTTATATTGTTTATTTATATTTTATCCGCTTTGTTGACTGATTTTTTTTTTTTTAACAGACAAATTCAAAAATAAAACCTTAAAACGTGCAATTTCATGCAGGAAAACCTTAAAACGTGCAAATTCGTGCATTAACGTCAAAACGTGCAATTTCGTGCAATATAAAACTAGTATAGAAATAACGTAGTTTTCATGATTCGAATTTCTATCCAAGTTTTAATGAATTTGGAGTTTGCAAAAAAAAGATGCAATTGCACGAAAATCCGGTCTTTAGTGATCACTAACCATTCTGCACCAAATTTTAAGTACATCATCTTTATAGTTCAAGGAAGATTTAGCAATAATGAAATATATATATTTTAAATTAAATTATTGTTAAAAAAGCGATAAATATGTGGTGTACAGTGAAGTTTGAAAATTGACAGATAGGTGGCGAGCACCATTCAAGAGAGATTAAAAACATACGGTGTTAGATAGAGATAGAAATTGATAAATTACTTCATACACTGATTACGTGTGTAATAAAGCAAACAGGGCTCTGTGTACTATATACCCATACTTTAATAGGAAATCTAAGCTAAGCGCAGATAATAAACTATTATTATACAAAGCTTGCTTAAGATCTATATTAACATACGCAAGCCCTATATTTAGTTCTGTGTCTAAAACAAATTATAAAAACTACAAGTATTCCAAAACAAATGCCTTAGAATCACAGGAAACTATGCATTCTACACAAAAATTGAGATGTTACATAAAGAACTGTGTATACCTTATATTAAAGTGTTCATTGAGAAAATATGTAAACTATTTTTTATTAAGTGTAAAAACAATAAAAACCCACTAATAAAAAATATAGGGAACTACACAAAAAATAGTACAAAACGATATGTACATAAAAGAACTAAGCATTTATTATTGTAATATATCAATCTAATTTATTTATTGTTATTTTAAATATGCTTGTAGTATGTATATGTATATAAATTTGCATATGTATGTAAATATGTGTGTATATAGGTATGTATGAGTATGTATGTATGAATAATGTATGTATGTGTGTGTATATAAAGGGTGTTCGGAAGATCGTTGGCCAAAAAATTATCTCGGGTAGGGAGGTTCATTTTGAACTTTTTTAAGGTCACTTACCTATATACAAAGTCTTAGGGGTTTTTTTTTTTTTAATTTTTTGTAAAAATGGCCAAATCCAAACATTTATGCCTTATAACTCCGTTGTTTACTGATATATCAACGCCATTTTTTTTTTTCCTGTAATTACTAATACATTGTCCATGTAAAATAAAAAAGATATGGTGCAAAAAACGAATACCAAAAAAATGGGAGATCGTTAAATCTTTTCAAAGGCAAAAATAAAAATTATGAACTTCAAGTTTAGGTTCAATAAAAAAAAAAGTAAGCGCAACAGCCGAATCCAAATTGTTTTAAAAACTTCTCTATTTAATACTATTTAAAAAAATACCATTTGCAGGCACGCAGCACATCTAGTTTTTTTTATTTTTTATAAAGTAACAAAAGGGTGCCACCAGCGCACACTGACAATAATAATAAATTGAATCATATTTTTTATGCAAAACGTAACAACTAGTTGTGTTTCTTTATAGCATAGGTTTAACTGCATATTTTCTCTTTCTTTCTCGGAATTTCGATTATATCAGAGTAAACTTTATCTACATTTTTGTAAACAAAAATCAGGGAACAAAATTAAACTAATTTTAAATTATTCATAAATTTAATTTGTAGAGTATCACAGGTATTGCTCAAAATGATCTCCACTATTTCTAATACAAGCACGATATCTTCTTCTTATTTCTGTGGTAGTTGTTCTAAAAATAAATTCTTCCTTCATTTCATTATGGTATTTTTTTAAATAGTATTAAATAGAGAAGTTTTTAAAACAATTTGGATTTGGCTGTTGCGCTTACTTTTTTTTTTTATTGAACCTAAACTTGAAGTTCATAATTTTTATTTTTGCCTTTGACAAGATTTAACGATCTCCCGTTTTTTTGGTATTGGTTTTTTGCACCATATCTTTTTTATTTTACATGGACAATGTATTAGTAATTACAGGGAAAAAAAAATGGCGTTGATATATAAGTAAACAACGGAGTTATAAGGCATAAATGTTTGGATTTGGCCATTTTTACAAAAAAAATTCATAAAAAAAACCGTAAGACTTTGTATATAGGTAAGTGACCTTAAAAAGGTTCAAAATGAACCTCCCTACCCGAGATAATTTTTTGGCCAACGATCTTCCGAACACCCTGTATATATTATATATAGAGATATTTAAGAACGTACAGTCACAATTTTTGTTTATTTTATTACTAGGATGTTATATTTTTCTGTTTATTCGTTGAAAGTTTTTATATATATATATTTTTCTTTCATTATAAATTATGATTACATCACATATATTTAAGTTGATTATTGGTATTGTATTTTAAGTTGAGTCTGGTTTATTTTTTTGGTACAGCATGTAATTTTGTGAATTGTAAAATTATATAAGAAATAAAGAAATAACATAATAGAAATTGATAATACATATTCCTTAATACGATTAAATTGCTATCAAAAATGCAAGAAATATGTGGTGTGACTTGTGGAACCCAGTGAAGTTTAAAAATCAAAAGATATGTGACTAGTTCCATTCTGAGTTTGCAATGGTAAAACTACTGAACCATTCTGTACCAAATATAACTATATCATCTTCATAGTTCAAGGAAGATTGAGCAATAATAAAATTTGTAATAATAAAAATTTTAATGTACAATGTTGAGTGGCGGAAATGAGGTTTGCCACACTGTCATATACTTTTATGGTTAGAAATTAAAATCAAACCAGATGAAATTAATAAAATTATTTCTGCCAAATAAAAATTATTAAAAAATAAAAATGTTGATCCTTTGGTATTGGAAATTGTGTGTAAAAATATGATCAATCGTTATTTAGTTGAAGCAGTGATAACGTAACTCAGTCCATCTGGATTACCAAGTTATACATAACCATTAAAAATTGGATGTCAAATCATGCATTTACGAGGTGTGATCAAAAAGTTCCAGGAGTGAATTTTTATACATTTATTCATACAACATACAGGTTATTCAAATTTGTCTCCTTTGAAGTACTCCCCTTGGGAAGCTACACACTTTTCCCACCGGTGTTTCCACTGATCAAAGGCCCCAGAAAACTCTTCTTTTGTAAAGGTGTTTAGTAGCTCCGTTGTTTTTTCTTTAATTTCGTCAACTGTTTGAAATCTTCGTCCTTTCAGGTGTCTCTTGAGCTTCGGGAAAATAAAAAAGTCGGCTTTTTGAAGAAGTTCCTTAGAAACATGAGTTCGGTGTTGTTTTTGGTCTTCAGTCAACAGTTTTGGCACAAACTTTGCTGCAACACGACGCATTTGAAGTTTTTCAGTTAAAATTTCCTGACATGACCCAAATGAAATGTTAAACTCTTCTGCCATTTCACGGATTGATAGTCGACGGTCTGATCGTACGAGAGCGTTCACTTTAGCAACATTGTCATCATTGATTGACGTTGGAGGGCGTCCGGAACGAGCATCGTCGTCTGTGGATGTTCGGCCATCTTTAAACCTCTTGAACCACTGATGGCAGCATTATCGGCTTAGACATTCTTCACCAAAAGCCTCTTGTAACATCAAAAAGGTTTCAGAAAACGTTTTGTTCAGTTTCACACAAAAACTTCACACAAACACGTTGCTCTTCTTTCACATTCATTTTCATAAAATAGCCAAACTCTATAAAACTAACCTCAAACAAACTGTGCTAATGTTATTTTCAGTGATATTATGATTGATCTGTAAACACAGCTGTGTTCCTGTTGAGTCAGGCAAGACAATGCTGCCAACCGCATCGCTGTGAGACATTGCATTCCCATAGTATATAAAAAGTCCTGGAACTTTTTGATCACACCTCGTATGTAATCTTCAAACACCTAATTAGTGCAATTTTAACCTGGCCAAAAATTACTGCTACTTTACTTTACTTGCTAATTGCTCCAATTACTGTTTTATATATTTAATATAGAGGGAATAAAATCAAGAACATAGTTAGGCACTTAAAATATCGACAATTTGTTGAAGACAAAATTAGACTGTTTACCTAGCATTGTTAGACCCAGACTGTGGTTGACAAATGGTGGGTTATGGAAACTTGTGGTTCTGCCTCATAGAGCACCACTGTCCAACGCCTCTTCTCGGAATGACTTTTTGTCGAAGGAGACAGATCGCTTAGGGCCAGGCTGAATTTGATTTGACTATTATGTCCTCTGGAGGAGTGAGTCTGTTTCTTTTCAGAGGTGACAAGAGGGAAAAGAAAAAAAAATATATAATCTTTGACGCCCTATTCAATAGGGATTGATAAATCTTTTGCTTTTCTTATATATTGTAGTTGGCGTCTCCTTGGGTGTCCTTAGTGGTTAGGACGTGTTAGTAACAAGTCACTATTGTTCACAATACAACCTGAAATTCTGTAAATATTATCCCTAGAATTAAAATAATTTGTTAATTCGATTAATAACAATCCAAGACAAAAGACGATTGACTATTCATGGTCACCTAACCATTAATGAGCCATTTTATGGTAGATTAGATTTTTTAAAAAATATATTACAATGTAACAGCTTCCTTAATTATTAAAACATATGAAACAACCAGAAATTGGAAAAATATAAAACAAAAGAAAATAATCCTTTCCAATTATGTAACAGATTAATTATATATGTATTTATGGATTAAACAAATAACAATAAAAACCTCCAATGGAAAATGTTCAATTAAAACAAATTTTATAATTGAGAAAGAATTTACATATATAAATAGTTTATAACAAGATAAATAAAGATTTGTAAATAAAGAAAATCGTTTAACCTTAATATATTAAAAAATGGTAAATTAAAATAAATTAAATTGGGGTCACCTGTGGTGTAGTGGTTAGCATAGCAACCTACTAAACCCAAGATCGCGGGTTCGCAGCCCGGCAGGTGACCTTAGGATTTTTTAAAGGGAGTAAAAAATCCTTAGCTATGCCGTCTATGCAGCTATGCCACAATGTACACTTACACATAAATTTTGAATTCATTATCTTCGGAAATGAAATGAATCAAAACTTGCATCTATTGTGATGGAAAGTTCTCTGAAGACACTCGGGGAGAGTTGTGGGTAAAATGTTCCCAAATCCAAATTTTTTTTTTCGTGTAATAAATAAACTCTCTACCGTTTCGAATTGTTTTATCCTGGTTTAAACTATTTTTATTAAACTATTTTATGGTGACTTTTTTGAAGACGCCCATATTTATACCCCAATTTTTCTGTTGTTATTTTGAAAGCTTTTTATAAATCATCGTTTTTTAAATTAAATAATTAATCTTAATTATTGTTTTGCCTTCTTGCATTCAAGAAACTAGTTATAGTTGTTAATGAAAGACAAAAATCTAAAAATGTTCAAGTTAAAAATAACTTTAAACTAAACAGTGTGCCAATACCTTTCTTTTCCTCTATTAATAGCTATTTAAAACATAATTATATTGAAATTTTGTTATATTATAACGTATCAGGTAAAATTAATTTATTTACTTATTTAATCGGTGCGACAGTCCTTAGAGCAGGACCAGGACCTCCTCAACAAGTCTCCTCCAACCTTCTCGATCCGGGACCTTCTTAGCCGGAGATGACCTTAGGATTTTTTAAAGGGAGTAAAAAAATCCTTAGCTATCCGTCCTTCAGAAAGGGACGTAAAAGGGGGTCCCGAGCCTGTGCGATGTTAGGTACTCTTTAAAGATCGATCCGCGGCCTTGCGACGGAGGTCTTCCTCCACGTCATCTAACCATCTCAATCGTGGCCGCCCTCGCATTCTTAAACCTTCTGGCTTTTCTTTTAGCAGTTTTCTAGAAAATCTATCTGTAGGCATCCTTTCCACGTGTCCCGGCCACCTTAATTTCGCTTTTTTTATTTGGGCGACTATATCCGGCTCACCAAACAAGGCCATTAATTCTTAATTTTTTTCTTATTCTCCATTCGCCATTTAGATATTTTGGCCCAAATATCTTCCTAAATATTTTTCTCTCCCAAACTCGGAGTAGCGCTTCACTTCTTTTTGTTAGCACCCATGTCTCGCTTGCGTATGTAATAACGGGTCTAATAATAGTTTTATATGCTGTTATTTTAGCCTTACGCGATAAATTTTTGAGCCTAAGAGCTTTTTGAACTCCGAACAGGCATCTGTTGCCTGCCACTATTCGTCCTTTGATTGCCGCGATAGCAGCATTATTATTTGTTACTAGCGACCCTAAGTATTTAAATTGTTCACACGTTGGAAAACTGTACTCCCTGAACTGGATTTGTTCTACTTGAGACTGAGTTCGCGAAGTTAACATATATTTAGTCTTCGCTTCGTTTATTTGCAAACCGCGCTTTTTACAAGCTACTTCCAGCTCTTGAAAAACTTCTCGAAGGACCGCTTTAGTCCTCGCGGTGATAAGTACGTCATCAGCGTATGCCAAGTGTTGCGCTAATCTGTTATAGATGGTGCCACCGGGGTTCGTCCTGATAGCCCGCGCAGCTCGCTCTAAACAAAGGTTAAAAAATACACAAGATAAAGGGTCTCCCTGCCTTAAGCCTCTATCTACTTTAAATTCCTCTGACAGTGAATTTCTTATTTTAACTTGATACCTCGTGTTTTGCCACGTCATACTTATTAGCCTAATTAATTTATAAGGTACACCGAGTGCTCTTAAATCGACTAAAGCTTCTTTTCTATTTACACTGTCATATGCCTGTTTAAAGTATATAAATAGATGATGTAGATCTATATTGAATCCGTACGACTTCTCTAAGATTTGTCTACAAGAAAATAGCATCGGTGGTTCAGTGGTGAAATTAATATTTAGTCATAAATTAACTGTTTTTATTATTTTATTTATATAAATTACTTCTATTATATTCCTATATTCTAAATTAATTATTCAAAGCATCAATTAATGGAGAATTCCTTACACTCCAAAATCTATCAAAAAATCTTCAATCCTTACTTTTTCACAAAAAACCTTATTCATAAAGATCTTTATGTTCCATATGCTGCTGGTTTGGCAAAAACGAGATACCTACCCTTTCATAGTAAACTCCATCACCATTAAATTCCACTAGTATCGCAACTTGCATTCCATTCTATTCCAAATTACTCTCCGAGGCATTAAAAAAAGAGATGCCTCGGGACCTTCTAATATAAAACACTTATCGAAGTGCTACCAGTGGGTAGTTACTTTACAAGCAATTAATACATTATGATCATCATCTTCACATTTCCTAGACGTATTTTTATTTTATTGTATACAGTTATCAAATTTTAATAAATAGCCACCGAAAAAAAAAGAATTTAAAGTATTTCACCACAATTAGGATTGAAAAATTAATTGTCACTTCTATTGAAATTATTTTATTAGAAAAATAGTTTCGAATGTTACGTTTCATGAATTATACAAAAGTTTTCAAAAGTGCATGACAAGCAATCAAATATATTGGTACTCACCTGAGGAGATCATATGAACTTCTGAAATATATCAAGAGTGGAAGGAGAAGGGCCGGGTTGGTTAAATTTTAGGGGGTTTTTTTCTGGGTTTTTCCTATGACTAATTGGATTTTGCCGTTCCCATTGGAAAAAAATTTAAAATGGGATTATTGTACATGTTTCCAATTGGAATGGATATATCCATAAATAAAAATTAGACATACGGAAAACGCGGGAAAAATCCCAAAACTTTAATCATTATCTAAAATTATCTGACAATAAGTACCTTACTTATGAGAGCAGGCGAAGCCGTGTCGGGGGATGCTATATTAGTAGCATGGGCCACGAGAATAGATTCTAGCCCCACGGTTCTTATGATCTATATTCGTTCTTTAAAATAGTACTTAATTAATCGATTTATTCATAATTATTTTTGTATAAATTACATATTAAAGAAAAACCTCGAACCTAGAAAGATGGCAGGATCCAGATGTGAGAGCCAGAGTGAGCATTGTGTATAGAGAGACGAATTAATTACCTCCCCCCGCGATCACTGTAGCTGAGGAGATAAGAGCGCCTGTTGTGGAGCGGCGATACTATCGATACTATCCGTACTATCGAGTCAGTGTCTTCCATTTACAACTGCCCGATAGTGCGAGCGGTGTGTAGATATCAATCGAAAACCAGGCTCGAATTTCAAAACGATACCTTTTGATTAAGGACCTCTTCTGTTCCGTATTGTCCTTTCGAGTAATTGTCACCACTGATTGATTGCCTCGACCCCTCAGGTGAAACTAAACGCAGAACAATGGTAACCATTCATGGGATAAAAACGATCTCGCCGGTGTTATTGGAGTACCGTATATATTCGGAGGGTAACTAATTTCGAAATGAAGACACGCTATTTCGCTGATAAAGATTAAAGAAAGATAATATATTTATGCTCAATATCGATTAGCTTATCGCTAGTTTTGTTTTATTATTATTTTATTATTTGCACATAAAGTAGTGATTGTATTCTTTCGGGGGTTTTCACCAACCAAAATTTTATAAGTTAAGCGGTTTCCTATGTATTCCTGTTGTGTCCAAAAGTACTGGTTTTTGTGCATCTTCTAATTTTCCAAGTAATATTCTTTCTTCGTTAAAAGAATTTATTGTAGTTTTTGGAATCAGTCCATTGCAAGATATTACCACCAGCAAAATTCTGACTTTATCCAGCTTGTATATAGCCTTCAGCTCCGCTGCCAGATCCTGATACCTGGAAATCTTTGTCATTATTGTCTTATGGACATTGTCATCAACAGGTATAGCTACTTCAAATATCTTGCCGATTCCCTTGTTCATATCCAGCAACAAGATATCTGGCTTATTGTGAGCGACTGGATGGTCGGTTAATATTTGCTGATCCCAGTACAGTCTATATCCACCAGCTACCAATACATTTTTCGGCTTATATTTATAATATGGCACCGTCTTGTCAATCAATCCATATTTTTTGCCAATTTCTTGGTGGATGATTCCTGCCACATGATTATGTCGGCGGAGGTATTCCGATCCTGCTAACCCAGTGCAGCCTAAAGCCAAGTGCTGCACTGACTCAGGACTTTGATTACACACTCGACATACCTCAGGGATATCCTCCCCGCATATCCGTCTCCGGTAAACATTAGTTGGTAGTGTTTGGTCCTGCATCGCCATCACGAAACCTTCCGTCTCCGGGAAAATATGGCCACGTACGAGCCATTTTGTGGACATTTCTAAGTCGATTGACTCCTCTTTTAATGAATAGTAAAATCGTCCATGTAAAGGCTTCGTTTTCCATTCCTCAACCAGCTTTAGGCATGATGGTTCCATATTGTCTTGCCTTTCTGTAAGATTGAGAGTAGTGAAATTGTTATCCATAGAGCAAAGGATTCGGAGTTTTTCTTTTTGGCTATTCCAAAAGTATTGCTTCAGATTCGCTTCCAATCGCCTACACATAAAGTGAGCGCTTAGAAGTCCCCTTCCTCCTTGTTTCCTTGGTATGTAGAGCCTACTCACTGAAGATTTGGGATGTCGTTTCCTTGTTCTCACCATTTCTGTCCTATTATTATTATTATTTTTTTTTTTTGTCTCTCCTATTCTCGGGTTTTTCCGGAAAAATAGCACCTACCCGGATCAAAGTCAAAGGCAAATTTTGCGAAAATAATACTCAGGTCAAAAAAGCATTTTCTAATTTTATTTCTTCATACAAGACTACAGCGACAAGAAACTGCTCGTCGTTACAGACTACTTCAACATTTACTTGGCAAACGATCAAAGCTCCCAATTCATTACAAAAGACTTATCTGCATGACTGTGATTAGACCTATTTGGACGGACGGAGTTGAGCTTTGGAGTTCCACTAAGCCATCCAATTCATCTCGTATCCAATTTTTACAATCTAAAATCCTTCGAAAATTCCTAAATGCCCCTTACTTCTTCACCAATAAACTTATCCATAAAGACCTTAATGTTCCATATGTAGCTGAGTTTGCCCAAACCAGATACCTATCCTTTCATAATAAGCTCCATACCCTCTCAAATCCATTAGTTTCTCAACTTGCTTCTCTCTCCATTCCTGATAATCCTCTGAGGCGTCTGAAACGTTGTAAATTGAAATATAAAAATTAAAAATTTCTTCATACAACCCTAAATTTGTCAGTTCTGGGGTTGAAAGGTTATATAAAACCTATAAGGTAAAATGTATAGAAAGTGGGATTGAATAAAGATGTTTTAATTTCATAAAGTGGTTTTACTAAGGAATCTTTCCTGCAAAAAGCCAATCAAAAATATTTTTATACAATATCGACTTCTGCGTATTGAAGAGGAATATCTAAGCTTTACTCGTTCAGACTGATAAAAACCGATCCTTCATTTTTTTTTTTTTTTTTTTTTTTTTTTAATACCAATAGACGTAAGAAGGTCTGAGCAGTTTCACCATGGCAGAGCACCTTGCAAGGATTGTTAAAAGATCAATCGAAAGGGCAGTAGGTTCGATTGTAATGTTTAATAATTACCAAGCAGCTATTTACAAAATTATCGGATCGGATAAATATCGACTGGGCTGTGGTAAATACCGACATCGGTGGGTATCTATCCAGAGTATCGCGCTCACTTCCTGTGTAATTATATCCCCTGAGGACCAGTCCGATATAGGAGGCCATCATCACCGGTGAGCTGGGGGGAATTACAGCGCCCGCGATCTGACGGAAGCCTGCCCGGCCTCTGGCTACTTGATCGCTCCTGGGGAATGCTTAAGAAGGGTCAGTTAGTGGAAGCCATTTTTTATTTTCCTTTTCAAAACCTCACCGTAGACATTTACAGGTTGTATAATATATAATTTAGTGTTTGCATGTGATCCTCTAAGCTTCGAGACTTTAAAAAATTTAATAAAACGTTTAAAAGTTTAACAGTTTTGATCAATTTTTCGTCGTAACGCTTTATCGTACGAGGACTGCTTGTATTTTTAATGAAATGAAAATATTATTCTATTTATGCAATAGAAATTGTATATATGAATCAACAATAAATATTCAAAACATATAAACAAGAGAAAAGAAAAAAATATAAAATAAAAATATTGACTTTTTGGTCGAAGCTTTAGTTCTATAAATATAAATTCAATATATTTTCTTTTCTTTCTTCCATGCATAGGCCTTCCCTTTTGGGAGAAATAGTCAGCACTTCCCGGAGTTCGGTCCACTTCTTCTTCCATACGCTCCTGTCCCTAGCAGCTCTCCACCAGAGGGGTACTGCCAGCAGCTTCAACGTGTCGCTCCACCTTTTCTTTGGGCGCCCTTTTCCTCCTTTTAGGCCATATTGCTCAGTCTTATCCGTCTGTGAGCCCTGTTTCTTTCTAGATCTGGGTAGTTCTCACTCTGTCGCTTTTTCCCATATATACCTGACCCAGATAGATAAACTCCTCTACATATTCCAAGCTGTATTGTTGTTAGTCATTTAAAAAATTGTGCCTTTGAAACATCAAATGTAATTCACTCGAAAGATATTTTTATAGAACGATTGTTTTGTTTACTGGTGCTTAAAGTCCTTATGTACTCCAACTAGGGCAGGAAAGACAGGTCACCCTTCAGGCTATCAACCTATTCTAGTTAGGGTGAGGAGGTAAAGATGCATTCCGTCAGTCCACCAAGAAATAAATTTCAACCCACCTAGGTGGGATTCCAACCCTCTGTATAGATGGTCCCTGGGACCCTCACCAGAATTCGCTCGACCATCGAGTCCTCTCATAGAATGATTTTTGCCACTTTCGAAATAATTATAAATACATTATATAAATAATGCATCGATGCACTTACTTCAACTTTTTTTGTCATAAAACTCCATCCTTTGCCACGGTAAATCCTCTGTTTTAATGAATTTGATCGTTAAGGTCGTCCCAAAATCAAGATCTGTGTCAAAAAACGATGATTGGATGATTGATAATGCATGATTGGTTTGTGCTATGCCGAGATATTCATCCATGGTACTTCCCAGCATTTGTAAGAGTAGCATACAAACCCTATACCATGAATATTCATATATATTTTTTATCTATAAATGTAAAGAAAATATCCGTTACAGGCTTTAAGTTTTTCATTTAATTCCAGTGAGGTATGGAAAAATAAAAAAAAAATAGTTTAAAATAACTAGAAAAACACACTTTTATAGCAATCCAAGCCAAAAAGCTAAGTGTGGTGAACAATTTGCTGCAGTCAGACCTTTTAGTTTTATGAGTTCAAGGTTCGAAGCTAATTTCCCTGTACTATTCGTGATTTTTTTGCATTTTTAAAATTTTTAACACAGTTTATCCAAAAACAACCAAACATTTATTTTTTTTTTGTTGACATTTCTTAGAGTAGGAATGGGCAAACTTTTACTTTAAAAAGTCCATCTTGCACAAAATAAAATGATCTACAACTTTTAATATACATGGTGTCCCGAATTTAAATGGCAAAACTTCAGGAACTTATAGGGGACCGAAAAACTAAGACAAAAAGTACTTTAGAGATTTGCTCGTATTTGCTTAGTTTTTGAGAAAATCGCAAGAAAAGAACCAAAACAAAAATGTTACAGGTAGCGATTATCACCTTTCAAAGTTCGTCAGGCTAGGAAGTGAGATATGTAAACACTTAATGTTAACCTTTACATTCTTTTATTTGTTTAAATTTTGGCTTCATTCTAGGATTATAATTCCTAAATCAGTCTTCAGTCAGTTACTCAGATATTTTTGTGTGAATAGTATCAGCCACAATGCTGCATACATATTCTAATGTTGAATACGCTGATATGATTTTTGTGTATGGTTTCTGTAACGGTAATGCTTCAGAAGCGGTGCGGGAGTATGCGCGCCGATTCCAAATACCATAGAAGAGTCCCTAGGTAATCGACGAGTCCTTTCGTTAACTTTTAATAGACTACGAGAGACTGGGTCATTCTTAATACGTAATGAAGGCGACCAATTCCAGGCAGCAATAAGAGCAGATTATCGGAGAAGAAATTGTGTCCAACGCCACTTCGATAACAATCCTGAGACTAGCATCCGAAAAGCATCTGCTGCATTAGCAATATCGCGGCAAGCAATATGGCGAACTTTGAAAGGTGATAATCGCTACCCATACCACCTTCAAAAAGTTCAGAATTTATTACCTCAAGATTATGTCAAGTGATTGAATTTTAGTAACTGGTTTCTTGACAAAATTCGCGATGATAATTTATTTCAATTAAAAATTATATGGACCGAAGAAGCTACCTTTACAAGAGGAGGAATTGTTAATCAAAGAAATTATGATGTATGGGCTCTTGAAAATCCCAGAGCTATTAGAGAGAATAGGTTTCAGCATGAATCTGCAATTAACGTTTGGCTTGGAATTTAGAACGGATTACTGGTGGGACCATATTTTTTACCTGGAAGATTGAATGGTATCACATTTAAACATTTTTTGGAGAACGACTTTTCTAATTATTTAGATGACATTCCCTTACAGCAGCGGATTGAAATGTGGTTCCTACTCGATGGATGTCCAGCTCATTATAGCAGAGTTGCTCGAGCTTGATATAAATTATATAGAGATGCTCGTGCTGGATATAAATTATCCACAACGATGGATTGGACGTGGAGGACTAGTACCTTGGCCAACCAGATCACCTGATATGACACCCATGGATTTCTTCGTATGGGGAACCTTGAAGCAGAAAAATTATTCGGTGTCAATCAACTCAAGAGAGCAATTAAGAGACCGAATAATAGATGGAGTGCACCGAATATCATCAGAACAATGTATTAGCTGCAATTTATCAAGTGAATGCTAGATGTAATGCTTGCTTTGGTGCAAGAGAACACAATTTTGAGCAATATTAACATTAAAAAGAACATAACATAAATATAAATGTAAATAAATAAGTATAAAAATGAAAAGTTGTTTTGTTTCTTTTTTTGCAAATCTCTAAAGAATTTTTTGTCTTAGTTTTTCGGCCCCCTATAAGTTCCTGAAGTTCTGCCATTTAAATTCGAGACACCCTGTTTAACATTTTTTGATTGAATCAGCCGTTTTTGCGTTATATGCTCTTAAACATAACCAAAACTAATTTTTTAAAGTTGGCAAAATTCTTTGATGTTTGACAATCGATTGTGAGTAAACGCCAAAATCTAATTCAGCTTTAGGAGTGTCTTTAGACGCACAATTTTATAAACTGTAATTTTGTAGCTGAAACATTTTTCGATTGAAAGCATTTTTCTGGGTTTTTTTTTTCCAAAATATGAAAAAAATTCAAAAAGCTTGGGTTTTTTTGTCTCCCAAACATTTTCACCTTATAAAATTTAGTTTCATTTTTGATATTATATACTCAGGACCCATCTGGACCAAAAACCCGATTTGCGGGGGGGGGTATTTAACTAGACTAAGTGAGAACATTAGAACAAAGTTGTGCAATTATTTGATTGGTCTTTAAAGCGTGTGCAAATTCTCAGTTAATCAGATTGCTGGAAATTGGTGAAAATTACGATGAAAGATTCGGTTACATACAGGTCATGTTAATAAAAGCGTATTAAGAAAAAAACTGATGAGAAATATTAACTGTGGAAGTATTACTTTTTAAAAAGTAATAAAGGTTATAGCAGAGTGACGGTTAAAATGGGCGTGTAAAATCGTTGGATATAGTAATGAACGATTTAAAAACAGGAATCAGTTTTAAGCCGTGTGAGAGTGGTAGACCGAGACGTAGATGTAAGGATTGCATCAGAGCTGAAATGGATTTAGGATTTTATGAGGTGGGTTGGAGGGAGCTCTGTAGTCTAAGATTGGTGGTGTCGCACAGTGCGGAGCTCTTACGGTCGAACTAGACAAAAGTCATTCTTGACGGGAAAGACTTATAAAATCTTTATAACATTTTAAAAACAACATGAATTCGACATATATCAATTTCTTTAAAACGGGCTTTTAAAGAAAACTCTCAGTTGATCATTAAAATAACTATATATTAAAGATCTTTGAATACGAATTAAGTTTTATTAGACTTACAAAATAATAACTAGTATCACAATAATAAAATTTACAATACATGAATTGATTAAGATACTGAAAATGATATTGATTCACTGCTCGTTGAAATACTCTCATCAGATGACGTAGATGAGATTGAAGTGAATCCATAGAATATTCGTCATCACCCAAAAGATATTTTTTAACGTCCTCTAAATTGTGCTTTGAATTTGAGGGCTTGCTTTCCTGCTTGCAGATATTAAAGGGTCCGAAGATATTTCAATATTAATAAATATACACACATATAAAATATTAATTACATCAATGTTTTTCAGGTCTATGTTTTCTGAAAGAAATAAACAGAGAACCATTCAAAGCGGTTCAAAGCAGGAATGGTTTGTATATTCATGATGTGTATTTGTTATTAAATCAAAATATTTCAAAAACTAAGAATGTTTTGGGTCAAAATTGAAATATGTCGATTTGAAGTTTTTTTTAAAATGTTATAAATATATTAACGAAAAAATGTTTAAAGATATTAAGGAAAAACATTATTCAAAGGTATTAATGAAAAAATGGTTATTACTCCCCTTCTCCGATGCCTGCCATACTAAAACTTCAAGTGACGTTGATGTGTACTTGACATTAAATAAGGGCCCAATAAATTGAAAATGTATCGATGAGACAGATAAGCGATCTGCCAATTGTTCTAACATGATTTCTATCCTTTGCTTTTGTAATATGGGTTTAAAATCTACAATTGCATTGAGGTCAATTTGAAAGGATTACTAAAGCAAACCTAGTTGGAAAAAAATAATTGCATTTTAGACTTTTGCCCATTGGCGGCCGCACTGTGTCGGCGCCGAACCTTTGGATTCTCTAGGCCATTTATTTATTATTGCTTATGTTAAATATTGAAAAATCACTATTTATTACTTACAATATTGAGAGTTAGACAGTGTATTAAGACAGGAGTAGCACGTGTAATCCCACGGGAAGTTATATGGGCAGTAACCCGCAAGGATCTTCTAACTAACCCTTTCGAGCCTATGGGAGATCTGATAGGAGAGCTAATGGCAGGCCTTTCCTATATACCGCCACTTAATAATACCTCATGTAATCATAGTACAATATATATTACTAAACAAGGAGTCGTATTAATCTCAATATCCATTAATTATATAGTTAGCAATAAAAAAAATAATTATACTGATAAAATATTTCATAGAACTCCAATCATTACTAGTTAATGCTCAGATATCTTACTCTTCGTAGATTTCAAAATATTTTCGGAAAAAAAAAAAAAAAAATTATATATATATATTCTACAATACCATAAGAGATCTTACATTATCTATCTTTCATTTTATTAATAATTGTAATAGAAACCATAATTGAATATATTTCAATTGTGATCAAAATAAATATATTTTTGATAGCTCACTTTATTATTTAAACATATCGTCCCTACAACAGCAAAGGATCGAATTTGAAAAAAACACATTTTTTGTATTACTTTATCAATTTCTTGAGGACTGGTACACGTTTTAGCGAATTCTCAAATGTGATCCCAAGTCGAAATCTAGGAACCGATGTATACCTCTGACGTTAGCTATAGTTTTGATAAGATATCTAATTATGTTATTAATTGGGTGTATAAAAAAATGACCGTTTTTGAAACAAATATTTGTATTATTATTTCTTTGATATAAAATACAATTAATACTCAATAAACACATTACAACAAGGATTTGAAATATTGTTTACTCCTAAAATTAGCATTTTTATTTTTAAATACGGACAAAACACGATTTGATGAAATAACAAAGGGACAAAACACTGTTTGAAGTGGCTATGTTTTATTTTACAGAAGTCACTGTTTACTCAAAAGTACACAAAATAAAAATTATAATTACATAATAGATGATGTATGTTAATTAAACTCATAATTTTTGGGGAATGTTTTCATTTTCTTAACTGTCACTAGTTTTTAAACACAATTACACAATATTTTCAACACTAGAGAGTCAAAAAGTACAACCTTTTACCTGTGTAAGCGAATATTGTCAATGTTGTCATTATTGTCGACAATGCAGCGATCCCATTGGCTTAGTGGGCAAAGCATGGTTTGAACTAAAAACAGGCTATGAACAAAACACAATTTACTTAAAAACCTGATTTCGTTAACTAATTTTGGATGGGACAAAGCTTGTTTTGATGGCCAATACTCATCAAATATTGGAGGGTTCTGAAAAACAAATCTAATAATACCAAAACCTCCAAAAAACATTTTTTGTGACAAAATACGTTTTGAAAGTTACCTCCTCTTATAAGTTGGGGAAGGTGCTGTACCTGTGGACAATTTTCACTTATAAATTTTTCTAATTTTTGATGCTTTATTTATCTGAGTGGTTATTGTACCATTAGATAAGGAATTCAGGTGGCTATCGAACCCTGGTGTCTTTATTTTGAAATAATTTTATTTTTACAGAAAATAATGTTTTGTAACTTACTGATCAGTGTCCATAGGTACCTTCCCCCTTTGTAACTGTGGACATAGTGGTTGTACCAATGGACATTCATTTCTTCATAGGTTTATAGGGATAATTGAAATGATACTTAGAGAAACACATCAGCAATAATTTTTTATAAAATGTACTAAACAAAATAGATAATATTTAAACAAGAAAAGACAACTTGATTATTGGCCCTAACTAGAAGGCCGACTGGAAAGGTGACAACAATAAATTTAGCTTATGGAAGTAAATAGAAACTTAACTTATTTTTAAACCTTTTAACAAAAATAAATCTAAAAATAAATAAAATAAAATTTATGTACGTATAATTATTATTAACCAGGTTCTATCATTTGATGAAATTTTCTTCAAGTAGCCAATGTTAAACGTGAACGAGTCTAATTTTTCTTTGATCAAAGCTATAAAATGCTTTACAACATAAAACATAGCAAACATATATTTCTTCATCTTAAATTTCTTTACCTTGTTCATAATCATTCATCAATTCATCCAAAAAATTACAATCTTCGCTTGATGGATCAGCCGAGATCACATTTGTGAAATCACTATCTTCAGGAGTTGAATAGTTTGTTATGAATAGTGATTGGCTAGTTTTCTCCTCTTAAAAAAAAAAGATTATATGAATAGTAGGTATCCAAATTTAGGCATGTTATATCACTTTATTTTAATTTTATATCACCTACAAACTTTTCCGCAATATTTATAATTGGAATAATGAATTAATAAACAAAAAGAAAAATCTGTTGTACCTCTAGACACTTTAACTATCTGCCCACAGGTTCAGCTGGCAATGGTGTCCACAGGTACAACTGAACGCCATGTTGTGCGGAAAGCTCTGTTTCACAAAACCCGTAAGTGATAACTGATATGAAAACATATGAAATTATGATACATTTATCGGACAACCCAATGAAATATTACTGCCTAGAAAATTTCTAAGTGTGGGTATTAAAAAAATTTAAATCACTGGTTGGATTGGTCAGGATTTAGAATAAAAAAACTATAATAATTTCTACTAAACTGTTGATCTGAGAATCTTGAAAACAAACGTGCAACTGCAGACAGATGCTTGCAGCAATACCAATTTAACAATTTCAAATTTCCTCCTCTCACTCTCTCTTAATTAATAGTGTCCACTGGTACAACTGTGCTTTGGGTACAGCACCTTCCCGTACCGCGTAAAGCTGATATACAATTATACATACCAGTGTATATATTTTATAATCTGGCATTCTTAATTTAATATTGTGAATATTTTGGATATAATAATATGATGAAGTTCTGTAGTTAAGACTGTAAACAAATATCTTGATCTTCTCCTCACTTTGACTGAATCTAATTAACATTAACTTCGTTCCATCACGATTATCCTTTATGCAAAGCGATGATAAGCCATGTAAGGTTCCGTTCCTGAAGGCGGAAGACCCCAGAGACGGAACTATCGCGACGGAAGAAGATGTCGCAGAGTCCTGGAACCGCTAATCCCGAAAGATGGATGCGATGGTGCCGCGAAAATGGAAGAGGATTTAAACCAGAGAGAGAGAGGAAGATCAATATAGTGCCTACCGGTCCGCCATCTTGAACCTGTGGGGGGGATTATCAGATAGGCACGGCGTCTTGCCTCTTCCAGCAATATTCCCTCCAGCCTATCTTCTCCAGGGGCATCTGGAGTCTGGAGTCTAGCTATCTCCAGGTTATAAGATCCCGTTTATGATGGCTTTCTAGTTGTGCGATTGTTGGTCTTGATGAGTTCTTGTCAATTATCTGCCCTAATTGGCAGGTTTGTCGTAAAAAAAAAATTACGATCCTTTTGTTTTTTCCAAGCCATACCTAAGTGGAAATTACGTAAAGTTGCCATCTCAATTGAAATATAAAACAGGTCTATTATAATTACGCAATTTTTTTTCTAATTTAATAAAAAGGAAAAAAACAGGAATTTGAAATAAGTAAAATAAGGCACTTAACTAATTACATCCTGTTATTATATAATAAATTTATCTATGATTTTTAATTTGCTATTTATGCTAAATCGTTAGAATTTAATTTATTTAAGCTGAGTCTTCTACACATTCTACTCAATCAAATATGGTCAAACATAATTATGAAAAATTTAAATATTTAATGTGTAATATTTTAAGTAAATATTATAATTACTCAATATATTTATCAGAGCATCATTATTATTATCTAATCACGTATCTCATTTGTTGTTTGATTAAGAACATTTATTTCTTGTGATTATTTATTAATATCAATTCTTTACTCGTTTTGTGTTTTGTTTCCAATTAACTTATTCTTAATAATTAAGTTCACGTTTTTAATTTATAAATATACTTTTTCGGCATTCATTTCTCAAATTTTCTTTTATCATTTATTCAGCATAGTAAAATGTTTCGAGATACATTACCATAATCAAAATATTTTTCCTCACAGTGTTAACACATGAATGGCCTAGTCTGATAATGGGAATATATCCCGAACCATGTTACTGTTTTTATTTTTTTTGTTTTCACTTTTGGTAAATAAAAAATATTTATGTGAAGACTATATTTCAATCTAATTAAAAGGTTAGAGGACAATTTTAAGTTTTTCAATCGTTGTGTTTTTATTTGGATTAACATGAGACCTAAATAGTGATAGTTTTAAAAATAATACACAGCCCGATAATAACTAAACATTTCTGTTTATTTATTTATTTGTTATTTTGTTTTTATTATTTATTTACTATCGCGTGAATAATACTATTTTCAGCTAAAGTATTTATTTTAATTTAGTACAGTTTGCAGTTACACAATTTAATTCATATCTATGTAGGTACATGAGGAATGCCAGAGAACATGAAACATTTTAGTATGCTAAATAAACTCTTCTTTCACATAGTTTCTATTAAAGAAAACTTTATTTTAAATAAAATATTTTAAATATCATTGATGATTCAATTACAAAAAAAAAAAAAATAATGTTAAATCAACAAAACTTTATTTTTATACTTTTGTCAACGTTAGGCAATATCAGGACATATTGATGATCACAATCAGGACTAAAAATACAACATAAAGAAATAAGAGAAGATGAAAAAATTTCAAAGATGATTTAAAAAATAAATAATCTAATGAAAGATACAGATTGATAAAAAGAAGAGTTACGTCAAAATACAACTTAATGACAAATGAATTAAAAAAAAAAAAATTAATAACTAAATTTATAGAAGCTGAATATGAATAGCTTTATTATTCAATTAATTTTATTTTAGTTGAGCTTTGGGGCTCCACTAAACGATCCCATTCATTTCGTATCCAATCCTTACAATCAAAAATCCTTCAAAAATCCACAATGCTCCTTACTTTGCCACCAATACACTTATCCATTAAGATCTTAATGTTCCATATGTTACTGATTTAGCCCTAACCAGATACCTGTCCTTCCATAGTAAGCTCTATAATCAGTCCAATCCACTAGTCTCCCAACTTGCTTCCCACTCCATTCCCGATAATTTTCCGTGGCTTCTGAAAAGAAGATGGTCTAGAGATCTTCTAGTGTAGAATTTTCATTGAAGTCGTACTGATGAGTAGTTCTTTTCTAGTTGTGACATGTTCTTGTAGTCTTTATTAACACATTTACTTGATGTATATATTTGGACAGTTGTAAATTTATAAAAAAAAAAATTGTATTAAATTTAATAGAAGTATTTTTATAATAATTATAAAATACAGAAAATTACAAGAGAATCGTCAGTTCAATTACCTTTTTTTCTTTTTATTTATTGCAACCATAATATTTTTTCTAGCCTCAGTTATTCCCTTGCTGTTATCATTCAATGCAGTTGGGTAATATTTTTTTTAAATATACCCTATGAGAAGTAAAATGCAAGCTCGTTTATTATATCCTTGTATCGATGACATTTAAAACACCCAATAATTATAATAAAAGTTGTGAACAACGGATAAGGAATAAAAGGAGGTGTTGCGCATGGAGAATGTGACGGCCCCAGGCTGTGTTAGCTAAACCTGCGAGGTCGGCCTCTGAAATAGGCTTAGAGAGTTCCTCGATAGCAGTTCGTGATATAAATACAGGTTTAGTAGTATAGTAGAGAACTATGGAATCTGGAACCTGGTTAATGTTAGTATGGAGAGCAGATAATTTGCTGGGTATAGTGATTATATGTCTTGAAGCAATTATTGTATAGGTGTGAGAGGAAATAAGTGTGAAAATATTGATAAATTACGATAAAAAACGTTTTTAATTTTATTTTTTTATTTATTTAATTATAGGCATTTATCACTGAATTGCAAAATATATCGAGTAATAGAGATTAATTATGATCTTGATGACATTTCAATAATTTTCAACGGTAACATTCTTTCTTCAGAATGTACCATGGACTTCAAATCAGACGATTCAAATAATTTTCGGGAATCGAAATTTACGAAACCAATCTGCACCAAATTTTAAACACTCCATCTTTATAGTTCCAGAAACGCTTAGCTGATTTCTAATCAATTTGTTATTTAAAAAAGCTATAATATAGCATTGAAGTTTGTAAATTTACCGATAGGTGGCGAGCGCCATTCTTCATGAGACGTTACGAAGGTACTGTGTTACAGGGAAAACCACATAGTTATTGACACCCTTATGGAAATATTCAAAAATATTCATACTATAACTATAGAAAGCATAGTTCAATAAAGCTGAAATTTGATGTCATTTTTCCTTAATCACTATACTTTAAGCTAAACAAGAATGTTTACACCAATCATTATTCCTAGAAAGTATTTTACAAGATAAAGACAATAAATAATGTAAAATCAGTTATTGACCTCCTATGTATATCTTTTAAAATACGGACAGAATTGAAAATATTTGTACACTGTTGAGTCGTAGGACTTAAAAGGAATTTTATTAATTTTTTTCTGGTTAATTTGTCTTTTTTCTAATTTTTAAGGTAGGATGTCACTGACTATCTGGGGTGTCAATAACTGTCTGGTTTACCCTATAGAGCTTAAAATTGATAATAAAAAGGATTACTAAAAAGGATTTTAATATATGGTCAGACATGCGGATCCTAGTGAACTGACCGATATGTGGTTAGCGCCATTCGGCAATAGAGTTCACAATGGTAAAATTAGTTAACCCATCTGTACCAAATTTTAACTACTTAATTATTTTTATAGTTCTAGCAGTAATAAAATTTACAATAATACAAATTTAAATGTACAATGTTGAGAGGCAGAACCGAGGTTTGTCACAGTGTATATGGGCAGTGTGACAAACCTCGTATTATGGTTAAAAATTCAAATCCAATTAGACGAAATTATTTAAATTACTTATTTATGTCTTTATGTAATATTAAACCTCCTAATCAGTACAATTTTAACCAGGTTAAAAATTAAAAATGGCAGCTATTTTGGGCAGCGGCTCCACTGAGCCTTCAAAGTTTTCTAATCCTTAAAATCAAAAATCTTGTACCACTGCCACACCTGAATGGTATTGGGTTCAGTACTTTGGTAAGAATGTACTGTGTCTAAGCGAATGGTTTGGGAAGGAAAAAACGAAGAGGTTTGGCTGGAATCACCACCAACTTTTTTTTTCCCAATTAAGAATAGCCCACTTTATAAAGGCTAGATGTGCCCCCGGAATTGTGTCCCGGCTGTTATTTCATTTAAGTTGATGCTGAGATGGCGGAAATGACAGAATATAAATTTTCTTCCTTCTGACTGACTCAATCCTTTCAGTCTCGTGCCAATGCTCCTCCTTGAAATAATTCCTAATGACTTCAAATATTCAAAATGTTACGGATTTGGCACGAACCATACAGACCCTTTCAGGAAAACTACACACCTATTCAAATCCACTTATCGGTTATTTAGGTATGTATATGTAATAAATAATAATATTTAAACTAAACACACAAAAAAAAATATATATTTTATATATTTTTGAAAACTGATTATCCAATAGAAAATTTATCATTAGTTGAATAATCGATTCACTGTCTCCAAGAACCACTGAGCTATCCAATTGAATTTTTTTTTTTTTATTAAAAAAGGTCACTTTTTTTCCACAGAATCCTCAGAATCTTGTAATACAATATATTTATATATTAATCAACATATTAACAGGATGTATATTGTTATTAAATTGTAATATTTTTTTCCTAACTATTTATTTATATTTACAACTGTATACATTATATTCAACAAGCAAGTATGAGAAAAATGATTAAAATGTAAATAACATGCGAAGAACAACTCACTAGAAACACTTCAAAAAAAATTCTACTAGTTTCTCAACTTGCGTCCCACTCTATTCCTGATAATCCTCCGAGGTGTCCGAAAAGAAGATGACGAAGAATCTTCTTTTCGGACGCCTCGGAGGATTATCTGGATATCAGATTGAAGCAAGTTGAGATACTAGAGGATTTGAATGGTTATGGATTGTTATGAAAGTACAGATATCCGGTTTGAACTAAGACAGAAACTAAGTACATTAAGATCTTTGTAGATAAGATTGCTTGTGACTTAATAAGGGGCATTGATGATTTTTCGAAGGATAGGAATATATGCAAATTGCTTCAAACATGTTTAAATTGATTCATTTTAATTTAACAGTTTTTTTTTTACAATCACAGTGAAAGGCTATAGATAATAGTGATAATGATCTGTCCATTCATAAAATATATACAAATATCCGGAAAAAACATAAATGATTAAATAAAAACCAATTATAATATTTTTTTTTAATAACAATTTATTGAAATTTACAACTGTACAATATTTATACATCAAGTAAATGTGCTGTTAACTATTACAATAACGTGACAAAACTTGAAAAGAACTACTCATCAGTAGCACTTTGATAAAAATTCTACACTAGAAGGTCTCTGGACTATCACCGGATATCTGTACTTTCATAACAATCCATAACCATTCAAATCCTCTAGTATCTCAACTTGCTTCAATCTGATATCCAGATAATCCTCCGAGGCGTCCGAAAAGAAGATTCTTCGTCATCTTCTTTTCGGACACCTCGGAGGATTATCAGGAATAGAGTGGGACGCAAGTTGAGAAACTAGTGATTTTGAGCGGTTATGGAGCTTACTGTTAAGGATTGATATTTGGTTTGGGATAAATCTGCAACATATGGAACATTAAGATCTTTATGGATAAGTTTATTGGTGACAAGGTAAGGTGCATTGATTTTAGATTTTGGATTGTAAGGATTGGATACGGGATGAATTGGATGGTTCAAAGCTCAACTCCGTACGTCCAGATAGGTCTAATCACAGTCATGTATATTAGTCTTTTGTAATTAATTGGGAGCTTTGAACGTTTGTCTAGTAAATGTTGAAGTAGTCTGTACAATTATAATAATAATTTATAAAAATAAAAATAATATTAACAATCAACAAAAATATAATAAAATTATAAAAAATATTAAGATAGTCTTACAACATGAGGTCGACTTGGGATTCGAAGTGGAAGAAAGTCGAATCGAAGTGGGATAAATCCACTATTAGTAAAAAAAGAAAAAAACCGTTATTTTTAAAGGTCTGTTTCCTCCTCTAACAAGGAGCATTGAGGCTTTTGCGAAAGATAATGGGTTGTAAGGATTGGATACGAGAAGAATAGGAAGGTTAAGTGGAGACCCAGAGTTCAACTCTGTGTGTTCAAATTGGTCTGATTACTGTCATTTAATTCTTTTGTAATTTAATATGAGCTTTGAACGCTTATCTTATTAAATGTTCGGGTAGTCGGAAATATTGTAAATTTTAATAAATAAATGTAAAGAAATAAAGAAAGATGTATTCCGGAGCCCAGAGAGTGTGTAAATAAGAACATAGTGAGGACTCCCCCACTGACTATTAAACAAACTGCGCAGCCTAAGCCCCCACTAATTGCCATAAGCCGCCACGCGCCGGAAGATATCGCTGGTGCCGTTATCGCAGAGGCCAACCTAATCCAGTTACCCCCGACACTCAGCCCGCCTATGTATGCACCCTCCATGTCCCCGGCCAACACAATGCTATCTGGATCTCTTTACTTCCAATAACCTTCTCAGATTCAAGTACTTAATGGCTAATAGCTCTCAGTCTTAGGGCATAAAGTTTTACTATTTTCCAATAATAATAATAACTTATATCTATGCTATTATATAAAAGGACCAGCCATTTTTCGTTTGTAATCACTAATCGCGAAAACTGCTGAACCAAATTTTAAATACATCATCCTCATAGTCCAAGAAAGGTTTAGCAATTATAAAATTTATACTTTTCTATCAAAGCGTTGCTAAAATGCGATAAATATGTGGTGCGCACTAAAGTTTGAAAATTGACCGATTGGTGGCGAGCGCCATTCTACATGAGAGCTTACAAAGATACGGTGTTATATAGAGCTAGAAATAAAGAAAGACTTGCTTTACTCAAAGTTTTATCAAAAACGCTATACGTGGTTTGACGTATGAACCCCAGAGAAGTTTAAAAATCGAACAATACTTGGTTAGCACTATTCTGCTATGATAAAACTATTGAGCGCATCTGAACCAAAAGTTAACAACTAGGAAGGTTTTCAATAGTAAAGTTTACTTAAATAATAATTTAAATATACAGTATTAAGTGATAAAAACTACTGAATAATTGCCACACTTTTATGGTTAAAAATTTAAACCCAAACAGATCAAATCGATAGAATTATTGCCTAATCAAAATTTTCACCCCTTGCTTTTTGATATTGCGTGTAAAAATATGATTCATGGACCTCGTGGATAATTTAATTTGTCTTTTAAAATCATTCTCATTACATCGGTAGATAAAAATCGAAATGTAGTTTATCCGGACATCTTTTCAATTTATTTTTCATTTTTGTATACTTTCTACAGTAAGTAGATTTTTATTGACAAACAAATAAAAATTCAATTGTTGGTTAAAATTATCTGAATTCTTTACGTATGAGAGCGGGCGAAACCGTGACGGGAAATGCTAGTATTATATAAAGGCTTTGCGAACCCAAAGGTCGGTCACAACTCCCTCTAACCCATCCTATCAAAACCCAAACACACAGGATCAGCAATTCTCCCATTTACGTCTTGGTCGAACCCACTGGCGTTCATCCGACGGACCTTTAACATATTTCTTTTTTTGGAATTCGGTCATTATTATACTCAATGACTTTCCATGCCCGTTTTAACCGACGCACACTAGGGCCTTTCAGTAGTAACTCCACTCAAAACCCTATTTTTGATTTATTCGTATTTTAACTATTTGTGACTTAAAGAAAGTAAATAATATGGCAAATCAACTGCTAAGCAATACGTGCTCCTGTTTGTTTATTATCAAAATTTTAATCCGTTCCATGTCCTGAGTTTTCAGATAGTTGCAACGCAGTTTTTTTTTCTCAAAAATTTTTCTCTTACCAGTCACACTATTTGATGTTCAAGTTAAGGTATGTAATGTAAAGGTATCTCCAATCTCCCGTAGAATGATTTAATAAAGGAGGAATGTCCTTCCGCAATCCTGAAAACAGTTAATTCGTCGAATATTTCAAAACAGTGCTCTTATAAGGACAACAATGGCGGAAGTTATCCTTTCGCCATCTTAAAACCGTTAAATATTTTAAAACAGTATCCTCAAGGACAACAATGGCGAAAGTTATCCTTCGGATAACTTAAAAACCGTTAAAAAGGCATCCTTAAGGACGAAAAACTAATAAAATTCCGCCATCTTAAAACAGCATACTTAAGGACGAAAACTAATTCTAATTGTGGAAGGATTAAGTTTGCTGTTTTAAGATGGCGGAATTTTATTAGTTTTTCGTCCATAAGAATAATATGTTGAAATATTTAACGGTTTTTAAGTTATCCGAAGGCTAACCTCCGCCATTGTTGTCCTTATAAGGACACTGTTTTACAGATCTGCCAGGATCTGACGATTTTTTGAGGCCGAAGGACATCCTTGGCCACTCTTTCCATCCACAATTAGAATTAGTTTTCGTCCTTAAGGATGCTGTTTTAATATATTAATTTAATTTAATTAAATAATTATCAAAACTGAAATTGAAAATAAATATCTAAATTTATAAAAATCTTGGAATTTGATTAATTCAATTTAGCGTGAGGGAATTGCAAAACTGCCATTGCAATATGTTAATAGAAGCTCTTTTAAAAATAAAAGTGAAGAAAAATGTTCAATCAAAAAAAGTTTTATATTAAATATTTAATGTAGGAATATTATTAAAAGTAATGCATTTCGGGGTCACCTGTGGTGTAGTGGTTAGCATAGCAACCTACTAAATCCAAGATCGCGGGTTCGCAGCCCGGCAGATGACCTTAGGATTTTTTAAAGGGAGTAAAAAAATCCTTAGTATGCCGTCCTTCGGAAGGGACGTAAAATGGGGGTCCCGAGCCTGTGCGATGTCAGGTACTCGTTAAAGATCCCTATCCTAATTATACCTGGATAGGCAAAATTTAGGACTCACACCGTAGCATCGTCCGATTAGCCATAGCAGCCTAAAGTGACGTTAAACGAAAAATAAACAATAAACAAGTAATGCATTTCATTAAATTAAAGCTTTTTGAAAATTAGGTTTTTTAAAATAAAATTATAACTTTATCCTTTAGTCTGTTATTTAAAATAAATTTATCAAACGAAAAAACCGCTTTTGGAGTTTTGAAAGTGATCGCCCTATTTAAGGCCCCTGTATGCGTCGTGTTGCTATTACCTGAACAATATTTTTCGGATGAAAATTCCACCATTTCGAATTGTGGAGCTAAATCTTCTGGAGCGATTTATTAGAGAGATTATGAACTTAACATTGTACATTTAAATTTTTATAATTGTTAAATTTTCTCAGATCTATGAAAATGATGTAGCTAAAATTTGGTTCAGATAGGTTCAGTAATTTTATCATTGTAAACTCTATTGCGGAATGGTGCTTAGCAACATACTTGTCGATTTTCAAACTTCACCGGGATCCACATATTTTAATCTTTTTTTTATAATTAATTAAATATAAGTAAATTTTATTATCAATTTTAAGCTCTATATAACACTGTACCGAGCCCATATTGAAAGGAATAAGGGAAGGAAATAACAATATGCTAGCGGATCCGGTAGACATAGTAGACAAATTCAGAACATTCTTTGACAATATTTTAAACTCCGAAAATTACATAAGTTCCTCTCCTATTACTTTTCTCAGCGCGGATCCGTTAATAGAAGAACCGAGTAAGGAGGAAGTTGAAATAGCGATCATAAAATTAAAATCGTATGAAGCAATGCCGAATTATTCAAAGCTTGTGGAGAAGCTGGAGTTTCCAAAATTTATCAATTAGTAACAAGGATTTGGGAAAAAGAAAAAAATAACAGAATAATGGAAAGAATCTGTACTTATTCCGATCCATAAAAAGAGTCCTAGAACAGAGTGCAGCAACTATCGTGTTATAAAATATTTACATCAATTCTAACGAACCGAATTACTGATTACGCGGAGGAAATAATTGGAGACTATCAATGTGGTTTTAGACGGAGTCGCTTAATTATCGATCAAATATTTTCCCTTCGTCAAATTTTAGAGAAAAAAATTAGAATTTAAGGTCGTAGTGCATCAGCTCTGTGTTGATTTCCAAAAGGCTTACGATTAGATTACCCGCCAGAAACTGTTAGATATTTTGATCGAACTGGGGATACCAAAGAAATTGGTTAATCTAGTAAAGATGTGCATGTCTGAAACATTTAATAGAGTCCGAATCGGGACTTTTTACTCCGAAAGGTTTAAAGTACGTTCGGGTTTAAAACAAGGGGATTCTCTTTCTCCGGTATTATTTAACTTAGCGCTAGAATACGTCATTAGGAAGGTAATGCTTACGGGAAAAGGATTAGAGATGGGTGGTAAATGTCCGGTTCTTGGTTATGCTGATGATTTGGTACTTTTGGGTGAAAACGAGGAAACTATTAAACCAAACGCTGCTACGCTCATGGAAACCGGCAACGAAATTGGTTTAGTAATTAATACCGATAAAACGAAATATATGGTTAGTAGTAGAAACGGTGAACATTTTAGTAATGTAGATATTTCCGGGATAAAGTTTGAACACGTTGAGCAGTTCAAATATCTAGGGTCTATTATCGAGAAAAAATGAAATTCAAGAAGAAATAAAGGCTAGGTTAAAAGCCAGTAATGCTTGTTATTTCTCGGTCGCAAAATTACTCAGTTCGCGCTTACCTCTCCAAAAATTTAAAAATTAGATTAGGATACAAAATTATTATACTACCAATAGTTCTCTACGGATGCGAAACGTGGCCGCTGACGTTAAGGGAGCAACAACGCCTTAAAGTTTTCGAAAATAAAGTACTGCGTAGAATATTTGACCCAAAAAAGGATAAAGAAACAGGAGAATTTAGAAGGCTTCACAATGCGGAACTGCGCGAATTATATCCGGGAAATATAGTTCAAGTAATAGCAGCGCGACTGTTAAAATGGGCATGTAAAGTCGTTGGATTTAGTGATGATCGAATTCTGAAAAAAAGTAATCAGTTATGATTGTAAACGACCGAGGGGTAGACCGAGACGAAGATGGGAGGATTTCGTCAGGGCCGACCTGGGGGATTTGGGTTTTTGGAGGAGTGATTTGGATGGAAGTGTGCGGTTGACGATTGGTGGTGTCGGCATCGAACCTTCGGGTTCGCTAAGCCTTAATTTTATGTAACACTGTACCTTTGTAACCACTCATGTAGAATGGCGCTCGCCACCTATCGGTCAATATTCAAATTTTACTGTTGTCCACATATTATCGCTTTATTAATAAGAAATTAATTGAAAATCAGCAGATTTTATTATTGCTAAATCTTCCTGGAACTATAAACATTATGTGGTTAAAATTTGGTAGAGATTAGTTCAGTAGTTTTCGCGGTTAGTGATCACAAACGAAAAACGGCTTGTCCTTTATATAATAGTATATATTTTAGTATGTAATAATTTGTATATTATTATATGATTTAAATAATGTAATAAAAATAATACTAAACATAGTCCTGACTGATTTTTAGTACATCCCATTTGTAAAATACAAACTGTAAAAGTTGTTTCAACAAAAAGATTTTAAATTAATAGTAAAAAAATATCAGCACAACAATAATGACGGAACTACATGAATCAAAAAAATTAATGAAATTCCACTCTTTATAATTTCAAAACTCCAATGGAAATCTACTACAAAGAAAAAAATAATAATAAGATTTTAAATATTCTTAGTACGAACAATTAATAATCTTAAATTAATTTTATGCATGCATTAATATTTTTTTTCTCATCTACTTATTTCTTTTTAACTATTAAACAAAGATATGATCAACGTTTTCATAATTATTTTTGAATAATGTACGGAAAAGGTTTCAACATATTAACCAAGGTTTGCGGAAACCCGTCCTTCGAATAAACACGCATATTAGATGTATATTTCCATAGGACTAATTTCTAAATTAATTTAATTAAAAACATAAAAATTTAGTAATAATTACCTTTATATTTATTTTGGCTATATTTTCTTTTAAGAATCTTCTTGAATAGTGATTTAAACTTTATAATTCCTGGAATAACTGTAGATTGTCTAATTTAGACTTATAATAAGAGCTTCGGTTGATTTTTAAGTTGGTTTTTTAGGTTTAAAATGAATTTATATATCGGTCAAGACTAGGCTAGGAGGCACCATGACAAACCGAAAACCGTAGAACCGAATTCGACCATTGGCAGCGTGGAGATTATTCTTGGCAATTATTCTCCACTCAGCCCTACCAGTATCGAAAACTCTCTGTTGTCGAAAGGTCAATAATAAGGGAAGGCTAAAATTTATTTTTTTTTAAATTTTTATTACCAGACTAAAGCGACAAGAAACTGCTCGTCGTTACAGACTACTTTAACATTTAACTAGACAAACGTTCAAAGCTCCCAAAGGACTTATTTACATGACTGTGATTAGACCTATTTGGAGGTACGGAGTTGAGCTTCGAGGCTCTACTAAACCATCCGATTCAGCTCGCATCCAATCCTTACAGTTCAAAATCCTACGAAAAATCCTAAATGCTCCTTATTTTTTCACCAATAAACTTATCCATAAAGAACTTAATGTTCCATATGTTGCTGATTTAGCCCACACCAGATACCTATCCTTTCATAGTAAGCTCCATAACCACTCAAATCCATTAGTTTCTCAACTTGTTTCTCACTCCATTCCCGATAATCTTCCGAGGCGGCTGAATAGAAGATGGCCTAGTGAAGAATTATTATTGAAGTGCTACTGACGAGTAGTTCTTTTCAAGTGTTGACGTGTTATTGTGATCGTTATCAGCTCATTTACTTGATGTATATATTTGTATAGTTGTAAATCACAATAAATTGAAATACATTTTTTTTTATTAAGATAAGGGCAGATTTTGCAAATTATTTTTTTTAGTTTTATCTTTAATCCAATTGGGTTCCATTGTTGATAACATACATAAACGTTCACATGTAAAAAAGAATTTTTATAACCGGTTTAATATTATGTTTTATATGATGTAAAGATGTGTGTAAATCTTTTTCATCAGCATAAAGACATTTCATAACTTTAAATTGATGGAAAGTTGGATTAGTACAGATTCAATATAGTCGGGGATAGATTATTAACCTTAAGAAAGAGAAAGATTCTTGGGAGTAGATGAGTTTCGATTTAAAAATATACATTGGTTGAATTTGGATAAAATGAGAGGAAACCTTATATGTATTAAAGCAGTATGCCATACAGTTTCAAATGCTTTTTCAATATCTAACGAAATCGTGCCCTTCTTTTTTTAAAGTTGCAGACAATACAAATCGATTGTGGATATACAGTCGAATTAAGATCGAATATTTTCTTACCTTATTTCTAATTCTCTTGGAAATTAATCACACATTTCCGTTGCAGACGATTACATCCCTACAAGGACGTTTGGTTGCTCAACTTGTCAATTACGTTCCCATTGAGTCGGAATCATTGAGAATTCTCATAGAAGCATTTAATTAGCCCATTCATAGCTAACGAACCGGCAAATAAAAAATTAGCATAATTCGTTTAAACAATTTGCAAGATTTACACTTCCGTTCTTTATGTTAATATTTTCATATTACCTCATCAAAAAAAAAAAAATATATATATATTTTTTTATATATAACTCAATAATAAATTTATAAATATTCATTAGTCGGCAATTAATTCGCACTACAAAGAAAATAATATCTCAAGGCTTTTTAAGTGTTTTTTTTTTTTCAATCTGATCAAAAGATTATTTATTTCAATGCTAATAATTTTTAATTTTCCTTAATAGTTTTGAATAGCTGTTGAGAAGCTTAGTTGTAAGATCTCAATACTAATGGAAATCATTTGTTTTGAACAACTGATTTAAAACTTTTTAATAAGTAATTTAAAATAAAAAAAAGGAGACTAAACAGAAAATCGAACAAATGAAACATTAGTTACAAAAACAATTGAAATCGATTACATCATTACCAAGTTTAATTAAAGAATTAAAACTGCTATTGATAGTGACAGGCAAGCTTAAATACCGTACCATTTTTTTTTTGTAAGGTTGCAAAACTACTGTTTTTGGAAGCGCCTACTTTCCAGAAATTTAAAATTTAGGATTAACTAGAGTATCATCCTAATGTCGGTTCTCTGAGGATAAGAAACGTGCCCACTTACGTTTAAAGTTTAAAGTCCTCAAAAATAAAGTAATACAGAGATTATTTGGTTTAAAAAAAAAGGATGAATATACGAGAAAATTTAGATTTCACAAACCGGACGTTTAGCTGGTAATTATAGATCAGGTAATAAGGTTTGAATTTGCATGTAAAGTCGCTGGGTTTAATAATGGTAGAATTCCAAGGTAAGCAGTTTTGAGTCGTAGGGTAAAAATCCGAGGGTTAGGGTGAGACGTATATGGGAGGATTTTGTGAGGGCTGATTTTGACTATTAAGATTTTGAACAGCTAACATCCTACCACTGTCCTCACCACTTACGTTGATGACACATGTGTGTTATCAGTAAATAATAATCCTTTCGTTGCATCCCAATCACTACAATCTCATATTACTAACATTCAAGAATAGTGTCGAAATTGGAGAATAAAAATAAATCCCAACAAATAACCTTTACCCTTCGTCGTAAACCTACGACTTCCTGTCCCACAGTATCCTTCAATGATATTCCACTAATCCCTGTTGAACAGATCCGATACCTAGGACTCCACTTGGACAAACGTCTTACTTGGAATCCACATACAAGACTAAAACGACAAGAAACTGCTCATCGTTACAGACTACTTCAATTAATTATAAAAGACTCATTTACATGTCTGTGATTAGACCTATTTAGACGTACAGAGTTGAGCTTTGGGGCTCCACTAAACCATCCAATTCATCTCGTATCCAATCCTTGCAATCCAAAATCCTTCGAAAAATCCTTAATGCTCCTTACTATGTGACCAATAAACTTATCCATAAAGACCTTAATGTCCCTTATGTTACTGATTTAGCCTAAACCAGATACCTATCCTTCCATAGTAAGCTCCATAACCACTCCAATCCACTAGTCTCCCAACTTGCTTCCCATTCCATTCCCGATAATCCTCTGAGGCGTCTGAAAAGAAGATGGCCTAGAGACCTTTTAGTGTAGATTTTATTGAAGTGCTACTAGTGAGTAGTTCTTCACAAGTTATTTTCATGCCATTGTATTCACTATCAACACATTTACTTAATGTATATGTTTTTGTATAGTTGTAAATATCAATAAATGAAGGAAAAAAAAAAAAGATTTTGATGGGTGAGTATTTTGTCAGAAGTTGGTGGTATCTGCACCAATTTCATTTGGCATACAAATCAGGTACTTAGGTAAAAAGTATTATGATAATCGCTTAATGAGAATCTGTATTTGAACCATAACAAACTTTTCATTGGAATAAAAAGCAAAGTAAAACTTTATTGTTTAATAGAAAATAAAGGAAAACTGTCAATAAGGCGACACCAGATCAGAGGATCTTATGTTATTACATTTATTTATTATTATTATTTAGGATTTATTTATTAAATGTTTAATGTAAGGTTTAAAACCCAATGATAATGAACATAAACCTCAATTTTGCCGTTGTCTTCTGATTGCAGATGATATTAAAGAAACCACTTTTTGAGGTCAATTTGATGGCTCGATGAGTCTGTTTTTATAGGGGAAGGCAGTTCTACCTATCGATGCGGGGCATCGTTGATTTATTATTTTTGTAATGCTTTATTGAATTGTCGTATATATCTGCAACAATTTGGAATAGAAAGGTAAGGTCTGCGGCATTTTTCTTCATTTCTATCTAGTTGCACCAATTTTTTTTTTTACACTAAGAGAAACTCACCCATTACATGACAATAAAAAAAGGTGATTTAAATATTAATTTCATCTTGATATCTCTGAAGTAATTTTGCATTTATTTGTGAATTCTGATACCTACGAGATTAATAGTTTAAGAAAAGGATAAAACGTTTTTTTTTTTTTTTGTTTTTTTTGGACACAAAGACGTGTTGTTAGAGATGAATACTCGATTTCCTGTTCCTTAAGTATACAAGGAATTATTGAGACATTAATTATCTTGCCGGCGGTGTTAAACAATCAATAATGTTTAAAGGCTCAAGAGTTATGAGTTATATCTATTAGTGATTGAAGAAGGCCGACTTCAGGGGGGGGGGGGGGGAGAAGATGCTAGAAGTGAGAGACTATCATCCCACACCGAGACCCCCCTGACCCTTCGTTCCTCCTCCCCTCCCCCCCTCAACACTAATTAGTTCTCTAAAATAAGAAGAACAAGGCTCCAAGAGAGACAGTTTGACATGTATTGATGGTCCGCTCAAGGATAAGGATCTGTATTGTTGCCAAACAAAGCACAATACAAGACAATGCTATTGTTCAACAATAGCCCTGTCACCCCCGTGGGTGTCTTTTGTATAATAAAAATATATATGTAAGTGTATATGCAAGGGTGTCGATTGTAGAACGGCTCTCCCATTCATCCTATGGCTTTTCCTTTATCCGCCTCACTTCCTTCCAGGGGACGTCGAACCCGGTGGAACATCTACTTGCCGCCCGAACCGTAAAGAGCTTGATGAATGGTCCCGTGAAGACAGTCATTAAATCGGAATACCTTCCTAGCTTTGTCTGTATCGGAACTTAGCGCCTGATAAGAGAGACACAAAAGGCAGAAAAAAATAAATCCTTTAGCCAAATGAAGTACTGGTCGTACTCGATTTTTTTTTTTTTTTTAAGGGGTTCTTATACGGAAACGATTAGCTGGTAACGGTAAAAATACTAAGGTATTAGGTTGTCACACATGAAATGTTCGATCTTTTAAATCTTAATCTTTATAGAGAATTAAAGCGTTGCCTGTTAATTCCTAGAAAAATATTTACTATCTATAATAATAAACTTGTTAATCCTCTATTTGCAAACTGTGCTCGTTTTTTTCCGAGTAGGCATAGAGATTTAGTATAATTTTAACCGTGGCCATGGAAACACGCAATTTCCAAACGATTGTTTTGTTTTTTATGAGTGCGAACCAGAGTTGGGCAGTACTTAATTACATTAGTATTTAAGTACACAAACAATTACAAGTACTTGTACTCAGAACAACAAGTACATTGTGTCCTTGGTAGTTGGCAGTTCGCAAATACTTTTACCAAATACTGTATATGTACTTGTGGCTTTCAAGTACAATTACATGTACTTAAAAAAAGTAATTGTGACGGCAAATACCAATGAGTATTTGTATCTGTAGTTGCAAGGCTGCAAATACAACTACTCAGTTTTAAAACAACCGGATTTTGTAAAATTTGATATTGGAGTTACATACATATATACCAACACTATTAGTGTGGAACGTCACAGATTTAATTTTTGATGGGTGGAGGGGGGGGCTGAATTAAACATAAAAATTTTTCCGTAAAATTTGATATTGGAGTTACATACATATATACCAACACGGAAAAATTCAGTCTGATTCAGTCGCCCCCCCTCCTCCCTCAAAAATTAAATCTGTGACGTTCCACACTAATAGTGTTGGTATATATGTATGTAACTCCAATATCAAATTTTACGGAAAAATTTTTATGTCTGATTCAGCCCCCTCCCCCCCTTCCTTCCTCAAAAATTAATTCTGTGACGTCAAAGCAGAGTAACTGTAGTTGTGGCTGGGTAAGTACAATTATAAGTACTAGTTAGTATTCGCCGTCGCAATTACTTTTTTTAAGTACTGTACTTGTACTTGGAAGCTTTTAAGTACAAGTACTTGTTGGTAAAAGTACTTGTGAACTGGCAAGTACAAGTACAGATGTACTTGTAGTTGCAAGTACTTTCCAATTACTGTAATTGTACTTGTGTAATTGTATTTAAAGTACCTTTTGCCCAACTCTGGTGCGAAGTCGGTCATTCCGCTGCCGAGGCAGCAAAAAATATTAATAATGCATTCGGTAAAGGAAGTGCTAATGAAAGAACCATCTATCTTTGGTTTACAAAATTTTCCTCAGGAGATACGATATTAGAAAATCTTCCCCGTGAACGGGAAAAACAATTGATTCAACATCATACTGCCAACAAATTGAACAAATGCATCAAAATTTGATCAAGCCGGTACTGGTAAACAGTAACGTCCGACCACATGTTTCAATACAGACAGTGAATAAATTAAAGGGGTTGGGCTATGAAGTCTTACCACACCCCCATATTCCCCTGATCTATCCCCTACAGACTACCACTTTTTTCGGAATTTGGACAACTTTTTGCGAGGAAAATTGCTTACCAAAGATTTAGACATTAAAAATGCATTTTTTGAATTCCTTTCATCACGTGACTCAACGTTTATCAAATCTGGGATAGAAAACTTGGTAAGCCGTTGGCAGAAGTGTATCGAAAATTATGGTAAATACTTTGAATAAAAAATGTGTTAGATTTGACCTCAAATTTTTATTTTCTTACTGGTTCTAAAAACGGTCATGTCATGTGTGACAACCCAATATAAACATATTTACTAGAGATGGGCCGAATAATCGGCTGCTTCTGTTAGTAAAAAGCCCCGACTGGTCGGCCATTCATTTGTATTTCTACGCCTAATTTGCCCATAAAAATGAAAACATGACCATTATTAATATTATTACCGCGATAGTTCTCCTTCAGGAGAGCCATTGAACTTAAACTCATGATTTCACTTTCCTTATGCTCTTTCTCTTCATCTCCCAAAAACTATTCTTCCGTTCATCTGTTCACTTTTTCCCAGGTTGTCGCGATATTTGTAGTTCAAAATTTACATTTTTTACTTTCTTATGTACTCGATGGGGTCTTCGAGATTTTCTATGTTGAAATGTTGTAGATCTGTATCAACGTAGCTTCAAGAATCCTTGATAATCATTGCAATAGCGACATAGCCAGGGTCAAATGAATATTCCGTTATTTAAAAGGGACTTCTGAACTTGGAATATTGTATAAGAAAAACCGCAGAAGAGGAATTCTTCAATGCTACTCTGATGCAGATCTTGGTGGAGATAAATTAACTAGCAGGTCTGCTATTGGCATTGCTAGTATGTATTCAGGTGGTGCCATATCATGGTTCAGTAAAAAACAGAGTTCAGTCTCCATCTCTACCACTGAAGCAGAGGTCATCGCTGCAAGAGAGGGTACAAGAGAGATGGTTTGGCTCAAAAGGGTTCTTCAAGAGATGACTGAAATTAAAGAAGGTACTCTACAACAACGCTGCCATTAAATTAGCGGAGAACCCTGTGTGGCACATACGTACTCGTATACCCATTCGCCACTTCTTTATCAGGGAAAAGGTTCAAGAGGGAGAAATTCATATCCGGAGAGTGGATACCCAAAGTCAACTTGCTGATGGTTTAACGAAGCCTGCGCAAATTCAAGACTTAAGAAGCTAAATCAAGATTTAGGACTTTTTTAAAAATTATATTTATCTACTATTAAGTGTATTAGTTTTAGTCATTTTACAAGTAAATTATGAAGGAAGGTGTTATAAGTATAAACATAATTTTCTTGGGGTCACCTGTGGTGTAGTGGTTAGCATAGCAACTTACTAAACCCAAGATCGCGGGTTCGCAGCCCGGCAGATGACCTTAGGATTTTTTAAATGGAGTAAAAAATCCTTAGCTATGCCGTCCTTCGGAAGGGACGTAAACTGGGGGTCCCGAGCCTGTGCGATGTCAGGTACTCGTTAAAGATCCCTATCCTAATTATACCTGGATAGGCAAAATTTAGGACTCCCACTGTAGCATCGTCCGATTAGCCATAGCAGCATAAATTGACGTTAAACGAAATAAACAAACAAACAAACATAATTTTCTTGTAAAATCGATTATTTTTATGTTTCCACTATGTAACCTACTCATAACATCTGGTTCATAGAGTTAGAGACAGATTACTGTAGAAACATGTGGTACTTACTTTGTTCTTAGTGTGTTGTATTGAATAAAAGCTTAAATCAGTGTACGAGTGAGTAATTCATTTAAAATACTTAAACACATTTGCACCTCTTTCAGCCATTCTGTGCCTTATTAACTTGCAGTAATAATGTCGAGTATTTTGTTTCGTATTCTGGATTTATCCATCCTGTAGATGCGTAAGTAAAATTTTGCTCGGCTGGTTTCATCTGTTATTGTTTTTCTCTTTTCATAGAGTTGATTTTGAGGTCTTTTCTTGCAAATGCCATCTCTATTAAATGCCCCGTAAATCTTCCTAAGAATTTTTCATTCCTGCTTTTCTAATTCCCTAATTTTGGAATGACCGTCTATTATCTGGAAGAATCACTGTTTTATAATGTCTTAATTTCGCGTCAGTCGAAATGCATTTTTTGTTGTAGTGACCCAATGTTGCACGTTTTTTGAAGCTTGCTGATTCTACAACCACGTGAAATGGCACAGCATTGAAATGATCGGGCAGGTTTGACAAGCGGAAAGGATTGGGGAAAGAAAAACGCCGCTTTTCCGTTTTCCCCAATATTATCGTCAATTCTAAATTCAACACATATCTAAGAGATACCCGCGAGCGCCGTACAGGGGAAAGAATAAAGTAAAAAAATACGTCAAAATTTGAAGCATTCCGTAAGGCTTTGCAATGCATTTAACATTGTTGGAGATGACTATAGAAATAATGTTTAAGTGTCAAATACATAATTCTTCCACTAGAAAAAATTTGTAGCCAAAACTACCTCAAAATTCTCTGTATTGAAATGAAATGAAATGAAAAATAATATTTATTCTGGGACACCTTGTCCCCTAAGAATAAGACAAAAGTACAATAAAAAGGTATCATTGTCTGGCTGCGTACATAACAGGCAGCAACTTATATAGAATGTAAATTATATACATATAAATATATAGAGTATAATTTTAGATTTGAAAAAATAAAAGTCTTTGGGTTTATATAAGAAAAACAAGATAAGAAAATAACAAAATTAAAATAAAATATAAAATAAAGAAATATTCTAACACTAAAATATTATTACATAATTTCGGAAAATTGATAATTGAGGAGGTAGATGAATAAATTATGTTTAAATGAAGTGAGAGAAGGAGCATTGCGGATCGAAATGGGTATGGAATTCCAAAATAAAGCTGCACGATTAATAAAGGATTTTTCAAAGGAAGCAGTTCGATGAGAAGGGATATACAAATCTATAGGCTGGGATCTAGTGTTCAAAAGATGAATGGAAGAACGAAGGGCAAGCATGTCGTAAATGTACGAAGGTTTTTTGGACTTAAGGATTGGAATAGAAAGGAACCAAGGAAGTATTGTCGCCGAAAACTTGGATAAAGCCACCTCAACTCTGAATACCAGCAAGTGATGTGAGAACGCCTGGGGATCCCAAAAATGAATCTTATGAAGGAGTTCATTAATCTTTTCAGCTTCATTTCAAGCTCGCCAGACAGTCCTCCGTATACTAAGCATCCATAATCGAGGTGGGGAAGGATGAGGGAAGATACTAACAATCGACGGGTTTTACAAGGGAATGATTCACGGAATCTTAGGAGCTGTTTGAGGATGGAGATGGTTTTTCGGGTAATGTGGGAAATATGGTTATTCCAATACAAATGTTGATCGAGTACTACTCCGAGGTTTTTGACTGAATAGGAACGTTATTGTGATATAGAAGTGGATAACAGGAAAGAGAATTAAGGGAGGGTTTAGATCCAATTAGCAATTGTATTGAGTATTATGTTAGTACAAAATGTACAGCTTTCTTTTTTTGTATGTGTGGTTTATTTATTTCAGTGTTGGAGTAAACTATGTGTTTAAAAAATTATTGGAACACAGTCTGTATGCTGCTTTATTTCAAAAACAATTTACTAAAAAAAAAGGCATGTCCAGAGACACTGCCGTTTCGTAGCAATGTGCGCCGGAGGGTAAATTTATCAATTCTAATTGTATTGATCCTTCTATACCATCGATTGTACCTCAAGTATTTATGTTTAATATTATTTCATGATGAAACCATTACTAAAATTAAATTCAAACTGTGAATACGATTGGACGACAAACCTAACACTGCCATATCCTTTGGCTTCATAGCGATACCCATCTAGCGCTCTAGTTCCAGCTCCAGACAGGAGACCCCACCAGCTAGTTCCAGTGACTCCACAGTTCCCACAGATCGCGATAATCGGCTTTGAGGCGGTCGCCCGAATCCCAGATTATCGCCCCAGGATCATCAGTCAACACCCCGCCCTCTGCCTCGGCTTTGTGTTCCCCCGATCCATCTCGGAGTAATCCCTTTTCAATTAAACTAAACATTCCGTAATGTCTTTGTACTTGATCTAAATATTTTCATAAAGGAATAACTTATATTATGCTTTTATATTCTGAAGGCTTGAAACGAAATATTATTTTATTTAACCAATTTATTCATATTTAAAACGATATAGATCGCGTTAGCTGTTGTTAGTAAAATAAGGCTCCAAAAGTCCGTTTTCAAGAAAAAACTTCAAAACTTTTATTCTCAACGGAGCTTTATGTTTTTCAAGATGCTGAATCCGAATCTGAACTTTGCTATCACGGTAAACGTCGGCGTCATATCCAAAATCCGCACAAAATACCGGTAATTTTCGTTTTTTACAGATAACACGAAAACGAAGCTTTTTTCGAAGAAAGTCATTAAATATAAACTGTAGCCGGAATTATTAGCTAAATAAAAAAAACTGCTCAAGAATTGGACCATTTACCGCGAAGATATGATCCAGGGAAAAAGTGTAGAAATTGGCCAACTCCCGGCCAGTCCCACTTCTCTGGGAAAACATGTTTGTGGTACTTTTTTGTCTATAACTCCGAAACTATTTGTCCGATTCAAAAATTTTTTTTTTTCATCTTAAAGTTGATTAAATTTACTATTAGACTATTATATATGAAGTTTTAATAATGTCCCTTAAAAGCACGCTTAAAAAACCCGTATTGTTGTAAAATCCACGTTTGTTTGCACATTTTCCACTATAACTACGAAACTATTAGCGCGACTTAAAATTTCTTCTTTTTTTTATCTAAAAGCTGATCAAATTTACTATTAGATCATATATATTTACCTAATGTATGTAGGTCTCAAGTCATCATTTTTTGAGACGCCTGGAAGTATCGAATGAAAAACAGGTTTAGATACTAGTTGATTCGAGCAGATATTGATATAATCGGCCAGATATCTCACTTATGCCAAATTAGCAACATATAATGTTGGTAGCAGATACTGTTCTTATTAAATCCTACGACTTCTCATGCCCATTCTAACCAGAGCACAGTGGTTCCGTGTTGCAACCTAGTTATAGTAATTTCTAGTAAAATAATTTTTTGGAAAAGATCAAACGTTATTGAAAAATCAATTTATTTTTTTAATATTATATTTCATGTTAGAAAGAATTACTAGGTTATAGAAAAATGCTCTAAGCTTCTATAATTACAATAATATTCGAATTAATCTAAAGATGAATTAAATCCTGTGTGTATATATAGCCTGGAAAACAACATGCAATCCTTTGTTTACTTTTTATTTGGAACTAATTTTAACATGGAACATGTTTTACCGGTGACCTAGTTAAAAGCGATAGATTGTTGTTACTAAGCGTAGTTTAATAGTTTGATATTAGGAGAATCCATATACAAGACTAAAACGACAAGAAACGGCCCGTCGTTATAGACTACTCCAACATTTACTGGACAAACGATCAAAGCTTCCAATATATTACAAGAGACTCATTTACATGACAGTAATTAGACCTATATGGACGTACGGAGTTGAGCTTTGGGGTTCCACTAAACCATCCAATTCTTCTCGAATCGAATCCTTACAACCCAAAATTCTTCGAAAAATCCTTAATGCTCCTTACTTTGTCACGAATAAACTTATCCATAATGACTTCAATGTTCCATATGTTGCTGATTTAGGCCAAACCAGATACCAATCCTTTTAAAGTAAACTGCACTCCCACACGAATCCATTAGTCTCCCAACTTGCTTCTCATTCTATACCTGATAACCCACCGTCTGAAAAGAAGATGGCCAAACGACCTTCTAGTTTAGAACATTTTTTTAAGTGCTGCTAGCGAATAGTTCTTCACAAGTTATTTATGTCATTATAATCATTTCCTCAAATTTACTTAATGTATATTGATGTACAGCTGTAAATATCAATAAATAGTTATAAAAAAAAAGATATTAGGAGAGTAGGAGCAGTTAGGAGCTCAACTATTTATACTAAATTTGTAATATCTTGAATAGGAGGCATGTTCTAATGACTGAGCTCCTTTCGACGTAATACGAAGTAAAACATTTCAACTTGGATTCAACCGATCTTCTTCGTCTGTTCAATATTTTGGTTTAAATAAAAAAATACATTTATAATTTTACTCTTTTGGCTCGGATTCTATACATTTTTGGTGCAACATTTTTTTAAAACATTCATTTAAACTCGCTCTAGAAAAAAAAAAAAAAGAATATTTTTGTTATGTAACATTTATCATTAGGACCTAACGTTTATGAACTATATTGGTTTAAATTAAAAAAGTCACGTTTGAACGACCATTTTACTCAACTTTCTTTATTCGTATTCATTAATTGCTAACTTAATTTAAACAATTAAAAATAATACACATAAGTGAAAATAAATAAATAATATGAGGGTATATACGGTCAGCAGTATTTAGTTATATCTTTAATTTAACGCATTAGTGGATTGCATGGAGCTCATATTGAGAACATATATATTAGGTTTTCCCGAAGTTAATGCTGGTTTATTTCACTTGAGGTACCCATGATGGTATAGAAGGATCAATACAATTAGGATTGATGAAAGACAAAAAAAATACACGCGAAAAACTGGGCGCTCGGTAAATCAAAGAGTAAAAGAACTTATAAGAGCATACACTAATAAGACCCAAAACTCCAATTTCACTATCCATCTAAATGAAAATAACCACAAATTTAATAAAGACTCAGGAGTAAAAATACTACATCAAGTAGAAAATAGCTTAAAATTAAATATTTGCGAATTTTGTATGTTTTAGAACTAAAGATGAATGTTTAGCATTCGAAATTAGTTTTCTAATAAAATAATTCGAACAGATGTGGTAATTAATTCATCAATCCTGAAATCATATCCGTCTATTAAAGATGGCAATCTCAAGTTCTGTTTTCGACCTATTTCTGTTTCTTTAGGGAATATATTTGTTAGTTTTTCCTTTACTATATAGTTTACAACCCCTCTTGGCTTAGCAAGATAGTTCTCCAGAGTGCTCCAATCTACCTAGATCTCCCGGAACTGACCCATTGCTACATTGACCGTATTGCTTATAACAGCATTTGATTTACGCTGTATCCTGACCCGGAGCCCGCTGACAAGCAGTAATTACCGAGGCAACAATTGCGAACACTCGCCGGATAAAGTTACAACACGGCCTCTCAAAAGTGGCCTACATTCTGCAAGGGCGATCGGACGATATGCATCCACCGTGAGCACCCATCCTTGGCTCAGCGTACCCTTAGGTCCGTGTCAGGACAGAATAGCCGATGACTGTCCGGAATATATCGCCAGATCGGGGGAGCTGCGTCATCCCGGGAGGATGAGTTCTTCAAGGACTGTTCAATGATCGGAAAAGGGGATTAGATCAGTTAAATAGGAACCAATATTTTAAACATCGTTTAAAATAAATCTTAATGATATTAATAACAATAAGATGGCTTAGCCGAAGATAGTTACCATAAAAATAATCGCACAGATCTTCCACCATCCCCCAAATTCAGCGATGTCGGCCCTAACACAACCCTTCTGTCTACGTCTTGGGTTAGCCTCGTTTTTTCATTAATAGCTTTTTATTAAGATTTATTGATTATCAAGCCCAACATCATAAAATACCCGTTTTAACTGTTATGTTATTGGATATCTCAACTATATTGAATGCAATGTAGATTGTGGTTTTTCTTCGGGCGATCAACTTCTAGGTTATAAAGCCATTTCCTTCTTACTGATTATATATTTTATGATATATTTCAATTTCTTTTGAATGCTTTATAATTTTGTAAGATTTTCTAACGCTTGTTGCAGTAATGTACAAACTTCTATTATGTGTTAATAGTCATTGGAGATTGACATGTTTCAGAATGTGGTTGAGTCTCTTTTGTGATTAAATAAGCATGAGTTAGGTTTGAATGTCCGAGCCTCTCCTAACCACTTCTCTTCGAGGCACTTGTCCACTGCTTTTTACTTTTTTTTATTTCTAAGTTTGTTAGGCAGTGGAGTTACGACCTGATGAATCAATTAATTCTGCGTTTTTTTTTTTTTTTTTTTTATTATTTGTTGGAGATCATTGCCCATCCATATAAGCAAATAGCTTAACGTCCTTATTTTCTGTACACAATACTTTAAAAAAAAATAAAACAAAAATAACCTCTACCACAACAACTCATGAAGTGTCTTGGTTTCCGTTCTTGGTAAATAACTCTCAAAAGCCAAGTTTTTCTCCCAATTAATAGCAACCACTTCATGACGGCTGGGAGTGCATCAGGAAGTCTGGAAGTGGATCTGCTGTTTGATTGTTGATCCGCATTTTTTTGTCTTATATATTCATCTACTTGCTCTCTTTCGCACAGGTATTACGGTCACTCCTAACGTCAGACTTTGCTGTAATTTGAATCCGGCTTCCAAAACCTTTTTTTTTGTAAAACCTGAACACTTTTGGAGCCCAGTTTTGACACAACCAAATTGGTCACAATTGAGAATTTTCCTTTCTTTGCTTTTTATTCCAATGAAGAGTCGTTGTTTTTTTTGTGTACAAATTCTCACTAAAGCGTTTCGCGCCCAAAAAAAAAAATTCTCACTAAGCGATTATCATAATACTTTTTACCCAATTACCTGATTTGTATGCCAAATGAAAACATCTTGTTTTTTCCGGTTTAAAAAGTGAATTTCTCCTTGGAATTGACTCGAAATCATTCAATTGAATAATTGAACCATACCATTCAAAATCTGGTTAAATTTGCAAGTTGTTTACTTCATTGACCCAGCTTGTTGTTGATTTCTTACCCCACAGATATCTGAAAATCTTACTTGTCAATCTACTATCAGCCATTCGATATAAGTGGCCAAAAAACATTAATCTTCTTTTTCTTATTACATCTGATATATTTTCTGCATTTCGATATATTTCAGCATTACTTCGTAATTTCCAACATTTTACAGTGTTTTGTGGGCCTAATATTTTCCTCATGATTCGCCTTTCTAGTATTTCTAATTTATCCAAATTATAGTTTAATACCAGACATTCACTTGTATATAGGCATTCCGGCTTCACTACTGTGTTGCAATGCCTTATATTTACATTTTTGGATAGGCATTTTTTATTGTAAAGATCTTTGGTAATACCATATGCTCTCTCCATTTTATGCAACCTTTCCTCTATTGCAGATATTTCCAAACCATTTTCTTGGATTATTTCTCCCAAATATTTTAATTTTTTTTCCCTCTCTATTTGGCCAATATCTGTTTTCAGATATTTTGGTGCATCCTGAATGACTTTTTTTAAATTTTATTTTTCTCTAAGAGGAAACCACCCTTTATATAGTTAATAAATTAATAATCAGCTGATAGATTTCAAGAACTCGATTTCGGTAATCAATTAAGGAGTAAACTGTAAAATAAAAACACTATATTATTGCCGAATTACTACTTATTAAGTTTTGCCATCTCGCACAGACGTGTCGAACCATGAATTTCCTTTAATTTGATGTACGTATTAACCTTAGCGATATTGTGGCGTATGTTGCATTAACTGAAAGTGTTATTTTATCCTTGACACGTCACGGTCCGTTGGAATATTTTTCTTTAATTAGCTGTTTACGGTTGCTCGTTCCTATCGGATAACAATATCAGCGGAAGCTGTTGCAAGTGCAATAGCATTGCTCCTGTGTAAGAGTCTTTAATTAACAGGTTCAGGACCTTAACATTAAACACACACTAACTCAAGCATCAATCAAAGGAAGTTCCATAAAATTTGGATAAAATCGCCCTCAGAGATTTTAACAGATAATTTCAAGATATTGTAATTCATATAAATATATTTCATTCCAATTCACTAGGTACTCACAGAACTCTGTATTAGCAGCAGGAGAATAGTTTTCATTTTTTTTTCTTTTATTTTTATATGTATATATCATATTATGATTAAAAACCTAAAAAGAATATATGAATACAGGTACAAAAAATATAAAAAATAACTTTAATTTTACACTTTATTTCATCTTATTTGATGCCTTATCGCGGCTTCGCCTCTATCTAAGGAACTTAAATCATTCTATCTAATTATTGAATTTTTATTTATTTGTCGTTAAAAATCTTTTATAGAATTATGCAATTGATCATTGCATTTCCTTAATGGTTTTTTCATAAATAAAAGCATAATAAAATGTAAAAGCATAATTTGTGATCTAATTTTTAATTTAATATTCCACTAATCCCTGTTGAACAGATCCGCTACCTAGGACTCCACTTGGACAAACGTCTTACTTGGAATCCACATACAAGACTAAAAAGACAAGAAACTGCCCGTCGTTACAGATTACTTCAACATTTATTACACAAACGTTTTGAAAGTTTGGGGCTCCCTAATTAATTACAAAAGACTAATATACATGACAGTGATTAGACCTATCTGGACGTGCTCGGATTTGAGGTTTGGGGCTCCACTAAACCATCCAATCCTTATCCATAAAGATCTTGATGTTTCATATGTTGCTGATTTAGCCCAAACCAGATACCAATCCTTCCATATTAAGCTCCATAACCACTCAAATCCCGTTAATCGATAGTTATTTTCAAGTTTTAACATGTTATTGTAAGCGTTTTTAATACATTTACTTGATGTATATTTGTACAGTTGTAAATTTCAATAGATTGTTAGAAATAAAAAAATGGAACTATTTCAATAGAAGTGGCAAATAACACAGATCTGCGACTAAAAACCCTCAGTGGCCCGTACCAATAGTAAGCTTTATAACCACCCAAATCCCTTAATTTCTTAACTTGCTTCCCACACCATTCCCGATAATCCTCCGAGGCGTCTGAAAAGAAGATGGTCTATAGGCTTCTAAACTAAATTCTTCTGGTGTAGAATTTTTATTAAAGTGCTACTAGTGAGTAGTTCTTTTCATGTTTCGTCACGTTATTGTAATAGTTAACAGCACATATACTTGATCTATGTATTTAGTACAGTTGTAAATTTCAATAAATTGTTATAATAAAAAAAAAAAAATTTAATGTAAGAGTTGGTAATCCAGATGGACTGAAACTATTAAGAAACTCTTGCGGATAAGGTACTGCATTATCACTGCACAACTAAAGGTCCATGAATCATATTTATACTCACAATATTAAAAAGCGAAGGAACCGTAGCGGAGCAGGGTACTTTCAGCTAGTTGGTTATAATTTTATTAGGCAGAAATAATTGTATTGATTTCATCTGGTTAGGTTCTAATTTCTAACCATAAAATTATATAACAGTGGGGCGAATCACGTTTCTGACATTTAATTATTGTGCATTTAAATTATGATTATAGCTCTTTTAAACCTTCCTAGAACTATGAATATGATTAGATAAAATTTGGAACGGATGGGTTAAGCAGTTTTACCATTGTGGAGTATATTGCGGAATATTAACCAATTATCTGTTTTCAAATTTCACCGGAACCCATAAGCTCCACCACATATGTCAATCAGTTTTTAATAATTAAATATAGGTAAATTTTATTATCAATTTATATCTGTATATCACTTTATCTCTGTATATAACCTCTCTTGAATGGTGTTTTGTTTATTTCGTTTAACGTCACTTTATGCTGCTATGGCTAATCGGACGATGCTACGGTGGGAGTCCTAAATTTTGCCTATCCAGGTATAATTAGGATAGGGATCTTTAACGAGTCTTAAATGGTGTTCGCCTCCTATACTTCTCTGCACACGACATATTTATCGCGTTTTTAAAAACAATTTAATTGAAAATCTGTAAATTTTATTATTGCTAAATCTTTCTTGAGGTATGAAGACGATTTAGTAAATATTCGGTACAGATTGGTTCAGTAGTTTTAACGGTTAGTGATCACAAACTAAAAATATCGTGTCCTTTTATATAATAGTATATATTTATGGAGATTTTTTCTACTCCTTTTTAATTTTTCTTATATGTTTTCAGGAATGTAGTTATCGTTCATTACTAACCAGTATTCTGTTGAAATATATTTTTGACACTTCAGGCAATCATAAGGTACTAAACAGGACTCTCGTCCTTTCATTGGTAACAAGATTCTCATACACAACAAAACCCAACGCTTAACTGCGAAACATGTCCCCGGGGACATGTAAGCAGTGTCTTGTTCAGTGCGGGGTGCTTTTATGGAGTACCACCCTCCAGTGCGGCAAAAAAAAAAGTTCATAAAGCTCGGAAATGTTTTTGAAATAACTTCAGTATACATGGTTGTTGACAGTTTCGGCTCCTACAATCGTAAATTATGATTTTTCAAATACATGTTCCCGGAGACATGTAACGCATATTGGTTTATAGAGGTGACCACGATGCGGTTCATGTCTCCGGAGACATGTACGGACAGGCTGGTACCAGTCAGAAAAACCATAAAATAGTATCGTAAAGTCATATTTGAAGTCTTATTCGGTACCACTGTTGCGAATTCTTGGCTGATCTACAACCAATTAGTTACAAGTTTGCAATCATTTACTTTAGAAGATCTTTGATTGTAAGCATGGTTTCCTTCAGTATCACGGAAAATATTCCTCCCACAATCAATGAAAACACGCGGAGAAAGAAACACAATCTAATCATACCTTTGGTCCTGGAAGAAAGAAAAGGCGAGTATATCGTGGCTGTTACGCGACACTGAGGAAGACAATTTCAAGTAGAGAAGCAGATAAACTTGCTAGGCCATAATTCAGTTATTGTTGTAGATGTCCTGGTGAGCCAGGTTGTTGTCTTTAATGTAAAATAATTTCATTTCATTTAACATTCATGTCTTAGAAATTTGAAATTATTTTTTCAAAAAATATTATTTACGTCTTTTGCTATTTGCAATTTCATGAATTAGTGAATATTAAATTTAATTTTTGTCGTTGTTGGCTTTAAAAAAAAAAAAAAAAATAATAAAAAAAAAAAAAAAAAAAAAAAAAAAAAAAAAAAAAAAAATAGTAGGTCGTAATATTTTCATAGAAAAGAGATTTGGATTAGTGTTCCAGTTAATAACTATTCGTAAAAATAAGAATATAATAAATGTCTGAATCCTAATATGTAATTTTTCGCTAATAAAGTGTAATTTATAATTTCAATTGTTCTAACTCCATCCTTAGTCATTAGATTCCCCTCCTGCTATGACATAAGTTTCATCTACGATTCCTGTAATAATCTAGAAAAAATAAAGATTAGTGGACCCTTCCTGATAGCAGAGTGAATTTTTTTTTGTTATGTAACATTTTGTTTATTTCGTTTAACGTCACTTTTATGCTGCTATGGCTAATCGGACGATGCTACGGTGGGAGTCCTAAATTTTGCCTATCCAGGTATAATTAGGATAGGGATCTTTAACGAGTATCTGACATCGCACAGGCTCGGGACCCCCATTTTACGTCCCTTCCGAAGGACGGCATAGCTAAGGATTGTTTACTCCCTTTAAAAAATCCTAAGGTCATCTGCCGGGCTGCGAACCCGCGATCTTGGGTTTAGTAGGTTGCTATGCTAACCACTACACCACAGGTGACCCCACATTTTGTTTAAATACATGTCCCCGGGGACATGTAACGCACTGGAAGGATTGACGCGGACATGTACCGCACAGATTGGGAGGTAACCCGAAATCCATTCCGCAGTTAACGTGTTAAAGTTTCAAAATTCAATCAAAACCTTTCTAACCACTTTAAACGTCTGGCTCATTGATTACCGAGTTTCACAAACCCTTATAACCAACCTCACAGATTTATTGATATTTACAGCTGTATAAATAGGCAAGTAAATTTGAGAAAATGTTACGACATATCTATATCATGTAAAGAAACAACCCAATAAAAGTTCTACATTAAAAGGTCTCTTGGCCATCTTTTCAGACGCCTCGGAGGATTATTTATCCCCTGTCGCGGATTCGCCCACTCTCATAATTTAATAAATAACTTTCATAACCATAACTAATAACTGAAGTTTATTTGTTTATCAATGAAAATCAAGTATTGAAGAATGCAATTGAGCATTATTTCTTCAAATTATAATTTCACGCAAAGCAGTCATACCTGGTTAAAATGGCACTCATTGTGTGTTTGAAGATTAACTAAAAGTATAATTGGACATCAAATTTTTAATATTAAATAATTAATTGGTAATCCAGAGAGACAGAGACTATTAAGAAACCTATGTGGATAATGGACTACAGCAAGCAACTAAGTGCCCATGAATCATATTTTTATACACAATATCAAAAAGCAAGATCGATATTTTAATTTAGTAATATCTTTTATTAGGCAGAAATAATTGTATTGATTTCATTTGGTTGGTTTTTAATTTCTAACCCAAACCTCGTTTCCTTCACTCACGATTAAACATTTAAAATTTTATTATTGCTAAATCTTCCTAGAACTATGAAGATGATGTAGCTAAAATTCGTTACAGATGTGTTCAAACGTTTTACCATTGTAAACTATTGTGGAATGATGCCAACCACATATCGGTCGATTTAGAACTTCACTGGGCTCCACATGTCGCAAAACTTATTTAAATCATTTTTAATAATTTAATTGAAAATTAGTAAATTTTATTATCAATTTCAAGCTCTATATAACCCAATACCTTTGTAACCTCTCATATAGAATCGCTCGCCACCTATCGGTCAATTTTTAAACTTTATTGTTTTTATCATATTATCGCTTTTGTAATAACAAATTAATTGAAAATTGGTATATTTTTTTATTTCTAAAACTGCCTGGAATCATAAGGATGATATGGTTAAAATTTGGTACAGATTGGTTCAGTAGTTTTCCCGGTTATTGGTCACAAACGAAAAATAGCTTGTCCTTTTATATAATAGTATAGATTGAGAGTGAGGCAACTTGGTAGACTAGTGGATTCGACTGGGTGCTTACAATGAAAGGATAAGTTTATTAAGCTATGGTTATCACGGATAAGTTTGTGACGTAATAAGTAGTATAGAGGATTTCACGGAGGGTTATGATTTGTATATTTGTAAATCCAGAAGAATTGGAAAGTTTAGTGGAGCCACAAAGCTAAACTCCGTATGTCCCAATGGATATACTGATTTAAAATTAATTTTATTAATACATGTTACATGCTTATTATATATACTTTTTTTTAAAGAAATTAATATTTGGAAGTAGATCCAATTAATATTTTTTTAATAATGATTAGAAAGTGAAATAATATTTAATTGAATACTTGTCTTCCAAATAAGGCCCAAAAGTTGAAAAAGCAATTTCAAGAATTTTTTTTTTTTCCGTTTGTATTATAGATCGAACCCATGCAATCTAACAGGTTTAGACTCACCATCGATCATCGGGGAGGTTTTAATAACAGACTGCTCCGATTCTGCGACCGGACGATTGAGAAACATCAGGAGATGATTTAGAGTAAGACTGGGATATCATTACCTAGCCTCCCATTAATTGGACTCCTATACTCAGCCAAGGGACAAGGCCTAACGGAACGGATCGCAGTCGAAATAATAATAGATCATTATTGTATTATGCCAATTTCCAAGTTGACATAAATCCTGGCTACCTGCTCTCTGGATAATTTAGTGCTGATTCGATTCCCGACCGTGGAAGCAGAGGTTTATTGCTGACAGCCGGTCCTGGGGGCTAGAGGAAGTGGGGCGTTCCATCATGGATAAACGGGGGCCTGGGAAACTGCTGTTCAGTTACTATGGTGTAATTGGAGAACGTCTTAAAAAATGCATAAAATATTTGCCTCTATTTTTAACTTAATGTTCATTAATTCCTAACAATACTTTTTTTTTACCCCCCAGTTATTTTGATTGAGGATCTATAAATAAATAATGTGGAGGAACACCATGGCGTTAGAAAATCATATTTTGCTGAACTTCAGGTGGAATATCGTGATGAAATTGTGGTAAGATATTTTTTAATGAATCTTAGTAACAGAATCATCAGTCCGTAAAATTCACCTCAAAAAGTGGTATCCTTTAATATCATCTGCATTCAGAAGCCAACGGCGAAATTGTGGTCTATGTTCATTATCATTGAGTTTTAAACCTTCGATTTAAAATCTAATTATATAAAGCCTAAATAATAATTATTAATAAATAAATGTAATAACATAAAATCCTTTGATATAGTGTCGTTTTATTGACAGTTTTGCTTTATTTTCTATTAAACAATAAATTTTTTCTTTGCTTTTTATTCCAATGATGAGTTTACTATGTTTAAAATACATATTTCCATTAAGCGATTATCATAATGTCTTATTTCCAAAAGTAACTGATTAGTATGCCAAATGAAACCACCATGTTTTTTTCCGGTTTTTTTCTCCAAAAGTAACTTTCTCCATCAAATCGATACGGAATCATTAATTTGATCATACCATATAAAAGCTGGTTAAATTTTCAAGTTTTTGTGAGATTTGCAATTTTGTGAATAGTTTTTTTTCGAAAAACGCTGAGCGTTGAAGCATTATAAAACATTTTAACTTCCCTAAATAAGGTGAAGTGATTTAAATCTTTAAACATTGGTTATATACCCATTCTTTTTTTAATAAAAAAATCATTTCAAAAATCGTTTACGATTAGTTTAAAATTTTACAATTTTATAAATTATCTTTCATTATACGTTTGTTTTCACAATTAGCGTTCATTATATATTCTTGATATTCCATTTTTTTTTCTTTATATAGGCCACTACGGACCACGGGCTCGTAGCTAGTTTTCGGCGAGGATCTTCTTCTTTCTCTTCCAGAAGTCTTTCATTTTCTGACTATGAGCCAGCTTTCTCTCTTCTGTCCATTCCATTACTTTAATTTTATTTTTAATATTTTTTTATTTATTTTTCGTTTATTCCACTTTTGCGTCACATTCTGTTCTTGTTATTTATAACCATGAAGAAGGCTTGTAATGCAGGTCGAAACGTCAGCACTCCATTATAAGTTTCGTAACTTGAATTTGTTTTTTCTTACTCCGGGCTGCATCCCAAACCTTTTCTCTTCACAAAACATTCTGCAGTCAACTATATTATCTTTATTAAAAATAATTTAATTTTATTATCCTGAGAAGAGATTAATTTAGTGTATTTTTTAATTACTTAAAATGCGTTAAAACTCATAACTTAACTATCCTCTCCAATATTAATACATTAAAAAAAAATTAAACATTTTTTTAAACTATTTTTTAATGATTGTATAATAATAACCTATTAATCATCCTTATAACAGCTGATATTTGTAAACGCTCGCATTCTACTTCCTGCTACTGACCGCCAGTTCCCCGATACAGGAGGCACAACTACTGCCTATTAATATCACATGTAGCATATGCCTCGGAAACAAACGCCTCCCTGATGAAATAAACATCAGCCATTATGATCGGGCGGTTCCCACAAACCGATCAAATCGGCCGTGGCAGCGAAGCTATTAGCCACCCCTGGGCTGCAGTTGGGGGCGGGGCCTGGGCTTTTTTATCTCCTGTCAGCTGTGCACAATGCTCTTCAACTCGGGCGGACGCTGTTCTAGGGCCGGCGGCCCTCTGCCGATAGGGGTAGATCGGCGGTGCACTGGTTCTGTCTGTCATCCCGGAGGCAGTTCTGGCATCTCCCTTGTTCGGGATATAGCTCAGGACGGGGGGATGTGGGTGGCTACTGGAGAGGAAGTAAAGGAATAATGTTAGTTCGAAACACATCATAACAACCATATGGAAACACTACAAATATTTTGTTGTATTATCAATCGTTGGTTACCATTAGGGCTGTGAATTATATGCAATAGAAACTCAAAAATATGCACATATATATGCAAATATATTGTGTAAAATATGCAATCAAATTCCTAAAATATGCAACTATTTACATTACCTATTTAGAAAAATAAAAAAAATTCAATACATACTTATATAATCGAACAATCGAATGAAACAATTAAAAAGACGAGGCGAATGTTAAAAAAGAAAACACGTATGGAAGGGTATTTCAGCTGGGCATAAATCAGTATAGAAACCAGAATTTTCTGAATCCAGTGGCAGTTTGTGTAACAAAAGTTTTTTCAAATTTCGATTTCTTGCCTTTGTTTTATAAGTACTTAGTGCTTTTTTTATGTGCAGTAGTTGATACAACTTTATCAAAAGAAACACAATATAAAACGCCTCGATCACACTTAAACGTCTCAATTGAGAATTTACATTCTTTCCAACAAGATCTTTTGTCTTTGCTAGAGTAATTTTCGAGAAAAAATAAAAGTGAAGTAGTATTCCAAGTATTTGAGCAGAGCAAGAACAAGAAATTAATCTGATTAAACAATTCCAAGAGAAGCAAATACGATCCAAAGGGGAGAATCCACATCTGGATAAACACAATCGTATTTAACAGAGGAAGACAAAATAATAGGAGGAGTTCACAAGCTATTTTTCGGCTTTTATTTATTTTTTTTCTTCAAATCAATTCGGATAATTGAAGCCCGGATAATTGGAGTTTCACTGTACTTCTTAATGGGGTCTTAACCCATTTTCTGGCAAGAAGTCAAAATTTTGTTAATTAATTAAATTTTTTCTTTAAATCACTTAATTATTCTTCAAAAAAGAAAAAAAAATGGTAAAGAATTTTTTTTTTGCTTTTTCCCTGAGTGTACCAAAAAAAGTATCACAACTGATACCGTGCAGGGATAAGGAACGTGGGATAATTTGTTTTTCGCAAGTTCTACCAAAGCCTTCAGGTGATCGTGATCAATAACAGAAGACCTACCGCGACCTTCCTTGTACAGTGAAATTAGCAACGAACTTTGAACTTCAAAAATAAAAAGGTCTGTCTCCTGGAAATTGTTCACCACCTTTAGCTATAAATGTGGTAAAAAGTCTTATTCGAAATAGCGTTGGGTTCGGGAGGGAAAGGGTTAAAAACTTGTGTTCTTAGCTGTTCGAACAAATAATTCGGAAACTTTTAGCACATTTTGTGTTCTATGCATTATTAAAGCAAATCAAATTTGAAAAAAAATTGGTACTATTAATTTTTTTCTCAGATTTTTAGAGCTGTGGGGAGCAAAAAATTGAAGTAGGTAACTTGCGGTAAGTCACATTTCACCGTAAAGACAGGTTTGTTGTTACTCTTTTAACTATAACCCCGAAACTATTGGGTTGTTTCACATGAAATGTCCGATTTTATAATATTTGAAATACATAGAGGATTTTGCGAGTCTCTGTTGTTTACTTCCAAAGTTCACATATCATAATCAAGCAGTTACTAATCCTCTACTTTTCTTTTATAAACATTAGCTTCCCAATCAATTACACACTGTTTAGTATACCTTCAAATATGAATATGGAAACACGCGATTTTCGTGTAATATTTTTTTATGAGTTTAAACTAGGTCGTTCGGCAGCTGGATTGCTTATGACAATCAGCAGTGGTTAGACATCGACGAAAGCCCAGGACAAATGCCAAAACCAAATTTGCACCCGAAAAAATTGATGGTTACAGTATGGTGGTCCATGGCTGGAATCATACATTATTCCTTTCTGCCTAGAGGTGAGACCATTACCTCTACAACCTACTGCAATGAAATTGGCCAAATGCACGAAAAATTATTGAAAAAACAACCTGGATTGGTAAATCGGAAGGGCCCTATACTCCTACACGACAACGCTAGACCCCACGTTTCAAAAATTACCATGCATAAATTGAAAGAGCTGGGGTACGAAGTTCTTCCGCACCCACCATATTCTCCCGACTGGTCTCCAACAGATTATCACCTTTTCAGGAATTTAGACAACTTCTGCAGTGGAAAAATTTTTGCAAATGATGCTGAAATCAAAAGTGCGTTTTCAGATTTTGTTTTACTTCAAAGCTCAGAGTTTTTCAAATCCGGGATAAAAAAGTTGTTGTCACGTTGGGAAAAATGTGTAGAAAAAGAAGGTAAATACTTCGAATAAAATTATATTGTTTTCATATTGTATTTTTACTAAAATCCCTTTACCTTGAAAACGGACATTTCATGTGAAACAACCCAATATTTGTCCACTATTACTTCACTCTAAAATTACAAATAATATCGATTTTATTTCTTCTTCTTCGAAAGGAATTTTCTTCGCTATTCGAAGTTTCCTTCAACCAAACTCTTCCCTCAGCCGGTTCCTCCATTCCTCTCTATCCATTGCATCTTCTTCCGTTAATCCTCGGCCAGCCATACTTTCAGCCACATCTCTCCACCTGATGCGAGGCCCACCTCTCCTTCTCCTCCCCTCTGCTTCCCATTCATAAGCTATTTTGGGGATTCTTTTATTCTCCATTCTTTTAATATGGCCGAACCATCTCAGTTCGATTTTATTTGCAAATAAAAAAAAATTTCATTATTTTTCATATAACATATGTTTTTTTTTATTTCGATTTTATTTGCAAATAAAAAAAATATATGTTATGTGAAAATAAACATTTCATACTTTGAAAACGTTATTTCGTGAAGTACAAGCCGAAAAGACGACGATTACATTCCTGGAACATAATGGACTATTACCTAAAGGGAAGGTTTGCCCGGCAACGGTTCGGATCGGCGACACCACCAAACTAGGTTGACCCGCGCAACACCGACCAGTTCGATCCTTACGCTTCACTTCATGTTTACATTTTTCGATAGTTCATTCCTATAACCTCACATGTAAACAATCACTTCTACAGTTTCAACTTGGATTGTGTTTTTTATTTTGTTATATTGATATTTAGACTTCTTAAAAGTAAATAAGTGAAACAGAAGTTAACAAAATGAGTTTCATAAAGGATTAAGTGTTTTATGAATTCATGTTTTCTTATTTCATCTAAGCTTATGTGTAAAAGTGTTATAAAACTTAAGAAGATTAATTTGTACATGGATTTTGTGTTTTACATATTTATATTTGTTCTATCAATTTAAGTGATAAAATTTACAACTTGTAAAAGTGTTATGAAACTTAACAAGATTTATTTGTACATGGATTTGGTGTTTTATATATTTGTATTTGTTGTTTCAATTTCAGTATACATATTTTGTGAATGGATTCTTTTTCATCCATATTACTTTTTGTGCTAAAGTGAGACAGATTGTATAATTAATTCAATAAAACATATCAGTTTATAAATAAATGTGAGAAAGTATATCACAGGTTTTTTATGTTTTCTTATTTCCACTTCCCATGAGAAAATATAGCAGAAATTAACATCATCACTTTCAACTAGGATTCTGTCTTATATTATATAATAGCTTATTACATGGAGAATTGATAAAGTGAAAATAATCACAGATTAAGAGGTAAATGACACATTACTATATAATTGTAGAACTATTGGTATAATGCTATAGATTAATGTGTTTTTAAAAAAAATTAGAAGCCTGATGATGGAAAATTATCTCTGAAACATGTAGCTACAAATTTTAAATAAATAGGAGTTATGCCAAATAAATACTTAAGGATTCTGTCTTTTTTATATTTATAATTTGTTATTTTCACTTCTCTGACAGAAAGTTCATCAGGAATTATTTTACTGGTGGTTCAGTAGTATATTAATTGTTGATTAAATTAATATTAATTCAAAATTGATTTAGTGTCTTATATTTTGATATGTCCTTATTTCCACTTTAATATTTCCTTATTTCTCATTTTAATATTAGAAGGTAAAAAGAAGTTAATATTACTTTGAACAAGGATTTAGAGTTTCTCAGTAAATGTAGGAGAATAACCTTTCCCTTCTAAAAGCAGCGACTAGAACATAGAAATAAATCGGTACAAGGCTAGAATCGATAAAAGGTATTCTGAGCGCGTTTAGGGGTTGGTGTCGCCGATCCGAACCATACCGTTTGCCCTCTAGGAAATAATATGACTCCATATTTTAAAGAAGATAGAATATTCAGGAGGTGTTGTAAAAGGAACTGAAGGTTAAGTGTTGGCGCAAGAATAGATTCTAAAATACAGTAATAAACTGCCGTACATTTTATTTACTGTTGGTGCCAAGAATTAACTTCCGTAAAATTATGTCAAAAACATTTAAATATGTTTCAGGTGTCAATAGTTGATTTTAAAAATTATTTGATGGAAGTATGTGCATGGAAAGTAATGAAAAATTCATAGTGTATCGGGGGGAGATAACAGATACGTAGAAATAGATGAGAGTCTACTTAGAGGGAGTACAACGTAGGACGTGTACTTCCACAACAAGGGGTTTTTGGATGAATCATTCTTTGTTGTTATAAACATAAATCGATATATATGCAATTTTAGAGGGAAGTGAATATACAATTACCAAAAAAATTGCGCTTTTTTGAAATGTATATGACGCCATAAATCCAACTCAAGTCACAAGTAATCGAACATTGACATCAATATTAAGAACAAAAACATCGTTGTTGAATTAGTTATAAGAGTAAGAATGAGAAACAAGTAGGTATACTACAACAAATTGTGATATAAGAAAAGAAAATCTATAAATGTCGACAGACATATTCGAATTTATGGATCAGTCCAAAGATGTACTGTTTATCAAATACCAAATGGAATATCCATTACCTAAGCCATCTGATAAACCATGTACAACGATAAGGAAAACAGGTAACGAATGTGACCTGGGCATTCATCATTCCAAAACCTCATTCACTCGCTGAACCTACAAATACGATCGTCTATGTCAGCTGTTTTTAATGACCCGCAATTCGACTATCGCAGCCAGCAATTATCCACTTCTCCTCCAGTGGCTTTCAATAATTGCCGATTCAATAAATTCAGAGTGTCAATATCTTGAGGAGAGGGGGAAGGATAGGTTCACTTCTGTAGTCCGGTGTCGGTGCTTCTTTCATCTTAGCTATCATTAGGATGTCAAAACAGAAAGAAAACGATTTAAAATCCTGAAAAAAGGATATTTGGAATTTCGAATACCAGCATAGAAAGTGGGCTAAAGTTCGATGATTAAGGTCCGGAATATTTTAAGTATATATACAGGTATGTACTATATTACTAAATATTAGCTTGTTCTTGCCGTAAAACATTTGATCGTTGAAAACTAGTAATGTGTGAGTACCCAGATTATATTTTTGTTATATGTAAAGTATTGAGTGATCTTTACTACGTTAGAACAATAAATTTCATCAAGTATATATTGCTTGATCCGTTAGACTCAATTCTTTACATATAACAAAAATATAAATAAAACATGCACAAGGCCCATTTTCAAATAAATTGGCAATTTAGCTTTCCAAAAAACGCAAACATTCTTAAAAACAAAAGTTCCTTAATCATGTTCTGTGTCATATCAGGATGTTGCCTCACTACATGAGAATGCATACCTTAAGTTGGTTCGTCAATTTTCCTTGATCTTGAATTTTAAGAGAGAGAGAAAAAAACCTTTAATAATTTGACATACATTGCCGGGTTTGTACTTTTTCAGAATTATGATTTTTATTCAGGTTTTGGTAAAGGATTCTTCAGGTTCCTAATATGAAGTGATTTCCCATGAAGAGCAATAGTAATAAATTTAATGTCAGAAATTAATGCGTTTTTTTTTCTCCAAAAAATACGTACGTTACCAATTTTTTTTTCACTTTATTAAAAATTGTTTGGATTTTATTATTATCCCCCTCCCTCAAAAGTTATTATCAAAAGTTAATATCTAGACCCTTTCAATAATCCTTCATTACCAAGAAATTATCATTCATTAATTAATTTTTTTTAAGTGTTGGTAACGTATGTCAAAAATATGATCACATTTAATGGTGACTATGAGAAAGATGTAGAAAAAATGAATTCTAAGAAAATGTCTTAAAAGATCAATATTAAATCTATTTATTATAATTTATTGTAGGTGTGAGCTTCTGTACCAGCCAAATTAGTCAATGATTCAAAATGAAAAAGGCTTCTAGTCTGAGTGACATCAACAACACTACAAAATGCTAGTATCTAATTTTAATTTCTAGTTATCACAGTTTTTTCTACGTGTATATTACATATTATTATTATACATAATATTATGTGTATAAGGAAAAAGTAAGGCTTTTATTGCATAATTCTGGTCTTTTTTTACCATAAATTTAACTAATGGGACTACAAATTAACGTGCGCTACCAAACATTTTACAGACGTTACCGTAATGTTAACGTATGTCAACAGTAACGTATGTCAAATTTCAGGAATTTTAATTAGAAAAAGATTATTTAACTACATTTTTTTTCAAAAATAATGTGATAATGTTAAAAACTACGATATGTAAAAAACGACAGACTAACAGAAGACATAAAACGGAATCTCATCAAACTTATTGAAATACACATTACAATTAAACTGAATTGGGTAAAAGCTCACTCAGGTATTTTAGGTAATGAACTGGCAGACCACATTGCTAAACAAGCAGCTACTCTACTACAAACCTCGCAAAAATACCAATCACTTATTTTAAGCGTGAAAAGAGAAAAGAGACAATACGAAAATGGAACGAGCACTGGACACAATCAAACAAATCATATTACTTACACCAATACATACCCATTATAACAAATACAAACTTTAATACACTAAAAAGCTCAGACTACAAAATGACTCAATTCCTGACAGGACACGGACAAACGGGACAATACTTCAAACGTTTTCACATTTCAGACACCGAAATATGCAAATGTGACGGAAAGACACTACAGGGCTTTCCTCACCTTCTTTTTAGTTGTCCAATTTATGACAAGGAACGATTTCCATTAATTCACAACATAATATTAGGTGGAGGAACTTGGCCGGAATCTCCGACTACAATTTTTAATCAATATTACATACCATTCAAAAAATTCATAAATTCAATTAATTTTGATAAATTGAAATAAAAATAAATACAACTATAATAATTCATGAATCTTGTTGTTGTTTTAGAAGGCATACATCTATGGTTCGATGTGCGCCGCTTCATCTATGAGCTTATTATTGCTGTATTTCTCCCTTCTTATATTTCTTTATTTTATTTTTTTTTCTTTATTCATTTTATTTTATTTTATTTTTATTTTTATTTATTTATTTTTTTTTATTTCGTTTTATTATTTTTTTATTTATTTCGTATTATTATTATTAATTTTTATTTACTACTGTTTATACCTATGTATTTATAAAACTATAAAATAAATTGTACTATAAAAATTGTAACATAACCAAGCGTGTAATATCCCTCGGAAGGCAACGGCACACGTTTTAAATAAATTGCCTCTTCATAGGGTTACTATGAGGAGGAAAAAGGAAAAAAAAAAATGCAAAAACTTAGATTGGAAGTGGTGAACTCAATGTGAGAAAACAATGGTAACGTATATCAAACAGAATTAAGGCACTCACTATGTTTTGAAAATCAAGGTCGTTTTACTTCGGCTAATACAGAGACCTGGCCCCTTGGCGGCGAATGGTTACAATACGTACTCTGGAGGATGTTAAGATGCTATTCCGACTCCTCAAGCTCCAGAGCCCACTCTTCTACACCCGGTCACATACATCAAATGAATAAATGCGGAAAAATTAAAGTTGCTATATAATGACTTTGTTTTGTTTTCTTTACTCTCGCTAGATACCGACACTCGACTAGTATTCTCAAATCAACTAGTTTCCTCAAACATTCTCATCATCAGCGGTCACAAAAACGACCCTCAAAGTACATTATAAGGCTATACATAAAATCCGTTTGGCTGAGCATTAGCGTAATGACCTTATCGTGGGCTGGATCCAGTAGTCGCAGTTTCATGACCTGACCGCAGCCGCTTGGACGGACCGAATCGAACCCGAACAATAGAAGACCCAGTGGCACAGACTAAGGAAATGTAGTGTAATGATAAGCTGAGCGATTTATAAGAGTATTATAGAGTCATGGTCATAGAGAGCGTGGCTATGATTAACGACACTCCCCCCTCCACTGGCACCGGCTGGGCGCTAATAGGAAGGGCATATGCCCCTCGCCTCCCAGTTCTCACGGCTCTTATGCTCCAGATTAGCTAGCCACGTGTCATCGCACCGCTTAAACACTCTCATACTACAAATCATTATAATACCTTCTTAGCCCACTGTTAGGATGGGAGCTACTGCAAAATCCAGGATACTGAGTTAATCTGCTGCTTGATATTCTAAACAATAACATTATACTCCGTCTTCAAAAGCCTTCCCACAAGTCCATCAGTCATATTTGTAATGTTATTTCAAATAATGAAATAACTATATACCATTTAAACTAATACAGGTTTATGTTTTTAAAATCTAAAAAAAGTTTAACAAAGGCGTAATCTCCTTTTACCATCTTAAAAGCAGTTAAATATTCTACTAAAAAAGGATCCTCGAGAGAACAATGGCGGAAGTTATCCGAAGGAAAAAAAACCGTTAAATATTTCAACATTTTATCCTTAAGGACGCAAAACTAATAAAATCGTTAAATTCCGCCATCATAAAACAGCATCCTTAAGGACGAAAACTAATTCTAATTGTGGAAGGAGAGTGGCCAAGGATGTCATTCCGCCTCAAAAAATCGTCAGATCCTGGCAGATCTGTAAAACAGTGTCCTTATAGCAGTTTACTATACTACAGTTTACTATCCTTGGCCACTCTCCTTCCACAATTATAATTAGTTTTCATCCTTAAGGATGCTGTTTTAAGATAGCAGAATTTAAGGATTTTATTAGTTTTTTGTCCTAAAGGATGCTGTTTTAACGGGGCAGTTATCCGAGGGATAACTTCCGTCATTGTTGTCCTTGAGGATACTGTTTTGAAATATTTTTAATATTTAACGATTTTAAGATGGCGGAAGGATAATTACGCCATTGTCGTCCTTATAAGGACACTGTTTTGAAATATTCGATGGTTTAACTGTTTTTAAGATGGCGGGAGGATATTCCGCCTTTGTTAACGCATTATACGGGAGGCTGGAGATAGTTTTTCACCGCTTACGATCCCTTCCCGTAGAGTGTTTTTGTTAAATTGGTACAATATAGAATCGTTGAGTTCTATATTGAGAGGGAAGGGGTTCAGACCATACGGACTGACCCGATATGACACACCATCGCCGGCAAAGTGTATCCTCCGCACTCGACATGTAGACGGATTGCCTCCAGCAGACTGAGACCCTCCAGATGGCAGAGCTACAAATAAATCTTAAAATGCCGAAAGGCAATAAAAGATCCATTACCATAATTTTCCTTTCTTTGTATGAATTTATAATAAAGTCGGAGGTTAGAAAAAAAAAAAAAAAAATTAACTGAAATGTTTAGCCGAGAAAATTAAAAAATCAATAGGTTGCATTTAATGCCTGTCGGTGCATATAAAATGAATAGATATGATAAAAAAACTTTTTTTAAACAACTCTATAATACATTACTTGAAACTTGACTTCAAGGAGATAATAACGATATATATTTTTTTTTTTGCCCACTTTTCAATATCAAACTTCAGAAATGGTACAAATTAACATTTGTAATCCCGGTTGATGGTATTTTTATATTTAATTTTTTGGCCCTCGAATATAATTTTTTCAAGTGCTTTGAGGTCAGCGCCATTCGATTTGTTTGTTCAGTCGATGAGTGCTGAAATGAGGGGTGTAGAGTGCATGAAAGTCGATATTTTTGATTTCATAGCTTGGTTAGGAATAGTTAGAAGGTAAACATACTAAAAGTCCCCACCCCTGGGGGGTGAGCTAGCGGTGGAGGGGGGGGGGAGATGGTCCCATTTTTGGTTTTTTCGATTATATCTCGAAAACGGTGGACTCTAGAAAAGTGTGATTAAAATAAAAATTTAAACTTATTAAATTTCCTATTAAATTGGTTATATACATATTTGTCGAACTACCAACCGTTTTCGAGATATATGTTATTGAAAATCGATAACTTTCGCAAAAAAAATAATGTTTACCTCACTTTTTGTCAAACCTTTGCAAGTTGTGACAGAATAAAGTTTATTTTCTTCTTCTTCTCCTAAAAACATTTTAAAGATATTGATCACTACTAAATTCAGATATAAAAAATTAATTGGTAAAAAATAAAAATAAATTACACTATCTAAGAAATAAATAAAGCCTCAATGCTGACAACACTCGTACGTCCATCCAACCCCATCAATATCTATATCCACCTGATACAATCCTCCCATCTACATCTCGTTCAACCCCTTAGATGATTATCTGTCCAGGATCAACGCTGAATACAGCTTTTTGTTTTACTTATTATTTAATTTGACTATGCTTTCCCATTATTACCGTCAAGTTGTTATTACCTGAACTATAACAGGATAAATATCCCACTATTCTGCATTGCCCAGCCTTCTTAGATCTTGAGGTCTTTCAAATCCACTGAGTTCGATTTACTAGTTGTTATTTTCTGAGCATATTTTCGAACATTTCTGGAATATCCATGCACTAAAGCTGGTAGACTATCGTCATTTAAGGAAGAGGTCCTACCACGAAGCTCTTTGGCTTCAAGTGGATTTTTTTTCTTCAAAACATATTTCTTTTAATTGCCTTGAGGAACAGTTCTATTATTCATTACTCACAGCTCGAAGAATGTTGTTCTGCTTTACTTAGTGTTAAATCCTGCCACAAACCTTAAGTGCTTGACGTGAATAATCCTTTGCGCAAATGACCCTAGGATATTCCTAAGGTAGAATCCTAGCTATTTCAAACTAATAAATCGTTTTTTATGTAGACGTAGATAGATTCATCTTCAACTAAACGATGATTGAATAACTGATACCGAGGTTATCAGGGCATACCGTGAATGGACGTACTCCGACAGAGCCACGTGTCAGGCAGCAGGTTACTTACAAAGGTAAGTGCTCTTAGATCTAAGCGCAGCGGTGAGTGGCAAGGTGCGCTTTGGTATTATTGGCGAAGAACAAAAGGTAAAGACACCTGGCAGGAAGGGCAACAATGAATCCGTTAATAGCTGCAGGAGTGCATATTGTTCTTCAGGTGAGTCCTCTACTTCATCGATAGTACTCCAAGTATCCATTCTTCGGGGCGATCCTGAAGTCGTGAGGCGTCTGCCGTCTGCTATACGTGTCTGTCACCCTGTCTAGTGCTTAGCGAATAATAAACAATAAGACTCAGATGCCTAATTCATGATATCTCCTGGATTACAATATATATATATGTAATGTTGGCTAAAACCTAACATATTGGCTACTATGTGATTATAACAGTGCAACTATAACCTGTTAATTTTTAATAACTGTTTCTCTTTGAAAGACTAACGTGTAATTTAATTTCTAATGTGGTTTTATAAACGTGATTTTATTATCTGTGTTTATAATGTATTTTCTTTTTCCATTATTTGATTTTAATTATGTTTGTGCTTTTATACAAACATAATTAAAATTAAATAATGGAAAAAGAAAATACATTATAACCAAATAAAGTAATCTACCTGTATAAAAGAATTAAATTACATGTTAGTCTTTCAAAGAGAAACAGTTATTAACAATTAACAGAAGGTTATAGTTGCACTGTTATAATTACATAGTAGCCCATATGTTAGGTGTTAGCCAACAAAACTAGTAAACCAACCTGTACCAAATGTTAACCACATCATCTTCATACAGTTTAAGGAATGTTCAGCAACGATAAAATGTACTTATTTTCAGCTAAATATCTCTATTTCCAATACCTTATTCTTACCCAACATGACGCTTGCTAACTATCTATCTACCTATCCAGTTAAAATATATGTTCTTGCATTTATGAAATCCGCTTCAGATACAGTTCTTCCATGATTAAGATGTCACTGAATATAAAATTATTCCCTCCGAATATGACATTTAGATACCACTATTGTACATACAACTCTGATCATTGTACCAAAAGATTTTAATTTTGTTATTTTATCTTATTTGCAGTGTTGTTTTATTTTCCTTTCTGTATATTCAACTATCTTCTATGTATATATTATCACTATTTTGTTATTATTTTTACTTTATTTTTTTCATTTTATTATGTCTCTGACCAGATGTAACTGTTTTGTACTTATTTGTTAATCTTAAAAGGACTAATTTATTGACTTAAGGGAACCAGAGTAAAATTAACAATTATAATAATAATAACATCCATCTAGAAACAGTAAGTGCCGTAATAAAATAAAACAGAGTATCGATTTTATCCTTTAAAAAAATCATGCATTCACTATTTATAATCTTTTATTTATGTCACAAATAGAATCGATCTTAATCGAAAGATCGAAGCGCCATATTTTGAAGGCTTTGTTGTAATCTACTCCTCGCTGGGAGTAAGCTAATACAGATGGCTGTGGGAGGTGATAGCGCCAGTAAGTCAGATTCGCTATCAGTTACCCCTCCCCCTCTCCCTCTCCTTCCACTATCAGCCTACCCCTATCGCTTCTTCCAACAGTCATTAAAAGTCCTTTAGCCTTCTCAAGATCTGCATTCTTCAGGGCTACAAGAACACCTTTTACTTGATACAGTCGTAGTTCGTACAGGAGTCTTCATAGTTCAAGTCATAAATACTAGCTTCGTAATTTAATATGTTAATTTTTTTTGTATGGATCTCAATATTTATTTGTTATTACACTTAGAGAGACGATAATCCAAGAATGGCAGACACTGTAGGATCATAGCCCAGCAAGTAAACGTAAACAAAGAAGGACGTATAACCACTCTCACATTACTTACTATATTACACTTACAGATCATTAAAGAAGTACCTTCCAAATATAAAATGCTCAACAGTAGTTTTTACATAGCCCATATTTTTAATTAATGCCTTTTCTGTATCGAAATTTAAATAAATCGAGAATACCTCCAAACATAACAATGGCGCTAAGAAACGACTGAATTGGATGGAGATATATACAGGGTGTCCCGAATTTTAATGGCAAAACTTCAGGAACTTATAGGGGACCGAAAAACTAAGACAAAAAGTCCTTTAGAGATTTGCTCGTTTTTGCTTAGTTTTAGAGAAAATCGTAAAAAAAGAAACAAAACAAGTTTTCATTTTTATACTTATTTATTTACATGTATATTTATGTTATGTTCTTTTTAATTTAAATATTGCTCAAAATGTTGTCCTCTTGCACCAATGCAAGCATTACATCTAGCACTCACTTGATAAATTGCAGCTAAACATTGTTCTGATGATGTTTGGTGCACTGCATCTATGATTCGGTCTCTTAATTGCTCTCTTGAGTTGATTGACACCGAATAAACGTTCTGCTCCAAGGTTCCCCATACGAAGAAATTCATGGGTGTCATATCAGGTGATCTGGGTGGCCAAGGTACTACTCCTCCACGTCCAATCCATCGTTGTGGATAATTTATATCCAGCCGAGCTCGAGCAGCTCTGCTATAATGAGCTGAACATCCATCGAGTTGAAACCACATTGCAATCCGCTGCTGTAAGGGAATGTCATCTAAATAATTAGAAAAGTCGTTCTCCAAAAAATGTGTAAATGTGATACCATTCAATCCTCCGGGTAAAAAATATGGTCCCACCTCGATCCGTTCCAAATTCCAAGCCAAACGTTAGTAACTAAAATTTAATCTCTTGACAGAATCTTGAGGTCATAAATTCTGAACTTTTTGAAGGTGGTATGGTTAGCGATCATCACCTTTCAAAGTTCGCCATATTGCTTGCCGCAATATTGCTAATGCAGTAGATGCTCTTCGGATGCTAGTCTCAGGATTGTTATCGAAGTGGCGTTAGACACAATTTCTTCTCCGATAATCTGCTCTTATTGCTTCCTGGAATTGGTCGCCTTCATTACGTATTAAAAATGACCCAGTCTCTCGTAGTCAATTAATAGTTAACGAAAAGACTTGTCGATTAGGCACTCTTCTATTTGGAAATCGGCGCGCATACGCATGCCCCATAATGCGGCCGCTTCTAAAGCATTACCGTTACAGAAACCATACACTAAAATCATATCAGCGTATTCAACATTAGAATATGTATGCGGCGTTGTGGCTGATGCTATTTACACAAAAATATCTGAGTAGCTGACTGAAGACTGATTTAGGAATTATAATCCTACAAGGAAACCAAAATATAAACAAATAAAAGAATGTAAAGGATAACATTAAGTGTTTACATATCTCACTGCCTAGGATGACGAACTTTGAAAGGTGATAATCGCTACCTGTAAATTTTTGTTTTGTTTCTTTTTTTTGCGATTTTCTCTAAAACTAAGCAAAAACGAGCAAATCTCTAAAGGACTTTTTGTCTTAGTTATTCGGCCCCCTATAAGTTCCTGAAGTTTTGCCATTTGAATTCGGGATACCCTGTATAATACATTTACTTCACAAAGATTAACTTTTTCATAAAATTTAAATAGATTTTCAACTTTATTTCGATAAAAGTCGAAACCAAATAACTTCCGTGGCGATACATATTTATCAACTTAAGAAATGGGGGAGAAAAAAAATATGAAAATTTGTTTGCAGACTACTGTACTACTAGAAAGTAAATTTAATACTCTACAACCTTGATTCTGACATTTTTTCTGAGAAACGATCGTGGAAGAAAATTGTAAATTTCAATAAATAAGAACAACTGAACAATTCTCTCAATTTTTATTCCGCGTGTTTACGATGGATCTTTACTTTTTTTACTGTCTATATTCTGATCAATTTTAATATTTCAATCAGTTTGAATAGTTTAATAAAACTATGCAATGCTTGGAATTCGGCCCCAAACACGGCTGGACTCCCAGCCAACAGACCACGTAACGCCTCCTCCCACGGGGGTACTGTCACCATGAGAAATCCACCCTGCCAGAGCTGCCTCCGCTAACATATGTAACACGTCCATGGGGCCAGTATTATTATTTATTATGGAGGCACTGGGAACACATCCACTGCCATTGTGAGAGGAGGTGTCAGGTTACCGGAGAGGCTAATACGTCACTACAGGGAGATATAGTTAGCACGCGGCGATAGTGGCGCCCCTTGTACTTCCGGCAGTCGCAATTAGTTGCTATTCACCGCCGATATGTGGTTGCCGGCTAGTTTCCCCCTTTGTTATCAGATACTATTGTTAACATCATAGTTTGTATATCGTTTCATTAAAAAATATTTACCAGCACCTATATTTTTTTACATGGCAATTGATTAATAAACGTATAATCACATAAAATATATCTTCATTGACAAGAAGGTTCAAACCGTTTTTTTTTTTTTTTTTTTTTTTTTTTTTTTTTTTTTTTTTTTTTTTTTTTTTTTTTTTTTTTTTTTTTTTTTTTTTTTTTTTTTTTTTTTTTTTTTTGAGGTTATATTGGTAGTTCGATTTGAAGAAATTCAAGAGGAAATATAGGCAATGGCTTCTTATTTCCCGGTCAAATTAATTATTAAACTTCTCACTTAAGTGGCTAATAACAGTTTCCATGGATCTGGACAATAGGTAGTTAAATAAGTGGTATTTGAAAGTGGGAAGGGTATTTGAGTGGCGAATGGTGTAAGGGATGGAGTTCCATACGGACGAGGATCGGATTAGAAATGATCTATCGAAAGCAGCGGAGCAATGAGCAGGACTGTACAAATCTGATGGGCATGAATGGTTTGGTGGGTAAGAACAGAGGATTTGAGCTGAAGGAGTTGAGAAATGTAAAGTGGGCGTTGGGATTTCGCTGTTTGGTAGAGAAAGGATGCCAGAAAATACAGATAAAAGATAAAAAGATAAAAGAAAAATATAAGGTCAGGGACTAAATCCACTGATTTTTTTTTTCGTTTAGTAAACTTCAAGCGTTGTAAATATATAAATATATATATTGTATATATATATAATATATATATATATATATATATATATATATATATATATATATATATATATATATATATATATATATATATATAGGGGAAGGTGCTGCACTACAATAGGTTGGTAACCTATAGGATAAAGTCCATCCTGCCCTAGTTGGAGCACCTAAGGACATTAAGCTCCGAATAAAAAAATTAAAATCTAGCTAGAACTGTCGTTGCTAAGTAACGCAGACTCGCCTAAAATTGTTTGACTCGTTGCTAAGCGACCAGTATCCCTAGGAATGGCGGCCAGTAGTTTGTGAAACTAATTAATTGATCAAATTATAATGATGCAAAATAACAGTAAGCTGTCGTTTTGATTATTCTGCTAATATCGTCATTGTGAATGTTATAATTATTTGTGACTTTTATCATTATTTGTGTTTGGAATATATACATAGGGGAAGGTGCTGTACCTGTGGACAATTTTCACTTATAAATTTTTCTAATTTTTGGTGCTTTATTTATCTGAGTGGTTCTTGTACCATTAGATAAAAAATTTAAGGGGCTATCGAACCCTCTTATCTTTATTTTGAAAATTAATTTTATTTTTATAGAAAATAATGTTTTGTAACTTACTGATTTGTGTCCATAGATACCTTCCCCCTTTGTACCTGCGGACACTAGTGTTTGTACCAATAGACATTCATTTCTTCATAGGTTTATAGGGATAATTGAAATGATATTTAGAGAAATACATCAGCAATAATTTTTTATTAAATGTATTAAATAAAATAGAATATTTAAATAAGAAACGTCGACTTGATATTATTGAACTAGAAGGCCAACTATAAAGGTGACAACAATAAATTCAGCGTATCAAAGTAAATAGAAACTTAACTTATTTTTAAACCTTTTAACAATAAATAAATCTTTTATGTACCTATAATTATTATTAACGAGGGTCACAGACTTTTTTTATGGAAAAAAATCGAATCATTCATTCGAAGAGATCGTATCCATGAAAAGATGTAGGAAAATATAATTGTTTACACAATCTCCCAGTGCCAGTTATAAAAGATGGCTGTGATACTTTTCTTTTAATATCTCCCATTTCAATTTCATAATCAGTAGCGATGTCCGGAAGAATAAATTTTGGGGTTCTATCATTTGATGAAATTTTCTTCAAGTAGCAAATATTGAACGTGAACGAGTCTACTTTTTCTTTGATCAAAGCTATAAAATGCTTTACAATACAAAACATAGCAAACATATATTTCTTCATCACCAATTTCTTTACCTTGCTCATAATCATTCATCAATTCATCCAAAAAATTACAATATTCACTTGATGGATCAGCGAAGATCACATTTGTGAAATCACCATCTTCACTAGTTGAATATTTTGTTATAAATAGTGAGTGGCAAGCTTTCTCCTCTTAAAAAAAAAAATTTTTACGAATAGTAGGTTTCCAAATTTAGGCATTTTATATCACGCGGAATGCCTACAAACTTTTCCGCAATATTTATTATTGAAATAATGAATTAATAAACGAAAAGAAAAATCTGTTGTGCTTGTAGACACTTTAACTATCTGCCCACAGGTTCAGTTCAGCTGGCAATGGTGTCCACAGGTACAACTGAACGCCATGTTGTGCGGAAAGCTCTGTTTCACAAAACCCGTAAGTGATAACTGATATGAAAACATATATCATCCGATATATGATATATCCGATACATGATATATGTATCGGACAACCTATTGCCTAAAAAATTTCTAAATGTAGGTCTTAAAAAATTTAAAGACACTGTTTTGATTGTTCAGGATTTGGTTGAAAAAAACTTAAAAATAATAATTTCTACTAAACTGTTGATCTGACAGACTTGAAAACACACGTGGAACTACAGGGAGATGTTTGCAGCACTATTTACCTAACAATTTCAATTTCCCTCCTCCCACTCTCTCTTTATTAAAAATGTCCACTGGTACAACTGTGCTTTAGGTACAGCACCTTCCCCTACATATAAACTATGTAGCAAAGTGTTGTTGATGTTTTAAAATTTTTGTTTTTTATAAGTGATGATGAATGTTTAGCATCCGAAAGTGGTTTTCAAATTAAAAAAAACAAAGCAATAGAAGTGACAAATAATTCAATCCTAATTATATATTTTTTAAATAAATAATTCACATACTAGATTGAAAAGACAAAAAACGGCTAGTTGTTCCCGACTACTCCAACATTTATTTAACATGCGTTTAAGCTCCCAATAAATTACAAATCACTTATATGTATGACAGTAATTAGACCAATTTGGACATGCGGAGTTGAGCTTTGGGGCTCCACTAAACCTTCTTTATTCAATCCTTAAAATCCCAAATCATTCATAAAATCCTCATTGCTCTAAGCAGTGCTTTATGACATTATGATACCAGCAAACTTATAGTATAAAAGACACGATTAAATATATTTATAAAATGCTAATAAAATAAGTATATTCGAATGCTGTCGAAATTGAAGAATTAAAATAAATCCAAACGATCCCCATCAAATAACTTTTACCCTTCGACGTAAACCTACGACTACCCGTCCTACAGTATTCATTAATGATATTCCACTAATCCCTGTTGAACAGATCCGCTACCTAGGACTCAACTTGGATAAACGCCTTACTTGGAATCCACATAAAAGGCTAGTTCATCATTTACTGGACAAACATTGAAAGCTTCCGACTTACTACCAAGTCTCCTAACTCGGCTTACACTCAATACCTGATAATTCTGCGAGGCGTATGAAAAAACGATGGCCAAGAGACCTAATGTAAAACTGCTGAAGTGCTACTAGTGAGTAGTTCTTTATATGTTATTGCCATGTCATTGTAATTATTTTCCTCAAATTTACTTCTTGTATATAATGTTAAATACCAATAAACAGTTTTTAAAAAAGAGTAAATGATTTGAAATTTACCTAAATATATTTAAGTTTAACATAATGTTTAACATGTGTAAGTGTATACTAGTGCATATATATATTTATATTAAGAATAGGGCAAACAGCGTAGAGGTTGGGTGTGGATAGGATTGTAGGAGTAGAGGGTAGAGGGGGCCATCAGAGGAAGACTCCTTATCTCCAGTCACCCTCCCAGCCTCCCCACTGATAGATATATCACTCTTATCTATAATTGCCTCCAACATTGATATTTGGTCCTCGGGCTCTCTCCTCCCTCTTTTTTTCTTTATATTTACACGAGAGGATATGAAAAACTGTTCCTTTTCCCTTTATGTATGGTAAAAAAGGTTCCATACCCTTTTATTGTTGAAGGTATCCCCCTTATAGCAGTCCATTTTCTTTTCGCCATTTCTCATTCGCCTTCGACTTCGAGAGAGAAAACTTTCTCGATCATTTGAGATTGTGGGAGGGAGATTATCGAGATATTAAACTGGTTCTGATACCGCAGGCCTTATATCGAATTTGTAGAACTTCTGCGAGGATTAAAACTTTTAGAACAGTCATATTTTATAAATACACTTCCTCCCAGAAAATATTTTAAAAACTATATTTCTAATGATTTAAGTTATTAGATGGGTTAGTCGAATGGATATGATACTAAACTCCTTATGATGTCCAAAAAAACTTATTTCTATTGTGTAATAGAGAGAGAGAGAGATGAATAGGTTAAGCACTGGACTTTCTAACTTTGGATGAATAATATATATATATATATATATATATATATATATATATATATATATATATATATATATATATACACTCAATATGCCGATTTAGCCCAAACCAGATACTAATCTTTCCTTCTATAGTAAGCACCAAAACCACTCCAATCCACTAGTCTCCCAACTTGCTTCCCCCTCAATCCCTGATAATCCTTCGAGGCGTCTGAAAAGAAGATGGCCTAAAGACCTTTTAGTGTAAATTTTATTGAAGTGGTACTATTGAGTAGTTCTTCACAAGTTCTTTACATGCCATTGTATTAACTATCATTTACTTGATATATATTATTTTGTACAGTTGTAAATATCAATAAATAATATATATACACACTCAGATCTGATCTCATATTTTGTTAAATACGCTGTGAAACGGCACAGAAAAAAATGCTTTGTGATAAATACATACAGAGTTGAGCTTTGTGGCTCCACTAAACCTTCTAATTCATCTAGTATCCAATCCTTACAATCCAAAATCCTCAATGCTCTTGACTTTGTCCCAACAAACTTATCCATAAAGGTCTTAATGTTCCTTCTCCTTAATACTTCCTGGGTGCTCTCATATTTCAAACCTTAAAAACCAAAAAACCCGCCTATATCCATGACCTCCTTACTCTGCGCTCCTCCATTCACCTCTTAAATACTAGAACCCAACCCATCAACCTATACACTCCGGCGCATCGAACTGCATCCTTCGAGAAATCCTTTATTATCCGTGCTTCCTCTTTATGGAATTCATTGCCCATCACAATTCGAAAAAACTCCAAGGACAAAGTAAGGAGCATTGAGAATTTTTCGAAAGATTTTGGATTGTAAAAATTGGATACGAGATGAATTGGATGGTTTAGAAGAGCCCTAAAACTCAACTGCGTAGGTCCAAATAGGTCTAATCAAAGTTATTAGTCCAGTCAATAAACATATTGTAGAGTGCATGGAATATACGATAATTTTTGACTTCATAGCTTCATTAGGAATAGTTGGAAGGTAAACATACTAAAAGTGGGGGGAGGGGAGAAGTTCCATTTTTTTGGTTTTTCCATAATATTTCAAAATCTGTTAGCTCTAGAAAAATATGTTTCAAATAAACATAAAAGCTAATTAAATTTACTATACAATTTATTATATATAAATTTGTCGTAATTCTAACCGTTTACGAGATATACGTTATTGAAAATAGGTGATTTTCGGGAAAAAAACAAATATCACCTCACTTTTTGTCAAACTTTTGCTTCTATTATCTAAAAAACGTCAGAATCAAAATTGTAGAGCATTAAAATTTTGATTCTGACGTTTTTTCTGAGAAACGATTGTGGAACGTAATAGAAGCAAAAGTTTGACAAAAAGTGAGGAGACGATGACTCAAACATAGATGGGAATATCTTACTATGGCTAATATTGTGCATTTGGGATTCTTTACACCCAATCGAGTTTTCAGAACCAATGATGAATGTTTAATAGTCGAAACTAGTCTTCGGCTAAAAAAAATCTAATAAACGTGGCAAAAAATTTATCATTCCTAATTCTGATGAGTCTCCTGTACTATCATGCGTACCTCAACGGATTATATTTTAAAAAATCACCTCTTTGCTACATATGCATATTAATATATCTGCATTTTAATATATTACATGTTATTCACCTAAGTAGGCAAAATGAAATGGACTTCTAAAAGATAATTTTAGAGCCTAAATCTGAGTGCAAAGTGATAAAAGGGACAGGTAAACTGATTGTCCTTTAGGGTTTTCCCTATGAAGGATCGGTTTTTTCTGTTCCTACAGGAGACGAATTTAGAATGGACCCCCTGTCCTACAGTATCCTTTAATGATATTCCACTAATCCCCGTTAAACAGATCCGCTACCCAGGACTCCACTTGGACAACCGTCTTACTTTGAATCCACATGCAAGACTAAAACGACAAGAAACTGCTCGTCGTTACAGACTACTTCAACATTTACTAGACAAACGTTCAAAGCTCCCAATTAATTAAAAAAGACTCATTTACAAGACAGTGATTAGACCAATATGGACTTACGGAGTTGAGCTTTGGGGCTCTACTAAACCATCTAATTCTTCTCGTATCCAATCCTTATAATCGAAAATCCTTCGAAAAATCCTCGACGCTCCTTACTTTGTCACCAATAAACTTATCCATAAAGATCTTAATGTTCCATATGTTGCTGATTTAGCCCAAACCAGATACCAATCCTTTTATTTTAAATTCCATTACCACCCAAATCCCGATAATCGATAATCCTCCGAGGCGTCTGAAAAGAAGATGGTCTAGAGATCTTGTGTAGATTTTTTATTGAAGTGCTAGTGATGAGTAGTTCTTTTCAAGTGTTGGAATGTTATTGTAAGCGTTTTTAACACATTTACTTGATGTATATTTGTATAGTTGTAAATTTCAATAGATTGTTAAAAATAAAAAATGAAACTATTTCAATAGAAGTGGCAAATAACACAGGTCTGCGACTAAAAAACTGCATAGGATTTTTTAACATTTTCTTATAGATTTTGACCTCCCAAAAACGGGAAAAATATTCAAATAATTCTATCACATAGGTTTTTATGTGTTTTTCAGTATTATGCTTATTATTATATGTATGTTACTCACGATGCTTTTGGGTCAGCAGGCAGGCTATACTAAATACCCATGCTTCTTATGCTTGTGGAATAGTACAGCCAAAGAACAGCACTCAACTAAAAGTGATTAGCCACCACAAGAAACTTTAAAACCTGGAGAGAAAAATGTTATCAAAACTACTTTGGTACCACCAGAGAAGGTATTGTTGCCCCCTCTCCATATCAAATTGGGGTTGATGAAACAATTTGTAAAATCGTTGGAAAAGGATGGGGACTATTTTAAATATCTATGTACAAAATTCCCGAAGGTATCAGGAGCGAAGTTGAAAGAGGATGTTTTCACCGGCCCCGACAGAAGAAAACTTTTAACCGACACCCTCTTTATGGAAAGTATGAATGAGAGGGAAAAGGAAGCTTGGTTATCGTTCAAGGATGTAGTGCGAAAGTTTTTGGGAAATTCTAAGGATCCTGACTACAAAACCATTCATCAACGGATGCTAGCAGCATACGAAGCTCAAGGCTGCAAGATGAGCTTGAAGGTCCATTTTTTACACTCCCACATAGAAGATTTTCCTGAAAACCTGGGAGCTTGCAGTGAAGAACAGGGGAAGCGCTTTCACCAGGATGTCCGTGATATCGAGAGAACGGTACCAAGGAAGATGTGATGTCACTATGCTTGTAGACTACCGTTGGATGCTTAAGCGGGAAACTAAAGATGGAAATCAGAAAAGAACTCCGCTAAGTATCAAGGAAAAGAAGAAAAGCTTTCATATAATACATGAATAAGTTTTACTTTATGTCTCAAAATAATGTTTCATTGTTTGTATATAAATATTGTTTGATGAAAATTTTGAATAAACTAGTGCTTTTACCAATTTTTTGTTTTTAAATTAGCAAAAAACCCTTATGTGATAGAAAAAAATAGACATCACTTCTGAAATCAGCGCATTTTAAAATATATAATTCAGTTAAAAGATCCCATGCAGCTGACAAACAATTTTTTTTTGCAGACCTGTGTGATTCATCAATATCTGTTTTTTTGTTTTGTTTTGTTTCTTTTGCACTCCAACAAACTATCTTGGAAGGATTTAATTTCAAGAAAGAGGGAGCAATCAGAGGACCTGCTGCCGACAATGGCAGATAAGCCGAAGCACTTCCCCCTCCGACTGACGGCAGACACCCCGAATTACACTTGGTCTTAGAGCAGGGGTGCCTTCAATTTCCTCCCGCAAAGCGGATGATGTCTCCCCTACCGCTTATCTTCACCCGGCTAATGTAAATTTAACTTATGGACCCATTGAGCTTGTAAATAGTTGTGCAATGCTTGTAATTAAGTAGAGACACTCACCAATGAATATCCTTCGAAATTATCTTTTATAATTATTAATTTACTAATCAATACTTTTTAGCGATTTTCCCTCATATTTTACGGAGGTCATTCATTTCCTACGCAATTAATAAGATGATTTACAAAATTAATTTATGGTAAATATATTTATCATTGTTGGTAGTGTACGGCATCAATACTTGAGTAAAGCTAAGTCCTAAACAAAGCTAAGTAATTTTTTTTTTTGCTTTTATTACGTAAATATTACAATCTGCCATAGTTGAGGAGTAATGAGTAATATATATGGTCATGGAACCATTTATACAATGTGCTCAATAAAATATTGAGGTTTTCAGCTTCGATCGTATAGAGGAATTTATTTATCTTCTAACAAAACTGAACTCCGCCAATGATAGGCGACCAGATATTCAACGTCGGATTATGGCTGCTGATAGGTGTTACTATGGCCTTCAGAACCTTCTAAGGAGCAAATCTCTCTCCAGAATAATAAATATAAAAAATCTTGATCAGGCCCGTTCTCGCATACTCATCAGAATGTTAGACGATGACAAAAGCCCTAGAATTGTCCCTAGTGCGATCTGAAAGGAAGATTTTGAGAAGGATTTTTGGGCCTGTGTGTGACGACAACGGGTTATGGAGATCGAGAAAAAACGCTGAGCTGAGGTTCTATATTGTACCTTGAGCGTTGAAAAACTATCTCCTGCCTCCCGTAGAATGCGTTAACTAAGGCGGGATATCCTTCCGCCATCCTGAAAACAGTTAATTCATCGAATATTTCGAAACAGTGCTTTTTTAAGGACAACAATGGCGAAAGTTATCCTTCGGATAGCTTAAAATATTTCAAAACAGCATCCTTAAGGACGAAAAACTAATAAAACCGTTAAATCCACCATGAACAACGAATTAATATCCTTCCGCCATCTTAAAACAGTTAAATAGTCGAATATTTTTTTTAAAGTGTCCTTTTAAGGACCGCCATCTTAAAACCGTTAAATATTTTAAAACAGTATCCTGGAGGACAACAATGGAGGAAGTTATCCTTCGGATAACTTAAAAAACCGTTAAAACAGCAATCCTTAAGGACGAAAAAGGTAATTCTAATTGTTGATGGAGAGAGTGACCAAGGATGTCCTTCGGCCTCAAAAAATCGTCAGATCCTGGCAGATCTGTAAAACAGTGTCCTTATATCAAGAGCCATCTCTTCTCCAGCCTCCCGTAGAATGAGTTAACAACGAACGAATATCCTTCCGCCACCTTATAACAGTTAAATAGTCGAATATTTTTAAGGCACAGAAGATGGTGGAATTTCATTAGTTTTCCGTCCTTAAGGATAATATGTTGAAATATTTAACGATTTTAATATGGCGGAAGAATAACTCCGCCATTGTTGTCCTTATAAGAACACTGTTTTGAAATATTCGATGATTTAACTGTTTTAAGATGGCGGGAGGATATTCCGCCTTTGTTAACGCATTCTACGGGAGGCTGGAGATAGTTTTTCAACGCTCAAGGTACAATATAGAACCTCAGCTCAGCGTTTTTTCTCAATCTCCATAACCCGTTGTCGTCACACACAGGCCCAAAAAGTTTTTTTCAACGCTAACGATCCCTTCCCGTCGATAGGCAGGGCATGTTGCTAGAATGAACGATAATGAAATCCCCCTAAATGCTCCTAGATGAAAAGATATTTGGACGCAGAAAAGTGGGAAGACCTCGCCTGCGGTGGGTGGAATGTGTGGCTGCAGACGCGGATAAAATGTTAAGAATAAGAAATTGGAGAGCAGCAGCCCAAGGCAGAGAACTTTGGCAGCTCAGGCTAAGGAAGGCCTTGACTCTTCATGAGTTGTAGCACCAACAAACAACAATGTTTACAATAAACGATAAATTAAAATAACACCATAAACTATACAATATATAAAATGAAATCAAATAAATTAATAACACTAAGATACACTAATATACTAAAAAGAGAAGAAAAATTAAAAATACAATAATACTCTATTTACAAAATATATACTAGGCATAGCGATCCTGAACCAAGCATAAGGAGGAAAAAGCCAGGCCCATAGAGATCCCAGCGTAGATCTCTCAGCTGCGTCACTGGTGTGTAAATTCAGTGGAGGCTGAGGTACAGTGCTGAGGCCTTGATTGGATAAGCTTGCCATTGCCAGAATTACAGCCTAAATATTTATTTACAAAAATTCTGGAGGATACTGGTGTTTTAATCTTTGAGGGAGGTTATCAGAATGGATAGAACTGGATAATGATTGAGCCAGAGGGTTGAGATGGTTCGAAAAGTTTTGATGGAACCAAAATTATCAATTGTAGCTTAATCATAACTTACAGTAGAAAATGGCTATTACTTTTTTATTATTGATAATCCCTGGAGAACGTCTTATATTATACTAGGTTATTTACAAAAGTCATTGTGAATAATATAATTTTATTTCCGATTACATATTTTAAGTATTATTTAATAATACTCTTCCTAGTAAAGTCCATTGTTTTCAATCAACTACTTTCATTCATATTTCTACCAATAATTGAATTTAATGAAGGTACCACACCTTTAGTTTCTGAGACAAAAAATTATTCATATCCAATATCTATATCCTCATAATTATCAAAGATTCAGCATTTTAAAAAATAAGCCATTGATCTAAACAAAATATCATCTGATGGTGCAATACCAGGGCTATACACAGGGTGAGGCAAAACCTTTACTTCTTGCAGTTCTGATAATTATTTCTACCATTGTCATGTTGTGAAATGTATTGATTCCATTTGACTAAAGCTGGGTACTTTTCACTCAAAAACTGCATTAACTCTGCCTAGCTGTTCAAAGTAAAGATTTGAGTCCACTGCTGGACCATCAGAAACAAGCTCAAAATGCAAAACGCCATAGAAAATTCCTTCAAATACAATGAATGCATCACTTTTTTCTCAAGAAACTAAAGTATGGCAGTATTTCAATGGATAACTGACTCTCCTTCTATGACACAAATTTTTTCTGCTTTTTGCTGCTTGTGGTTTGATAAACTGATATGTTTTATTTAATTAATTATACAATCTGTCTCACTTTAGAGCAAAAAGTAATATAGATGACAAAGAATCCATTCACAAAATATGTGTACTGAAATTGAAACAACAAATAAAAATATATAAAACACCAAATCCATGTACAAAAATTATCTTGTTAAGTTTTGTAACACTATTACAACAAGTTTTAAATTTTATCACTTAAATTGATAGAACAAATATAAATATGTAAAACACCAAATCCATGTACGAATTAATCTTCTTAAGTTTTGCAACACTTTTACTCATAAGATAAGATGAAATAAGAAAACATAAATTGACAAAACACTTAATCCTCGTGTTGTTAACTTCTGTTTCACATATTTACATTTAAGAAGTCTAAATATCAACATAAGAAACTAAACAACACAATCCAAGTTGAAACTGTAGAAGTGATTCTTTACATGTGAAGTTATAGGAATGAACTATCGAAAAATGTAAACATGAAGTGAAGCGTAAGGATTGAACTGGTCGGTGTAGCGCGGGTCAAGCCAGTTTGGTGGTGTCGCCGATCCGAACAATTACCTTATTTTTTTCTGACATTGCACTTGCATTTTAAAAATATAAATGATCCAATAAATCCAACTCAAGTAATAAGGAATTAAGGGATAAGTCAAAGTAATCATTGCCATAATTAGTAGGAACAAAATATTCTTATAGGATTAATTATGAGCTGGAATTGAGGGTTTTTTTTATGCACATGGACTATTGTAACATGTTCATGGACATTGATATTGTATTGTAACAACCTAGTATGACTTATTTAGTAAGGATTTTTCAAATCATACAATAAACGATTACAGTGGCTGGAAACAAAACAATAAAATTATGAGCTGCTGAATTTAAAATAAATCATTTAATTATAGAAAATTCAGAAAAATAAGAGATAAATGAAAAAAATGAATATTCAGCAAAAATATCCAAAACAAACTTCAATTGAATATTTTATATTATTAATAACATTTTTATCCTGTTAAATGCATTCAGTACATAATTTCTTTGAAGAGAATAGAAGAAATTAATTTTTTTTCCCATGCTTTTGTAGTTAACCCTACATACAGAAGTGTGGTTTATCAATGAATATGCGATACAATGCTATTATATGTACTAAGGTATGCATGTATTAATTATATCTTTATTTAGTTTTAATAGTTATTAACTAAATTATAAAATTATTTAATCTATACATAAACGAAATAGGATTTTAATTGTACTCACCTTTGCTGCGACTGGTTACACAAGGAAAAATGCTGAATTGATAGTAAACCAAACTGATTTTATGCCAATTTATAGATTATGTTTTTACCAAATATTTCCCTTTTTTTTTTTATTGTATAATCCAAGTTTATAATCCTGAGGAAATAAAACTAATTAAGATGTATGTAGAGTTCAGAATTCAATTCAATTTGCTAAAAAAACAATGAAAAGTATAATAACAAAAAAAGGGGTTAAACAATTATTTTACAAACTTATGTGTTTTAATAAATAAAGTTTACTTTCTAGATGCAATGATTAAAGGTGAAAATAAATGAAGGAAGCATTTTAGGATCTAAACTATATTAAAGGCCCATGTTTGCCATGCATTTACCATTAATAAGAAGAACAATCATTTCAACCATCCCAAAGCAATTCACTATAAAATAAAATTAATGTAATCACAACATTGTGAATTGAGCTAAAATACTCTATTTGGAAGGAAATAATTTCTTTACAAAGATCATAACAGAGATTGCAACAAACTTAGAAGAATTCAGTACCCGGAAAATTCTGTTTCTTTCATAGAACAGAAATTTGGAGTTATTTTAATTACAAAAGATTGAGTGACTTCATATATATTTCCTGAAGAATCCTTTTTACTCCTTTCTTCAATTATTTCCTTTGAATTTTGTCATTTTTGGGGAGTTTTTTAGCACCCTAAAACCAGGTCATGTCTTGAGCATAACAAAAGTATTTTTATTTCAAATAGCATACAAAACTACAATTTAATGTGAAAGATTCATTTCTCTATCTTGACTGAGAGCTGAGAAAAAAAATAGAACATAATTTCCATTTTTTTTTTTCTCAGTTCCCAATGCTCATTTGTTGCAAGTTTGTTGCAATCTCTGTTATGATCTTTGTAAAGAAATTATTTCCTTCCAAATAGAGTATTTTAGCTCAATTCACAATGTTGTGATTACATTAAGTTTATTAAGTTTATTTCTTCTATTCTCTTAAAAGAAATTATGTACTGAATGCATTTAACAGGATAAAAATGTTATTAATAATATAAAATATTCAATTGAAGTTTGTTTTGGATATTTTTGCTGAATATTCATTTTTTTCATTTATCTCTTATTTTTCTGAATTTTCTGATTCATGATGATGATTTATGATTTATATAATGATTTATTTTAAATTCAGCAGCTCATAATTTTATTGTTTTGTTTCCAGTCACTGTAATCGTTTATTGTATGATTTGAAAAATCCTTACTAAATAAGTCATACTAGGTTGTTACAATACAATATCAATGTCCATGAACATGTTACAATAGTCCATATGCATAAAAAAAACCCTCAATTCCAGCTCATAATTAATCCTATAAGAATATTTTGTTCCTACTAATTATGGCAATGATTACTTTGACTTATCCCTTAATTCCTTATTACTTGAGTTGGATTTATTGGATCATTTATATTTTTAAAATGCAAGTGCAATGTCAGAAAAAAATAAGGTAATTGTTCGGTTCGGCGACACCACCAAACTGGCTTGACCCGCGCTACACCGACCAGTTCAATCCTTACGCTTCACTTCATGTTTACATTTTTCGATAGTTCATTCCTATAACTTCACATGTAAACAATCACTTCTACAGTTTCAACTTGGATTGTGTTGTTTAGTTTCTTATGTTGATATTTAGACTTCTTAAATGTAAATAGGTGAAACAGAAGTTAATAACACGAGGATTAAGTGTTTTGTCAATTTATGTTTTCTTATTTCATCTTATCTTATGAGTAAAAGTGTTGCAAAACTTAAGAAGATTAATTCGTACATGGATTTGGTGTTTTACATATTTATATTTGTTCTATCACTTTAAGTGATAAAATTTAAAACTTGTAATAGTGTTACAAAACTTAACAAGATAATTTTTGTACATGGATTTGGTGTTTTATATATTTTTATTTGTTGTTTCAATTTCAGTACACATATTTTGTGAATGGATTCTTTGTCATCTATATTACTTTTTGCTCTAAAGTGAGACAGATTGTATAATTAATTAAATAAAACATATCAGTTTATCAAACCACAAGCAGCAAAAAGCAGAAAAAATTTGTATCATAGAAGGAGAGTCAGTTATCCATTGAAATACTGCCATACTTTAGTTTTCTTGAGAAAAAAAGTGATGCATTCATTGTATTTGAAGGAATTTTCTATGGCGTTTTGCATTTTGAGCTTGTTTCTGATGGTCCAGCAGTCGACTCAAATCTTTACTTTGAACAGCTAGGCAGAGTTCATGCAGTTTTTGAGTGAAAAGTACCCAGCTTTAGTCAAATGGAATCAATACATTTCACAACATGACAATGGTAGAAATAATTATCAGAACTGCAAGAAGTAAAGGTTTTGCCTCACCCTGTGTACAGCCCTGGTATTGCACCATCAGATGATATTTTTTTAGATCAATGGCTTATTTTTTAAAATGCTGAATCTTTGATAATTATGAGGATATAGATATTGGATATGAATAATTTTTTGTCTCAGAAACTAAAGGTGTGGTACCTTCATTAAATTCAATTATTGGTAGAAATATGAATGAAAGTAGTTGATTGAAAACAATGGACTTTACTAGGAAGAGTATTATTAAATAATACTTAAAATATGTAATCGGAAATAAAATTATATTATTCACAATGACTTTTGTAAATAACCTAGTATAATATAAGACGTTCTCCAGGGATTATCAATAATAAAAAAGTAATAGCCATTTCTACTGTAAGTTATGATTAAGCTACAATTGATAATTTTGGTTCCATCAAAACTTTTCGAACCATCTCAACCCTCTGGCTCAATCATTATCCAGTTCTATCCATTCTGATAACCTCTCTCAAAGATTAAAACGCCAGTATCCTCCAGAATTTTTGTAAATAAATATTTAGGCTGTAATTCTGGCAATGGCAAGCTTATCCAATCAAGGCCTCAGCACTGTACCTCAGCCTCCACTGAATTTACACACCAGTGACGCAGCTGAGAGATCTACCCTGGGATCTCTATGGGCCTGGCTTTTTCCTCCTTATGCTTTGTTCAGGATCGCTATGCCTAGTATATATTTTGTAAATAGAGTATTATTGTATTTTTAATTTTTCTTCTCTTTTTAGTATATTAGTGTTATTAATTTATTTGATTTCATTTTATATATTGTATAGTTTACGGTGTTATTTTAATTTATCGTTTATTGTAAACATTGTTGTTTGTTGGTGCTACAACTCATGAAGAGTCAAGGCCTTCCTTAGCCTGAGCCGCCAAAGTTCTCTGCCTTGGGCTGCTGCTCTCCAATTTCTTATTCTTAACATTTTATCCGCGTCTGCAGTCACACATTCCACCCACCGCAGGCGAGGTCTTCCCACTTTTCTGCGTCCAAATATCTTTTCATCTAGGAGCATTTAGGGGGATTTCATTATCGTTCATTCTAGCAACATGCCCTGCCTATCGACGGGAAGGGATCGTTAGCGTTGAAAAAAAACTTTTTTGGCCTGTGTGTGACGACAACGGGTTATGGAGATTGAGAAAAAACGCTGAGCTGAGGTTCTATATTGTACCTTGAGCGTTGAAAAACTATCTCCAGCCTCCCGTAGAATGCGTTAACAAAGGCGGAATATCCTCCCGCCACCTTCCACCGCTCAAAATCATTGTGGAGGTGGGAACAGAATATTTTTTCAGCAATTTAAATTTTATAAATTATTTGTAATGGAAATCAGTTGTAACTAAAGATGTACAATAACATTTTAAAAATACTTTAAGTATTTATAATTATGTATTTGCATTAATTGATCAATCAGGAAATTAAAATGTAATATAACATGACATCATTAATATTATGTTGTTCTGCCATGTCTAAAAGTTTAAGTAAGATGATTTTCAACAAACTAAGTTATCTTAACAAACGTTTTTGAATTTTTTTTTTTTATTATTATTACTGCACTTTTTAAAATATAACAGCCAATTTAATCCTGATGATATAAAATCTAAATTTCAAAGCCATGATAATATCAATATTGATCAAAACCATATTAATAAAAGAACTAAATGATTTTTCAGTCCACAGTTATAGATCACAGCAAAATGGTGGATGCCGCGCTACCTGTTGACTACAAAGAGTACTAAATGCAGTTCTATTGTACATTGAAAACCATTAGATTTTACTATAGAACATTTAAAAATCTAAATGCACAGATTGTATGTTTTAATAAATATAATCTAAATTTAGATTTTATACCATCAGGATTAAATTGGCTGTTATATTTTAAAAAGTGCAGTAATCATAATAAAAAAATTCAAAAACGTTTGTTAAGATAACTTAGTTTGTTGAAAATCATCTTACTTAAACTTTTAGACATGGCAGAACAACATAATATTAATGATTTGATATAACATGACATCATTAATATTATGTTGTTCTGCCATGTCTAAAAGTTTAAGTAAGATGATTTTCAACAAACTAAGTTATCTTAACAAACGTTTTTGAATTTTTTTTTTTTTTTTTTTATTATGATTACTGCACTTTTTAAAATATAACAGCCAATTTAATCCTGATGATATAAAATCTAAATTTAGATTATATTTATTAAAACATACAATCTGTGCATTTAGATTTTTAAATGTTCTATAGTATAATCTAATGGTTTTCAATGTACAATAGAACTGCATTTAGTACCCTTTGTTGCCAACAGGTAGCGCGGCATCCACCATTTTGCTGTGATCCATAACTGTGGACTGAAAAATCATTTAGTTCTTTTATTTATATGGTTTTGATCAATATTGATATTATCATGGCTTTGAAATTTAGATTTTATATCATCAGGATTAAATTGGCTATTATATTTTAAAAAGTGCAGTAATCATAATAAAAAAATAAAAAAAATTCAAAAACGTTTCTTAAGATAACTTAGTTTGTTGGAAATCATCTTACTTAAACTTTTAGACATGGCAGAACAACATAATATTAATGATGTCATGTTATATTACATTTTAATTTCCTGATTGATCAATTAATGCAAATACATAATTATAAATACTTAAAGTATTTTTAAAATGTTATTGTACTTCTTTAGTTACAACTGATTTCCATTACAAATAATTTATAAAATTTAAATTGCTGAAAAAATATTCTGTTCCCACCTCCACAATGATTTTGAGCTGAATGAATTATAATAATTAAATAAATGATGGTTTATATAATCTCCCATTTTTTGTGAAAATTCTAAAAGTCAATGTTTAGTTTGATCAAGTAATGTTATTATCACAGTTCTGAATGATTTTACACTGCACTGTTCTCGTGATAAGTTCTCAAAATATTTTCTACAAAAATATATTAATCAAAAGGTATAAATTGCAATCTTATTTCATTTTAGAAGTATATATTAATAATTCTATACTATTTATTTCATACTTTTTATATAACAAACAAATTATTTCTCATTAACTCGAAAATTTTAGTTCATTGAAAACCTCAAACTTTAAGCTCAGACATTATACTAATCCATTTCAGTCTTAAGATGCGTTTACACAATACGTATATTTATGTTTATATATATTTTTTATGATGTTTCTTTTAAATTATTATCTTTAATTGATACCAAATATTTAAAGTTAAAATGTAAAATGTTAAATAAATTATGATAAATTAGGAATACATTGACGCAAGTTTCGATGTCCATTTGTATTGTTACTGCAAGATCAAAACATTTAGTTTTATGAAAAATATTTTTTGTATTTAAATTAAATTTGCAAGTTTTGTTTGCATTTTTATTATTAGAGAAATTGCAACAAACGTTTATTTCCTGAAAGATGTGTTTGTCTATATTTAAATCATCTGCTACCCAAAAGTTCCTTAAAAATCATTCCACTGTGTTGTGTATAAGGTATAATTTTAAAATTTATATTATTTTCAATCTTGGGTAGAAATGGGTTAAAGATTTTAAAGGATATAATAATTTAAAAATGTTGTTCTTATTGCACTATGGCATTCAGAACAAAAATTTATATGCATATTATTTCTGTAAGATGTAAGTTAAAATAAAGTATGATTTAGTTTGATACTATAAAATTTATATGTGTAGTTTTTACAAACCAAAAGTAAGATAACAAAAATTAAATACTAGATAGTTTATCAAAAAGAAAACCATGATGAGCTATTTCAAGCTGAAACATTTAATTTATTCATTATTTTGAGAGGTTTTCCAAAATTAAGATATTTGATATGATTAAGCTGACTTTAAACTATGAACAACGTACCATTTAGATATTTATTATTCAGTTTAGATCCTTCTTTATAAATAATGAATTTCAAGTTCATCAAGACAATTGCAGTTATGTAATAAAATTAAAAAAAACTTCTTACTAATCATTTCACGTTTTATTATTACTGAATTTTTAATTTTTATTGTTAATGTATTTTTTTAAAACTTCCATGACTCTAAGCTTTTCATATAATTGAAACAATATTTCAAAAAAATTAACACATAGATGCGCAGCCGAATTCACAGATAGCGCCATCATCAGTTCCTAAGTTAGCAATAGCTTCTTTTGTTTTCGTTAAAAACACCGTTGCTTATAATCTTTTATATAAGCGTACAAATTGTCTTATAATTATAAATAAATATTACAGTTTTTTAATGTGGTTTTGTCTGACTTTAGTAAAGAGTATTTTGAAAATATCATCAATATGTTCGCTAACTATTCTAGATTTGTATGTAAAAAGTAAATGGGTTTTTAAATCGTAGTTTGTAATTTATAAAATTTATTTTAAACGAACGATTTATAAGCACTAAATAGGGATACACAGCCTGGTTGATTTAGAGCGGGAGTTACATATTAGATAACCTGAGTTGATAACAATTTAAGTTCCGTTATCACTGGTTATATCTGTTAGATACGTTGGTTGAAGATAGTGATCTTTCACCACTTTAAACCAATTAAAATAGATTAAAGGATCTTAATGTCACGGCAAATAAATATATATATTAACCTTTATGATTCTGTTGTTTTGACCTAAAAGAACCTCAACTTAAGTTTATTATTGATTGTTTTGCTAATCACAGAGGTGACCTTACTGAAATGCTTTTTAACCCTTAATGTTTTTGTTATTGTATCAAAAAAATAAATTTTAATGTTCCTATATTAACATTCAGTACTAATTTGACGGTTGTCTTGAACATTTTCATTTTAAAAAAATAATTATTCCACTAGTTCGTAAACGTAGTTACATTTTGATTTATTTTGTAAAATATTGGAGGTAAGATAATTTCTCTGATAGTTTATAATCTATGTATGTGTATTAAAGCAAAATTATATACTAAAATTATTCGTAATGATAAAAGTATAGTTGACTGGATGATGGTTGGAGAAGAAGATAGGGATGCAGTCAAAGTAACACCACCTTAAAGAAGGAATTCTTTAATATGTGCCAACGTTGGCACGTATTAAAGAATTCCTTTTTTAAGGTGGTGTTACTTTGACTGCATCCCTGACTATCTTCTTCTCTAAAATTATTCAATTCGCCATGCAATGATCATATCCATGCCTCAGCTTTAAGGTGTATTAAGTGCAAACTTTTGCAAAAAATATGTTATATGAATCATTAGAGCATTCACATATTCACCATAATCTTGTTTGAAGTGCTAATGTAAACAGGACAGTTTGAATAACTCCTGTTCACTGAATAGAATAAAATTTTTGATACCAGTTTTAGAACTTTAAACTTTTAAATTTGAATAATGTAAAATTTATTTATTTTCTGCACTTAATATGTCTGTGGCCTAAAGCATGGATATATTGCATTATATTTGCATTCATATTTGATTTGTGAAATTTAAATTTGACATTAAAATTACACAATCTGCAGGTTGGATCCAGTGTAAAATGTTGAGCCAAGGAAATTTGTATCCCTCAAATTCAGGTACTGTTGATTTTCTCAATTCTCAGAGATCACAAGATGTTTATTATGCACAAACTAAACATTTTAATTTTATACTACTCCTGATATGTCTAAAAAATATTTTGCAATTAACTTTCTGACAATAACTTATCATAGCATAGGAAATAAAAAGTCAAATGCTTCCATTACATATAATTGGCTTCCAGCAAAGTGAGCAAATATACTCTTATTGAAAGTAAATAATTTCTTAACTTGGATCATAATCATAAAATTATTCCAATGTTATGTTAAATATGAGGTTTTAAAAATGCAGCCGTCCAATCCATTTTATTTTATAGAGCACAAGTTCAAGGTTATTTCAATCATCAAAGTATTGAGTAGTTTCATTGGAATTATTTCTCGTAGAAGCTTTTTCATCTCTTGCCAAATATGTCAAACAAATAATATATCTATATTTATTATCTCTCATGGTTTAAAGCAATCAAGAAAAAAGTAATGTATTATTACTCTTACCATCAGGCTTAATTAGTAGTCACTGTAGAAATGAAAACTAATACTTTTTAGTCTTTAAAAAAATGCTGATTTCTTATTCCTAATATTGAGGAATTTTATTCTTAATTTAATTGTAATTTACAAACATTACAATTAAATTAAATTGAGGATAAAATACTGATTTATGCCACAATAATATCGTAAAAAAAACTTGTAGTGCTAATTTAGCTAAAAATCTGGTGTTACTTGGGTAGATTTTTTTTTGGCTGATAGGTGGAGATCGCATATGAAAAATGACTGAAACTAAAGGAATTTAATATTTTAAATTTATAAATGATATGAATTTTATTATTAAAGAAATTTGTAAAGAATATAGATATTTCTTATCAATTGTAATTAAATAAAGTATCACTATTCACTTTTTCTTATTTATATAGTTCATATTATTATTTTAATAATAATGTAGTTTATTGTTTTATTTATTTTAAATTCATGGTTTTATATGTATATAATTAATTTTCTTTTTATATATAATTAATGTGATGGCAAATTCATTTTATTTACTTTCTCTAAAAGGAGAAATAAACTTGTTCAGGCCTTCATAAATTGTTATGGTTTTTAAAAATTATAACTTCCTTAGTTATTCCAATCTATGTTTTGATCAAAAGTGACTGAGGTTTTTAACAGGCCTTTGGAATTAAATCTGAAAGAAGTTGGGGTTAAAAAATAGTTTGGAAGGGCATTTGGGGAGGGTTTTTAATCTATTTATCACTCTGAGTCAAGTGGCAATATTCTCCACTGTCCATTTATTTTCCGTTATTGTCCATTGGTTAAATATCTGATAAATAATGATATAACTGTATATTAAAATATTAGATTTGATAAGATTACGATTCCTCTGTGTTCAGAGTTATCAGAAAAATAATTTTGAATGAAATGGAAGTAGAACAAGAAAATATTTTTTAATTGCAATTTCAAGAACATCCGAGCATAATGAATGTATTAATGTTACATCATGAATGATTCTGTGGATTATAAATTTTGGTTTGTTTATGTCAAATATTTAGTAAACCTCTTTAACACACATTACAATAATGCTTTAATTGCATGTATAAAATTTAAAAATTCATTTAAGCATTCATGTTCTGACCTTACATCCTCTATATGATTAATATAATTTTATACAAGAATGAATAGGTTTAACATTTTAAAGTTTTTCTCTTAATAGTAGGGGGTTCTCTTAAGGGAGACCCTGCTGGGGCACACCCAGCCTCAAAATAAGTGGTCACCCTCAATTGGGGAAAAATCTGGTGATTGAGCTTGAATTCTCGCCCAATCTCCTCCTTTCACAACTGTTGGTTTAGTAACAGTACATCCTTACCAAAGTACTGAACCCAAGATCCTTCATAAGTTTTCAGTGTTACATGTTATTATTATTTTTTTTTCTCTTAACAGTAGGAAAAAAACAGAAAAACCCAAATAATGAAGTAAAATTTTAGCACATCACCAATGGTTACTAGTCCCTTCTTTGAGTAAATTGTTTAGCGTTTATATTAATACCACAATTATCTATCGTCCTAAGATATATCATTGACTTGAAAATATGCAAATACTGCAATTTGAGAGTATGCCGTATCTGCAATATGGTACCTTCAAAAAGCACATATAAATAAACATTTGCATGAGAAAATTATTATGGGTCACAAGATACACAAAAAAAAAAGCAAATTTGATTAAATTTCCTGTTTTCATTGGTTTGAATCATAATTGAAGACTGGACATCAATAATGGGATAAGTGCAAAAAAAAAAAAAAAAAATTGAGTTGGACCCAAAAATCCAGCTAAGTGCCATTGCCAATAACTAAAAAGTGGGCTAAATGTTTAATTGATTATTAATTAATGATCATGGCATTTAGGCCGTTTTATAGGTTTTGGCAATGGCACTTAACTTGCTTTTTCGGGTCTATATCAAAATTTTTTTTTTGGTACTTAGCCTGTTACTGATGTCCAGTCTTCAATTTATGAACAAGGTTTTGAAGAATGAGTATCAGTTGCTGTTTTACAAACTAAAATCATTATTTAATCTTTAAAAGTTTCAGATATATACCAGAAATTATATTAACAGCCTTGCCCTGGAGATCCCAGTGGAAAAATTGAACTTTTATCTCTGAAACTGATCGTTATATCTCCTAACTCTTCTGAATTCCAGTTAATGTGACAAAGAAATTAATAAATACTTAAGCCAGGTCCTAAAGTTTCCTGTCTGCCCTATTCTCAAGCATTTCTATTCCTGCTCTCTTCATATCCTTAGTTCTATCAATCTGTATTCAAACTTGAAATCAAGTTTGTATTGTCACAGTATTCAAGAATGAATACTGAGGAGTTATTAAATTATTTTGTAAAGAGGGCATTACTTCCTTACAAATTAAAGGGCACTTAAATGGTGTGGAAGGGCAATCATTATCCTTATATTACTCTGCAAAAGAATGGAGTAGCACCTCCGCTAAAGGTTAAAGTCATGCAATCGACAAAGAAAGTAGTGACCACCATTTATTGTGGAGAAATAAAGCTTATTGAAGTTAAGGAAAGGAACAACACAGTAAATAGTGATTATTATACAACCTTATTTCAACACTGGTGAGACACTAAAAAAAGAAAATTTGAAAATTTGAGTAGAGGTGTTCAGCTTCTTTCTCCTATCCTTACAGCATTGATTTCCAAGGCTCTGTGAAGGAATGTAGATTCCAAGAAATATCTCATCCTCTCTACAGCCCAGACTTATATGATGAAGTCCAAGTTGCTGTGGAAAAAATTTTTAAGTTGAAAATTATTTTTTTTATGGAATAGAAATGTTGTTTAAGTGATTTATTGATTGAAAGTGTATAGTTTAGAAGAAAATATATTGAAAAACCATAACACTAGTTTTCTTCTTTCACCTTTCCCTCTTCCTCAAGATGGAAAATTATGGACCTTACTATTTACGATAATGGAATAAAAATAATATTAATATATCTTATGGTTTCTTGCATCTGAAATAATTATACCAGAAGTATTCGGATTCTTCATGACAATGCCCCTTTCCACACAGCTATAATTTCCAATGCCCTTTAAAGGATTTTGGATTCCAAAAATCAATCATCTACAGTAGAGCCCAATATTTCATTGAATTTATGAATAATCAAATTATAACTTCTTAAAATTTTTATGATGAAAAAAAAATATACACTTAGTGACAATCATTTTCATACACTAAATTTCTTTTTATTTTTTCCTTTTCTATAAATATGTATTTAATATCATATATGAATTAATCCTCGAGTGGTCACGTATGGCTCAGTTACAAGAAAGGTCGCGTGGATGACTATAGTCATCCAGTAAGTTTTATGGTGTTTTAGTAACAAATAACAATATTATTTTTATTTCTGACGTGTTAAAATGATGAATTTTCGAACTGTATGAAAATATAAAAACATATAAATTAAAAACATTATTATTTATTCACTGTTCCTGATATAATCTATTGTATTAATATTAATTTCTTGTTATTAGATATAAAATAAGTTTTTCTTAAATGTGTGTGTTTTTACTCCAAGATTGCAAAATAAATTTTGGAGGTGAGAAAAAATATATTGTAAGCCAATGTGTGTGAATATGTGAGTTACTAACTGTAAATATTCCACACCCACTGGGTTGTTTATGGAATATTGTTGAATTACTATGCAATATTGAATTGTTATATTGTTAAATTACTATGCAATATTGAATTGTTACATTGTTAAATTACTATGCAATATTGAATTGTTACATTGTTAAATTACTATGCAATATTGAATGTTATATTGTTAATACTACGTATTTGAATTTTTAAATTGTATTCAATTACTATGCAATATTGAATTGTTTATATTGGAATATTCATTTGTTTTTCATATAGTATTCAATATTCATTAGAATTGAAAAATAATTATTCTATTGCAAACTCTTGAAATAAATGCCTGTATTATAAGTATCAATTAAATACTGGTAGTGATTTTGTGTTGTTTTATAGATGATGGCTAAACAATCTTTATTTTAGAACATATAGATTATAAAATTTTATTAAATCGTCTGATTTATTTTTTCTTTATTTTTTTGTTTCCACGTAACGGCCTTAGAGACCACACGAATATCATTCACTTCTTACTACTTCTCTCTTCCCACCTTTTCTTCATTCTTTCCGATTGCTCCTTCCTTCTTTCTTCGGTCCACGCTATTCCTTTTCTCGCATCCTTCTTTCCCACAAGAACCTTGATAACATTTAGTTTTTTCCTGTATTCATCCCTATGATACAGTCTTGGTCTGTTATTCCCAGTTTCTCAGTTTCCTCTTTCATCTGTTTGACATATCCCCCAGAACTCTTGTATCCTCTGATTTCTTTATTTAATCTTTCTGGGCCCATCCACACCATATGCCCATAGAACTTTAAACTTCTTATTCTTATCTCTGTTTCCAGATCATTTATATCCTTGTAAATTTCTTCATTAGGTCTCAACCTAAAGCCTTCTTCTGTCGTCTTTGGTCCGTGAATTCTTCTAAGTATCCTTCTTTCTATGGCTAACATTTTCCTTAGGCTGGGGAGGGAAGATGTTTCCATTCCATATAGTATAACCGGTTTGACGACTGTATTATAGTGCCTTATCTTAGCGTTTATTGAAAGGCTTCTTTTATTATACAGATTGCTTGTCGCGAAGCTTAGTCTTTCCAGTTTGCTAATTTTTTCTTTTACACTTTCCTTCTTAGACCCATTGCTACTTATAATTTCCCCAAGGTACTTGAATTTATTTGTGACTTTAATGTTCCCGTACTTTGTCTCTACTATTTTCTTTTGAAAATTTCTGTCGTAGTCATGAGTTCTGTTTTCTCAAACGATATTTGTAAGCCTGCCTTTTCAGCAATTTCCTTTAAAGTGTTCAATTGGTCAATTGCTTCGCTTTCAGTCTCCGCCATTAAGGCTAGATCGTCCGCATATGCTAGGCATCTTACTTTGATGTGCTTGTTTTTTGTTCCTATCTTTGTACCAGTATCGTTTCTCTTCCACATTTTATTCATGACTTTGTCCAAGACTATGTTAAACAGTACCGGTGAGAGGCTATCACCCTGTCTGAGTCCTGTCCTTATTTGGAACGGTTTACTGATGGATCCCTGAAGCTTCACCCTTGATTCCGTGTCTGTCAGTGTCAGTCCTATCAGTCTTCTTGTTTTCCCATCCACTCCATACTTCTCCAACACTGCGAGCAATGTTTTTCTGTCCACCAAGTCATATGCTTTTTTAAAGTCAACAAAAAGTATGTGGAGGTTTTTCTTTCCTTTTGATCTGTAGTAATTAATTAAGTTTTAGGCTCAGAATTTGTTCGGGACGTGATCTACCCTTCCTGAAGCCTCCTTGATATTCTCCTATTTGTGGATCTATTTGTGGGTTCAGTCTGTTAAGTAGCGCTTTTGAGAATATCTTATAACTGACAGATAGCAGGGAAATTCCTCTGTAGTTGTTGGTATCATTATTTGATCCTTTTTTATGCAGGGGATGAATTAGAGTGGTTTTCCATTCTTTTGGGATTTTTTCTTCTATCCAAATGTCCATCATTAGTTCTGAGATTCTTTTTCTGAAATCATCTCCTGTTAATTTCCACATCTCTGCTATTACCCCATCTTCCCCTGATGCTTTGTTGTTCTTTAGTGCTGATACAATATCGTCTATTTCTTCATCATCAGGTGGATCTGAATTAATTTTTTTGGTGGTATTTCTTTGTATTCAGTCTATCTTTGGGCTCCTCACAGTTGAGTAGTTTTTCAAAATATTCTGCTAAGATATTACTGTTCTCCTCACAAGTCTGTGCCAGTGTCCCATCTTCCCTTTTCAGTATTATACCAGTGGGAGTGTATCCTTTAATTTTTTGTTTGAAGGATTTGTAAAATAGTCTTGTTTCATTCTTTTTGAAACTTTCTTCTATCTGTTAAATTGAAGAATTCTCTTCTCTTTTTTCTTAGAACTCCATGTGCTATTTTTCTTTCTAACATATATTTTTGGTATCTTTCTGATGTTTTGTATTGGTTCCAGTCCTTCCATACTTTCAATCTATTCCTTATTGCTTCTTCACATTCCGTATCCCACCATTCCTTCCTTTTGTTTTTCCTTTGGGGGGCTAACCTTTCTGCAAGTTCCACCATATACTGAGTAGCCTCTTCCCAGTTTTGTGGTATTTCTAGATTTTCTCTGTACATCTGTCCATAGTCCTTAACCAAAATTTTCCTATCTATTTTTCTTAACTTTTTTTCATTTGTTTGTCAGTGTCTTTTGGCTGGAACCAATTTTATTTTGATTTGTGACGGGAAATGATCCGATGTTACATTTAATGCTCTCTTCAACCTTACATTTTATAATAAAGAAAAATATATTTTTTAAAATTAAATCAGAAAATTTTACATTATTTTAATAATTTTTTAAGCGTTTATATTTTTAGAAATTTTAATAGATTTTTTTTTCACTTTAATCTTCTTCAGTTAGGATGTTAGACCCTCTCTACTTTGAATTAATGCTCCACATCGGCACTAATATACTCCTTATTAGGCTCAGTATGTAATGTTGGGGGAAAGAAGCCTATTCCTCAATTAAAGCGTCAGCAAGTTCATCCAAGTTATCTGGACTAGGCGAACACATGTGTAATGGGTGATGGAGTCCCAAACATGTTCAATTGGATTTATATTATCAATCAAGTAAACAAAATTATAGAATATCTTAAATTTCTTAAATATTCCACTTAAAGTTTGTGAGCAGTTTATATATATAAATAAAATGATAAAAATTATTATTTTAAGAATGTCTTTTAATCTAATTAAAATGAAATTATATTTGATAACTCAACACCTTAATGTTATCACTAATTGAAAATGATGTTCTGTAATATTGATAAGTTATCACTATCCTGTTCTTCCCCACTTCTTCTTCTTGGGAAAACTGAACCCCAAATAGCTCAGTATTTATTATGCGTTACTGACACTTCTATTCAGAAACTGTTATATTTTAATATTTTATTTATTAAGTTTATTTCTTTACTAATCTTATCTGGTTCATTCACTTGACAGCATTATGTATTCAGGTATGATATTTACTCCAAATTTAAATAGCTGTGCCGCTATAGTATTTATTCTGATATTACTAGGATTAATGAAATAATTGCCACTTCTATTGTAATTGTTTTATTTGAAAACTAATCTTTAATGTTAAACATTCATCATTAGTTTTAAAACATCCAACACATTTTTTCTTTTTTTTTTTTTTTTTTTTATTGTCAAAATATGTGACTAGTACTTTTAAGAACATTGACTTATTCCATTGACACACCATAACTTTAATATTGTGAATTGACTTTTACTTTATAAGACTAGTTTTAAATATTAAAAAATAAATATATTAATATAAAATGATTCTAATAACCTAAAAACCTTCTAAAAAATTTGTTGTATAGATTTGATTTTATTAATGTAATAATATAACACAAGATATGAAATGCATGTTGATAATAATCTAGGGAAGGAAGAGACATTTGTTGCTTGTTCCAGTTTTAGATAAAGAGTGGAAAATAATGTGGTAAATAGTTAGTTTTTGGCGAATTTTCTCCTTTTATTTCGATTTTCTTTTTAAAAAATTTTTTCATTAAAGCGTTCTAATATTTATTTCCGGTTTTATCTATAGTTCGTTATGTTGGTGTTGGAAAATTAGTAATTATTTATTAATTAAAATGAAAATTAGCGGACGTTTGTATCGATTGTTTTTATTTTTGATACCGGTACTGATAACAAAAATCGATTCTCGATATTGATATCTCGGTTTAAAAAACATTCTATGACAAAAAATTATCCATTTAAGAACTGAAAAAGCAAGCCTAATCTTTTAAATACTAACCTAAACTTTATTTATTTATTATTATTTATTAGTGGCTTAAAGTCCCTATGTACTCTAACTAGGGCAGAAAGGATCGGTTATCCTACAGGTATTACCTATTCCACTTATGGTGGGAAGGTCAAGATTCATTTCGTGGGCCTAAAGTTTTAAAATGAATGTTAAGGCCTTTTACACGGTCATATCAGTTCTCAGTTCAGTTTCAGTTTCAGTCGGACTATCAGTTTTCCCTATGTGTAAAAAGGAAAAAAAAAAATGATAGAAGAACTGAAACGGAGACTGAGAACTGATGGGATGGAAAGACCTATTTGTCCCGTTTCATTTCTCAGGAATCCTATATGTAAACAAAGGCTTCATGCCTCACTCCGTTCTCTCATCATTTTTATATTTTATATAAAATATTGAACGGTTCATCTGTGTCTATGTCCAAGGATCACAATTTTATGATACAATAAATACAAAATTATGCAATAAGACAAACAATTGTCTATGGCAGTAATATATATATATATATATATATATATATATATATATATATATATATATATATATATATATATATATATATATATATATATATATATTTAAGAATTCACTAAAGAAATTTGAATTAAATATAATACAAGCAAGGCCACTGAAAATGTCAAAATCGTCTGATGTTACCAAAACATATATATTTAGCGTGTTGGCTAGTGTGTATTACGGGGTTTAACCAAAATTTCATATAAAGGGCCTGATAGTAAATTTAACCAGGTTTTAGTTGAAAAAGTGAAAGTTCAGATCGGAGAAATAGTAATGGAGTTAAAGTAAAAAATGTGCCAAAAAAAACTTGGATTTCAAAACAGTAAGCGGTTTTGAGGGTTTTGAGGGTTTTGAGGGTTTTGACATAGATATCTTTGTAACCTTTGTTCTTGAATATCTAATTATGCTGACACGCTGAGGTCGGTGATTTTTCACCCCTTATTTAGGAGACCAAAACAAAGGTATATGCAAAAATTCAGCTTCTTTGCTTCCTTTCCGAGATTTGCTGTATAAAACACCTTATTTGACTGGGGCTAAAAGGCCTGTTTTCAAATCCCCTAGCTAACTTTCATTTAAGTTTTTAAGTTACATATAAAGTTTAAGGACAGTTACATATAAAAAGAAACTACAATAAAATAAAATAGTGTATCTCTGTCGTACTTTTTACATACGAGCGTGATCAGAATAGTTTAGAATACAGAAGAATATAGATTATCTTCCGTAAAACTTGACAACTCAGGAAATATTCATAAACAAATATTCATTAACGATTCTATGCTCAGCATGGGGTAAACTCCAAGCTTAACGGCACATAGGAGTTAAATAAAGAAGAAGCTCACACCAGACAAACTACAAAGAACAATATATTTGTATAGAATTATTATTCCGAATGGAAATTATTCTATTTGCAGAGTATAACTGATATATTCATTTTCCACTTCTTTTTTTTTAAATTTTTGTTTTCCGATTCTGATTCTTTCAATGATATATAATGTACTAATTTAACATACATTCAGTATTTTCTCTAAATTCAATTCTGAAACATTCAAATTACATACAGCATTTAACCTTGACTGTATATAAATATAAGGTATATTAAAGATAACCCGAATGAACTATATACATGTTGAACATTTTTAATTAGTGAACTTTTACATACAACTCAACTTTTCGCAACTACACTTTTCTATCCTAGTTTGAACTGAAATGAAACTGAAACTGAACTGAGAACTAATATGACCGTGTATAGAATAGGTTATAAATTCAATTTTTTTTTTCTTTTATATTTTTAATTTTTTTTTTTTTGTTTCTAATCCCCTTTTATTTTTGTTAATTTATAATACAAATAAGAATTTTTTAAAAATTAAGAAAAAATAAAAATTTAAAGATGCTTTGTATATTTTCTTCTCCGAGCATTAAATGTCATATTCTCATTCAAAAAAAAGGTTTGAGTTAGTATTGATTTAATTTTATTTCTAGACATCTCAATATTAAAATCAATTCTTGAAAATAAATTGAATTGTTTATTTTTACCAATTATTTGTTTTACTGAGAATTATTTTAATTGAACATTCAATGTTATCTCTCATCCCTGTCCACATTTTAATTATTTATATAAAATAGCTTTGTTTTAGTGTTATTATTAATTTTAATAATAACAGAATGAAAATATTCAAAAATTCAGTAAATTTTTGCCATGAGGATCTTTTCAGGAGCTCTCCTTACCTGGCAAAAGGTTGTAAACCTGCCATATTCTCAGTTAACGGTACACCTTAGTTTACCATTTTAACCAGTGTAACTGATTTCCCTTACAGTTAAAATTGTATTCTTATTGATCCGAATAATTTCATAACTTGCACCCAATCTAATGAAGTATAAAACTATGATTTTTTTTTTTAAATTTTATTATCTATTTATTAAAATTTACTACTACAAAAAATACATCTAGTAAATTTCAAGACAATGATTGTAATAACATGTCAATATTAAGCCTCTACCCACTGGTAGCAATAAAAGTTCTATATCCAAAATTTCTGAGACCCATCTTCTTATCTGACGCTTTGGTTGATTATTTTAGATCTAATGGGAAGCGAGTTGAAAGGCTAGTGGGTTATTTCGGTTATGGAGTTTACTATGAAAGGATAGATAATTGGTTTTGGGCCATATAACATTCGGAACACTAATATCTTTAATGAATAATTTTATTTGTAATGGAGAAGGACATTGTGTATTTCTGTAGTAATGGTTCAGAAATATATTTTTCTGAGAAATATGTAGTTGAAAATGTTCGTTTGTTTAGAAGTTTAATGCATTATCTTAAGGTCTCTGACCCCAGCTAGTTAGGTTTTCGTAAAACTCGTGACTCGTAGTTGTTCTTTTGTATAGCTTAAACTACTCATTGTACTAACTAAACAATTTTTTGCGAATCAATTTAATATCTATACCCGTATTGCCACGTCGAGTCAATACCGGAGAATATCTATGGTGGAAGAATGGGATTTTACGAAGAAATCAAGTTAAACCACAGTTCTGAAGCAATCACACTGATGAAGGAACTTCAGAAATCTAACAGAAGACTGGCGAGTGCCGAAAATATAAGGACATTTCTACTGAGGTGCAGAGCATGATTATGAGAACAATATAGTCTCGAAACATCGCCAAAATAGTTATTTTTATTTATTCACTGACCCTCAAGAACTTATTAAACATAGATATAAACTCGTGACTCGATTAACCGTGTCTCGACAACCAAGTTTTTTTAAATGTATTATAATTTTATAATTATTTTTTTAAGGATTCTATTTTCCCAACTGTTATGGGTGATGTGTTTGTTATTAAATAGATATAAATTTCCTTACATATATATAATGATTGTTGGTTCATTACCTACGGGTAGTGAAATAAAGACTTCATTTTGTTTCTTTCAGTAACAAAGGAAACTACATTTAAAGCCCTTATTCTCTTCTTCTTTATACATTCACAATATATAATTAATATTAATATATTCGTAAAGGTTAATAATAACAATCTATTCTTATCATTCAGAGCTGTTTAGTGTAGCTTCTAATAGGCATTCTGGGTAAGGTCGTATTGCATCATGGGTAACTTAAGAAGAGCACTCGTATGTGAATGAAGTGTTTTTCTTTACATATATGTTACGTTTTATTTATTAGAAATTACGTTAAACTGTTTTTTTAACCACTGAAATGGATAGTAAAAAAGTACATGTTCGTGGTTACCTATGACAATATAACTTTCAATTATTACCTATAACCTTCAATTCTGATGAGCAAGTCAGGCAGGCTGTCGAAAACGTCTTGCAGTCAAAATCAACAAACTTTTAAAAGGGAGGAATTGATAATCTGCCTGAATGATAGGAGAAGGTAATAAATAATAGTGGTGAACACATAATAAATTTATATAGGGTGAGTACCTCTTAGTGTAAAAAAAAAATTAGGTGAAACTAGATCAAAAATGGTGAAAAATGCCGCCGATCTCACCTTTCTATTTCAATCAATTGCTGATATAAGATTTTTTGAGGAAACCACGGTTTTTATCATAAAAGATGTAATGTCTCCATTTCGTTTAAATAGTTTTTAAATTTTGACCACATTTCCGGATTTAGTATTAAATTTCCTATAAGAGCAGAGTACATGTAACCTTGAATTTTACAAACTTGTGACCTAATGAACAGTTTGATCTTCACCTTATTTATAGAAGTTGCAATGTCTTATATTATTTCACCGTTTTTCGATTGTGAAACTATCCACAAAGTTTCAAATCTTTCAAAAACTTGCAAATTTAATCAGCTTCCGATTGATATGTTAAAATTAATGATTCTGTTTCGATTTCATGGAGAAATTTACTTTTAAAACTAAAAAAAACATGGTGTTCTCATTTGGTATACAAATCAGTTACTTGTGTCAATAAAACATTATAATAATCCCTTAGTGGAAATGTGCATTTTCACATAATAATCTCTTCATTGGAATAAAAGAGTCTGTTTTTACTGTAAAATTCAAGGTTATATGTACTCTGCTCTTATAGAAATCCGAAAATATGGCTAAAATTTTAAAAATATTTAAACAAAGAGATATTACATCTTTTATGATAAAAACCGTGGTTTCCTCAAAAAATCTTATATCAGCAATTGATTGAAATAGAAAGGTGAGATCGGCGGCATTTTTCACCATTTTTGATCTAGTTTCACCTAATTTTTTTTTTTACACTAAGAGGTACTCACCCTATATAAATTTATTATGTGTTCACCACTATTATTTATTACCTTCTCCTATCATTCAGGCAGATTATCAATTCCTCCCTTTTAAAAGTTTGTTGATTTTGACTGCAAGACGTTTTCGACAGCCTGCCTGACTTGCTCATCAGAATTGAAGGTTATAGGTAATAATTGAAAGTTATATTGTCATAGGTAACCACGAACATGTACTTTTTTACTATCCATTTCAGTGGTTAAAAAAAACAGTTTAACGTAATTTCTAATAAATAAAACGTAACATATATGTAAAGAAAACCACTTCATTCACATTTATTTAAACAAAGTGGAGATATTACAGCTTTTATGATAAAAAACGAGGTTTCCTCAAAAAAGTATTGGAATTATCGTATGTCTGCAAAAGATTGGAATAAAAAGGTAAGATCTGCGGCATTTTTCTCCATTTTTGATCTAGTTTCACCCATTTTTTTTTTTTTTTTTTTTTTTTTTTTAAGAGGTACTAACCCTGTATAATTTTGTTATTCGGTGGGAGCAATATAAATGTCTGATAAAAAGGAAAAAAAAAAAAAAAAAAAAAAAAAAAAAAAAAAAAAAAAAAAAAAAAAAAAAAAAAAAAGTTACTAACTAATGTTTTTACCCAATAGCTTTACCTCTTGGCTTTATTTTCCATTAAATTTTATTTTCATTGACATGGTAGATCCTAAATATAGAAACTGCTCTACTTATTCGAATTTAATTAATTTATATAACAATTTCTGGGAGGCGCGGTAGCTCAGTGGGTAAGGCACTTGACCACCGTGCTCCCGGGCCCGAGTACGAGTCCAACTGAAGGCAGAAAATTTATTTTCTGTTATTTCGGCCGTGGATCGAATTCGAGGTCGGGAGACCCTCCTGGGGCACACCCAGCCTCAAAAAAGTGGGTACCCTTAAATGTGGAAAAACCTGGCGGTTGAGCGAGAATTCTAGCCAAATCACCTCCTTTCACAGCCGTTGGCTCAGAAACAGTACAGCCTACCCAAGTACTGAACCCGAGACTCTTCATGGGTTGTAAGTGGTACAGGTTTTTTATATAACAATTTCTACTACTAACCATATATTTCGTTTTATCGGTGATAAGTACTAGACCAATTTCGTTACCGGCTTTAATGAGCGTAGTTGTGTTTAATTTTATTTTCACCCACAGTATCATGTCATCAGCGCAACCAAGTGACAGAATTTTAACACTATTGAACTACAATTGGATTAAAAACAAAATCAATCTTGTATTTTTTCTTCTGCTAGCGTTTCTGTGATTTTCTCATATGGACTTGCATTGGATTTCTATTGATTTAGTTTTGTTTCTAGGTATTTCATTTGTAAAATTATTTGTTAAACATTAAGAGTTTGCATCTTTTTTTCTAAAAATTATTTATTGTACTGAGAATCTTGTTTTATTCGTTTTCGTTCCTGCCCTATTAGTATATAATAGATAGTATATAATTAATTTAAATAATAGCATAACAGAAATATTCAAAAAGTTAATTTTTGCTATGAGTTTTAGTTTCACTACCTGCCAAAAGGTTTTTCCCAACCATAAATCATAGTTAACTGTATTCCTTGGTTTCTCATACCTTCATGACCCTTAAGCTGAAATATCTCAACACCCTTGTAAGTCTAGGCACTTTATTGCAGGGATTAACCCCAAACCTTGGTATACCTCTGAAACCGTTTCAGAATTGTTTAAAATATTTCGTCTAACAAAGAACCACGTGGTAATTCATTGAACCAATTATTCGCGAGGTTTTATCAATATTTGATAAAATTAATAATTTTATTTTGATTTAAACTAGTGCTGTTACCGCTTTGTGCGGTAACGGTACAGAAAATCGATTCTTATTTCCGATACGTTGCTTGAAAAATAAATTAATTAAGGAGTTATCGATTCTTGATTCCGATTATTCAGGAAAGAATCAGTATCGAGTATCGATGACTTAAAGTCGATTCCTAAGAGCAGATCGGTACCGCTGATGCTAATGATAGTTTTGTGAAACTTAATTATGTAATTTTTATACATAGATTCTTATCTCTAATGATAAAAGAAAAATAACAGACTAATTAAAAATCAAGGATTGCTTCAACCAGCCAAGTGCCAGATGTTGAAGGTATGTATTCGCTTTTGGAAATTATAAAATGGGCTTGCAAAACAGTTCCGAATCTGAAACACTAAACAAATGAATGCAGCCAGACAATAGCGCCATTTTGTTATCCTCAGGACATTTTAGTTGTTCCGGAACACAGATTTTTTCATTAACATATTACTTCAAATTTATAGTTTAGTAAAAGGTTTTAGTAACATAGTCGATTTCTTAAGTAATAAATTGAACCCCTTAGGAATATTCATCTTCTCAAATGATGATTTGTAAAATGAATTGTAATTAACTTATACATTATATGTTGTAGATAATAAATGTAGCGTAGAATTCTAAAATTAGCTGTCCATGTTTTTTTTTAAATTTTCACAGCTGGTCGATGAACGTCAGACTTCACCTTAAGATAGTCTAGTTGTAAAATTATTTAATTAGAAAAAAATAAATCTCGAAATTGGATTTGCTGGTTTTGGAATTCCAAGCCTCGAATGTGGTTTGCAGGTTACTAAAATATTTCTTGAATCATTATTGCTTTTTAATAGATTTGCTGTTTATAGCTCTATTATGGATTATTTTTTGTTATAGCAATTTATTTTTATAAAGGAATATCTGTACCGAAAATCGAAAAGTTTATGTACCAGCATCGGCATCGAGAATCGAAAAATTTAGGTACCGACAATGGAGAATAGATTTTTGGATAGCGGTGCCGATATCGAAAATCGAAAAGTTCAGATACCGAATCGATTTTTTGGTACCGACACATCACTGATATTAAGTGGATGTATTTAAAAAACAATGGTAATTTAAAAGAACAATGGTAACAATGAATTTCAGACATAAATTAACAAACAACAAATCTAATTTATACATAAACCGATAATATTTAAGTTAACACAGTCTAGACAGTGAAAAAAATAAATAAATTTAAAAAAAAATCATTTTACAAATTCTTATTTGAGTTTTTAGTCCTATTTGAGCTCAACATGTTTATTTTGACATGTCAGAACATGTCTGGTGCAACGAAAACCCCTTTTGAATAACAAAACATTGAGATGAAAAATTTGTCTGTCACCAAAGATAGAAAGAAATAGTCTTTATAACAGTTTCCTTTTCTTTTTTTTTTTTTTTGCTTTCATTAGTAAGTAAATGATGTATAATAATTAGATAATTAGGTTTTATAAAACTATTGTCAAAATTACATGTGTCGATCGGTTTATCAATTCTCGATACCGACTTTTTTAAGAATTGGTGGAATCGAAAATCGACATACCCTTAATTTAAACACTTAAATCGAAAACTTTACATTTTTTTTTTTTTTTTTTCAAAAATTTTGTTCATTAACTAATCGATTATTAACTTACGATACAGTTTTCGTAGCATAATTCGTTCCGCGATTTATAATCATTTGGGCGTTATCTGTGTCAGATGGCCGTTCATTAGTTTATCGCGGGTGACAATTATGAAATCGCAATTCTTTTTTTATTCCTATTTCTGCAAATCATCAGGTGATTGTCAATTATTAGATTATCATTGATACTATTTAAGAATGTGTTGTCGGATAATTGTTTAAGAATAACGTTCTTCAAGAATACAATGGCTGTTTCTTATCGATTTTTTAAAATAGATATTTGAAATGTATCTATGCATACTTTTTGTAAATATTGTTTTCTAATCAAAGTTCATGTAGTTATAATTTTCTTTTCTGTTTATATCTTTTCTTACGTATCCATCATTATTTTAATTTTATTTCTTTTCTAGTTTTCTCTCTTTAATCCGAAGGTTACTGTAATTATTCTTGGAGCAATAATTATTTTGTTACCTTACTCTAAGTTTTATTTTCAAATATATTTACTATTTCCTAAACTTAAATGTCTCATGTTCTATATATTATAATTATCTTTCTCTGAGTGTATGATAGCCAGACTATTGTGCCGTCTCACTGAACATATGTGTTATTCTTCTTGTGTTTGTCCCACAATAAAGTTTATTTATTCATTTTATTAAAAAATATAGGTAAATTATATAATGATAAAGGAAAGAATAAGGAGATTAAATGTGATTTAAAAAACAATAATTAAAAAAAAAAAAAAAAAAAAAAAATCCCCGTTGGACGACTAAGTTAATGCTCTATATCTTCAAAACACTAGCAACTAAATAGTTGATTTGAAAAAGAGACATATACGAAATAATACTATGGAAATTTAATTTACTTCATTTTTTTTTTTGTAATTTCTTTTTTTGGTTTAAAATTTTTTTTTTTTTGAAAATTTCTATACCATTGAAGATTCTATATATTTTTTTCCTGAATTCGCTCATTTTTTCCCTCTATTACTATGATACATTTACATACATATATACATATGTACTATTTCTATAATTTATTTGCATACATTGATCTGTACTAATTATTCAAAAATACTTTGAGTCTTGATTTTGAGGTCGTAGGACTTGAAAAATAAGTTTGTGAACAAACAAAAATTTTCGTTAACAAATACATTTTTCGAGAAATAAATGATGTATATAAATTATATCTAGAATAAATTAAGTGAAAAATGTAAACATTAAAAAATATCACTATTTTTTAGCAATGCAAATTTTTTCCAATACATATCTACATATAAGAAATTTCACATCGAATTTTAAAAAAAAAATATTATATTAATTAATTAATCAATAGCTTCTCATTATAAACATTTTCAATTTGCTAATAATTTGGACGCTTTTTGTTATTAAACCAGTGGATCGAAAAGATTTCAAATGTAATAACTATAAAACTGCCTTCTTTAGTAAAGAATGAATTATAAAAAATAATTTTTAAAATGCATTACCAACATGCTTTTTTATTTTACACAATTTTTTTAAATTTATACTTTACTAGCATCCCCGTCGCGGCTTCGCCCGCCCTCCATTAGTAAAGATAATTTCAACTAAAAGTTAATGTTTTATTTTTTTATCGATAAGATTCTTGTATTTTAGCATGTGGTTAACAATTTAATTGAATTAAGTAACATTATTATCAATTTCTAGCTATATTTAACAACGGATCATTGTAACCTCTCTTGAATGGCGCTTGCTTTACTGCACACCCCATATTTATCGCTTTTTAAACAGTAATTTAATAGAAAATATGTAAATTTTATTATTGCTAAACCTTCCTTGAACTATGAAGATGATATAGTTATATTTGGTACAGAATAGTTCTATAGTTTTCGCTGTTAGTGATCACGAACGAAAATGGTTTGTCCTTTTTTATATAACTTCATCATCCCCCGTCGAGGCTTCCCCCTCTCTCATAAGTGAAGATCTTAGATAATTTTAACTAATAATTGATTTTATCGATAAAAATCTTGTATTAAAGTGAACAATTGAAAATTATATTTTTGATGATATTTTCACGCATAGCAGTCATTATTAACTTGGTTAAATTTAGATTGATTAGGTGTTTGAAGATAACATAAAGCATAATTAGACATCCAATTTTCAATTTTAATATATGAGTTGGTAATCTAGATGGACAGAGACTATTATGAAACTGCAGCATAAGAAACTGCATTATCAGTGCTTACAGCTAAAGGTTCAAAATTCATATTTTTACACACAGTATTAAACAGCTGAGGATCGGCATTTTGATTTGTAATAATTTTCAATCGACAGAAATAATGTTATTGATTTGATCTGGTTGGATTTTAATTTCTAACCATAAAAGTATGTGATAGTGTGGCAAAACCCGTTTCTAACACTCAACATTGTACATTTAAATTTTTATTGTTGCTAAACCTAGAACTATGAAAATGATGTTAAAATTTGGTATATTTCACTCCATATAGCTGTTTTTATAACAATTTAATTGAAAATAAGTAAATTTTATTATCAATGCCCAGCTCTATGTAACACTGTACCTTTTAACCTTTCATGTAGATGGCAATTGCCGCCATTTTTGAACTTCACTGTTATCCACTTATTATTCATTTTTCAATAAAGAATTAGTTGAAAATCATTAGATTTTACTATTGCTAAACCATCCTCTAAAGATGATGTAGTCAAAATTTGGAAGAGATTGGTTCAGTAGTTTTTGGCGGTTAGTGATCACAAACGAAAAATGGATTGTCCTTTTATATAATAGTACAACCTTATACCGCCATATGGTAGAATAGTATGGAGCTAACAGATAATTGTTACTTGCAGATAATATACAAATAATATTGCGACCATAAATTAAGATATAAGCTATCCTATCTTTTTTGTTGGATCAAACTGCACACGGTGTGCAAAATTGATTAAAATCGGTTCAGTAGTTTAGGTGTCAGCCTGCCCCAAGGCAGCGACACCTAATTTATATATATTAAGATTGATTTTATCAACTGTAGAAGCAAGTTGGGAGACTCGTGGATTCGAGTGCCTTGTTGTTTGGGCCAAATCTGAAAAATATGGATCATTTAGATCGTTGTGTATAAGGTTATTTGTGACATAATAAGAAGCATTGAGGATTTTGGATTGTAAGGGTTGGATACGGGAATAATTGGAAGGTTTAGTGGAGCCCTAAATCTGAACTTCATATGTCCAAAAGATTCTAATTACTGTTATTTAATTAACTCTTTGGTAATTAATTGGAAGCACTGAACGCTAGTCTAGTAAATGTTAAAGTAATCGAAAACGGCGAGCAGTTTCTTGTCTTTTAAGTGTCGTATTTGGATGGAATTAAATATAATTTATTTTAAAAATGTTTTTAAAATAAATTAATAAAATCATGTTAATTAATTTTAATTAGGGAAATTATGGTTGGATGAATTTTTATGTAGGTTTTAATTGTTTGTTGTTTTGTTTAATTCACTATATTTAAGTATTTAAAATTTTTAAAAAATGTTACTGCTTAGATCAGTTACTTGACGAAATATACTATTTATTTTCTTAAGAATATTAATTTGATTTTTATTTCTTCTTGTATTTTTTGATAAAATATTAAAAAAAACATTCGTTGTTCTTCCAATATCTTCTTCTATTATAATATAAGAAATTTATATTGATTTTATAAATTTAAATACAAATTTCAGCCATACTTGCTTATTAATAAACATTTTCCACGTTGTTAATAAATTTAACACTTTTTATAATTAAACTAGTTTCTCAACAATGTTTTAAGTAGTTATATTAAATTAAAAAAATATACTGCTTTGTATTAAAAATATGTATAACCTGTTTTACTAAAAATTGAAAAACAACATAAAAATTATAAGAAGTAATTTAAAATAAAATATCATCTTTTTATTTACTTTAACGAATATGATCAATAAATTATTATTATTATTTAATTATTTTTTACATAAATAAATTAAATCATATTTATTGAATTTTAATTAGTGAAATTGGGGTTGGATGAATTTTTATTTGTTTTAATTATTTCTTATTTTTGTTTAAGTTATTATGAAATTAAAAAAAAAAATGTAACAATTTTGATCATCACCAATACGAAAGATACAAATTCATAGTTCCTACCAACTGTTTGTTTAATTTAACATATTTAAATGTAATTGATAAATTATTATATTAATAAATTAATTAAATTATACTTATTGCATTGTAATTAGTAAAATTGGGTTAAAATGCATTTATATAAAGCATTAATCATTTCTTATTTCTGCAGTTTTAGATTTCTTCGAGTATGCTTCTTCAATTGCATAATTTATACTTATAGTTAAAAATTAAATAACATTTTTAAAAATTTTATTAATTTAAATACTTATTTCAACCACAGTTAATCAGCAACTAAACATTTTCCAACTTTTAATTAAATTTAACACTTTATATAGTTAACAATTTTTTAAGCATATTAATTAAAAAATATATACTGCTTTATATGAAAAATATTACCAGCTTTAGCGAAGATTGAATAATAAAAAAATACCACATTTATAATAAAATACTTTAAAATAAAATAAAATGTTTATTTTAACAAGTTAAATATAATCGATAAATCATTTTTATTTATTTTTTTTTATGAATAAATTAAATCATATTTATTAATTTGAAATTAGGGAAATTGAGGTTGAGTGAATTTTTATTTGTTTTAGTTTTTAATTTTCATTTTTGTTTAAGTTAAAAAAAAAAAAATCAATTACTTTGATCAGCTCCAATACGATACAAATTTAGAGTTCAAACCACATGTTTGTTTACTTATAACAATTAAATGAAATTTATAAATTATTATTATATTTAATTGCATTTTAATTAATGAAATTGGGGTTAAATGCATTTTATATAGGATTTAATAATTTCTTATTTTTGTATAAATTATTATATTTACTTATTTCTTTATTTAATAAGGGATTAACTGCTTTGATCAGTTACAAAGATATAATACAGTTAGTTCCTTCAGAATCTTAGTTTGAATTTTATATGATCAATAGATATTTTGATTAAATATTTTTAATAAAAATCTATTGTTTTCTCAAATTTCGCGACTCGTTACTCAGCTTACCTACCTGGCAAATAAAATTCTTTTACCTGAACAACTTTAAGGTCTGGATTAACAAAGGCACTAAGACCAAAGGTATGATCGAAAAGTATACCTGAGGAAGTATATATACCTCCAATTTGCCCAAGACAGGTCAGTTGGTTTTCCGACACCCTCGTGTACTTGTGTTGTCACGCTGCCCGTTATACGTCTGATCTTTATCATGGGTGAGTTCTATTTCAAAGTCTATAATAATTTTCATATGTTATTTTTAGTTTCTTGTATATTCTGTTTGAACTTAGCTGAACAATTTTTAAGATTTTATATTTCAAATAACTATTTAATTGAACAGCTGATTTTTAAAATATATAGGAATTATTGATTCTTCAAATAATGTTATATTGATAATTAACGGGTTTGTTCCTAATCGTTTATAAAATAAAAAGTCACTAAATTAAATTATTTAATACGTATATAATAAGCTTTTGTATAACAAGATATTTTTGTAAATCCTGTGCATAAAAATTATTTAATAACATTAAAAATTTTGATAGTATTCATGAAAAATTAAAATCTAAATTCATCCATCATTTCTTTAATGTTTTCTGTTGTTTTTTTAAAACTATTTCATACAACAAATAAGTCTGTCAAATTTTTTTTTTTTATTTCAAATATTTATTTATCGAATAGCCGATTGTTAACATATATCGAAATTAGATTTGTGATATGATGCTAACTGTTTCGCTTTTTTTTTAATTATTGAATTAAATTATTTAACATATTTATTAAACTTTTAAAAAATAAGTTATATCTTGAAAATTTCGTGTATAAAAGTATTTTAAGATTTAAAATTACATAATATTCCGGAAGTACTATAATAGAAATTCATATCATCATTTTTTTTCTGGTTATGTTTAGAATTCGATAAATTGTACATAATTTTGTAGTTTACGTAAAGTTTGTTAAAATTTTCGAGTACATGCGTTTAGCAGTTGTACAGCATACAACATTGTCAACTCAGTACAGTTTAGCGAAAAATGATAAATTAAAAAATAATATACTTAATAATAAATTTATATACAGTTATATGAGTATGCAAGATTAACACTTGTTATGGTTATTTTATTTATTTTAAATAATGATAAATTATAGATTTTTTTAAATAATGATATTGATAAAGATTAACCGGTTAGCTTTGTGATATCATAAGTGTTAGAAAAAATATTACTAAATTAAATTAAATTACTTATAATAAGATTTTATAAAATCGGATATCTTTGAAAATAATGTGTATACAAATAATTTAATATTTAGATACTAATAAAGTATATAGTACTCCTGAAATAGTAAAATCTAAATTCATACTTTATTTTTTAATTGTTTATTGTTTTGTTTTTTTGTTTTTACTTTTTATTTTATGTCAATTCAGTTCTCTTTTTAAAAACCAAAAAAAAAAAAAAAAAAAAGGTTGCTTTATAATAATTGTTTACACTTATTTGATTATTTAGGGTTCATTTTTCTTTCTTTTTTTAACTCAGAAATTGTATAACAAAACTATATTAAATTTGTACCTAGTGTGGTTTTTTTATTTATTTAAAAAAATTGTTTGATTGAACAGCTGATTGTTAAAATATATTGGAATTATTGAATTTTTAAAATAATGTTATATCGATTAAGATTGACCAGTAGTTTTTTGATATGATCCTAATTATTTAAAAATAAAATACTAAGTTAAATTATTTAATACACACATATATATATATATATATATATATATATATATATATATATATATATATATATATATATATATATATATATATATATATATAAGCTTTTTATAAAATCAGATATTTTTGAAATTTGTAGAGAAAAATAATATAATAATACTTTAAATTTACATTATTCCTGAAATTGTAGACTATGAATTCATACCTGTAATTTTTATCCGTTCATGTTAATAAGTCGGTACCTAGTAGTATAGTAGCTTACATATTTTAGCCGTCAATTCAGTACTGTTAAGCAAAAATCAATATAATAAGAAATAATATACTTTGTATTGAACATATATACAGTTTTATGAATATGTAAGATTCATTTTTTTTTTTTTTAATTCACGTGTTAAGGTTATTTTATTTATTTTAAATATTTTTGTTAAACAGCTATTTAATTAATCAGCTGATTGTAAAAATATATTGAAACTATACATTCTTTAAATTATGTTATATTGATAAAGAATGATCGGTTATTTTTGTGATATCCTAATTATTTAAAACCTATATATATTAAGCTTTAAAAAATCAGATGTCTTTGAAAATAATGTTTATACAAATAATTCAATAATATTTAAAACGTATATAATACACCTGAAATAGTAAAACCTTAATTCGTACCTTTTTTTTTTTCTGTGATTTTTTTTTGTTTTTTTAAAGTCAGTAAATTGTACTTTATATTATAGCTTAAGGTAAGTTTGTTAAAATTTTCTATAATTCAGTACTACATTAGCAAAAAACGAAAAAATAAATATGTATGCTTAATCATAAATTGGTTTACAGTTATTTAAGTATGTAGGATATATATATTATAACAAAATTATATTAAATATGCACTTGTCGTGGTTATTTTATTTATTTTAAACATTTTTATAGTTAAACAGCTGATCTTAAAAATATATTTTATTTTGATAAAGATTGCCTGGTTGGTTTTATAGTATGATCCTATTCGTTAAAAAATAAAAAAGCTAAATTAAATCATATGTATAATATGATTACTACTAAACTTTTATAAAATTATATATTTTCGAAATTTCTGTACATAAAAATAATTTAATAATATTTTAAATAAAAACAGAACTGCTGAATTAGTAAAAAATTATATTCATGCCCATTTTATGTGCAAAAATCGTTATATTGTTCATCATATAATTCAATACATTTCAGCAAAACCTATTCTTAATAATAGATTTGTATACATTTACAACTTTTATTTTATTACTTTAAAATTTTAGATTATCTGTGGTTTTTACTTAATAGAGCGGGCGAAGCCGCGACAGGGAATGTTATTACAAAAATAAACGTAGTAGTCCCTTATTATTTTAAAAATTTTATTACTTAATAAAATAGTGAGGTGACCATAACTAGTAGTTTACCATATCCATGGTCTATTGTTTTCCCACACTGAGGGAGAAATTTAATTTTTAGAATTTTAGAATTAAGTTATCATTTTGCATGCTAATTATATATTATTTCTTTAGAAATGAGGGAGGATACCCCGTTGATCGAGCCCGCTATGGACATCCGCCAGAGGTCGCTGCACAGAGCGGCCGGAAGGGAAGGTGGCGAAGAGAACACTTCGACTTCAGCCCCTGCTGTCACTTCACTTCAGGTCTTGGCCATGGATCGTCGCTGCCTCTTTTTGATCATCCTCTTTTTGGCTTCTTCCGTCCTATATCTGACGGTGACGAGTCTAACCACCGTGTCTAAGGCGGACCCTACTCTACGAAAAGCATTTGTGGTAAGTTTCTTTTCTGTATATTCATTAGGCACTTGTTAAAACAGAAACAAATCAAAAGTTTTAGATAGGCTGAAAAAAAGTGGTTTAGAGTATTCAAAAAGTTGCTGATTTTTTTCTTAATTCATTCTATTATCACTTTAAACATTTATATAAACCTACCAGAAAAGTGTTATCCTAGTTCTATATATATTTTCCCTTAAATTTAACTTCACAAATACATATTATTTACAATTTAAATTTAACTTATTTAGTATCAGTGGTTGTCTACTGGGTTCTATATATATATTTTTTTTTAAACTATTTAATATTTAAACTTTTATTTAAAAAAAAGCACCGATGAACCTATGGGCTAAAGAAATAATACTATGGAACATGTTTTAGGGGTTGCCTCCTTGATCCTTGCTGCTCATATGTTTTTTTCTTATTTTTTTTCTCGCTTACTTGTTATTCAGTTTTCTGTAGGAGATAAATTTTCAAATCAAACAGCTTAGTTCTGCTGTACTTCTATGCCTGTTCATGTTCTTTATTTTTTTCCCGTTTACCTGTATTATTTTAGAGTATTTAAATTAAATTAACAACTAATGGTTATTATTCGAAATACGTTGTGAAATAATATGGGTTTCAAAAGTGACGTTTTTCATTCAAACCAATATAGCTCCTAAACGGTAAAAAAAAAAAAATATATATTTTTCAGTTAATTTCTGATAAAGAATATATTGACAAATTTTCAATCGAATCTAAAGCTTGTCAAAAAATAAAAACCCTGCAGTTAAAAATTTTGGCAAAACGCAACTTTTTTTCATTCAAACCGATATATTTAATAAATTATAGAATAGAAATAATAAACTATTAGTTCAGACTACTTAAACATTTACTAGACAAACGTTCAAAGCTCCCAATTAGTAACCAAATACTCATATACATGATTGTGATTAGACCTATTTGGACGTACGGAGTTGAGCTTTGAGGCTCCACTAAACCATCCAATTTATCTCGTATCCAATCCTTACAATCCAAAATCCTTCGAAAAATCCTCAGTGCTCCTTGTCACCGATAAACGTATCCATAAAGATCTTAATGTTAAATATGTTGCTGATTTGGCCCAAACCTATCCTTTCATAGTAAGCTCCATAGCCACTCAAATCCCTTAGTTTCTCAACTTGCTTCCCTCTTCATTCTTGATAATCCTCCGAGGCCTCTGAAAAGAAGATGGCCTAGAGATCTTCTAGTGTAGAATTTTTATTAAAGTGCTACTGATAAGTAGTTCTTTTCATGCTTTGAAATGTTATTGTAATCGTTGCCAGCCCATTTACTTAATTTATATAATTGTACAGTTGTAAATTTTAATAAATGTGCATAAAAAAAAATTATTATTTATTACTTATAATAGTTATAATGATAGCAATAATTAATTAGTTTAAAGATAAAATAGTATATTAATAAAATAAAAAATAACTTTAACTGTTGTACTCTGTCGTAGTTCTAATCACCCTTTAAATAATTAAATTTTTTATATAAAGATATTATTAAAAGAAAATGAATATAGAAAAATAGTTAATACTAGGTCAATAAGCATTTATTATTAATTTTATTTACAATTTTAATGGGTTTTTTACGTATAATCATTCCATTTAAAATAATAAAATTATTTTTTTAAATAAGTAGACATAAATTTTAAGATTTCTTACCAATATTAAAAAAAAAAAAATTGATTGTTTAATTTTTATATAATTTTTAAACGGTAGTTCTCCCCTGTTACAACATCAATTCACGAATATTATCCTAGAAAAAATAAATTTTGAGTTGTTATAAAAATACAAATAGTTTTTCACAATCTTCTAAATAATTCTGACAAATTCACGAGTTTCGATTAGTTGATTAGTTGTTTAAAAAAATTACATATAAATAGGTTTTAAATTTTAAAAAATTTCCAACTTTTAAACTTGTTTTTCAATAAAGATTGATGTTTTTAAGATATCTTAAGAACTACAGGAAAACGAAGAATGCCTTTATAAATAAAAATTATAAATATCTAGAGGAAAAGTAGATTAAAAATTTAATTTTTTTTCCGCTAACAGTCTTTTTGTATAAATAACAAGATCATGAATCGGGAATCCAAGTAACGTAGCGCTTGTTTCTTACGTCAATAGTCATTCATGAAACCGCCAAAAAGTACGTACGTTTACTGACTAATCATTATTATTTACGTACTTAGTGAATTAAATTAAAAAACACAGTTTAAAATTGTTGTGGCCAACACATTAAAAAAAAAAAAAAAAAAATAAATAAAAATACGGATTATTAAAATTTGATTTACTTTGTTCATTTTTTAAAAATTAAAATTAATTCAATAGTCTGAGGTCAATTCATCGAATACTTTTTGAGTTTCGTTGATAAAATCATATAGAAACTGCGTTTTTATATATGAAATGACAATATCAACGATTAATAACGATATCTGTTCCTTATATCTAATGCATTATTACTTTTTAGCATTGAGAATACATATTCAACGTTAGCCATTTATATTTTTTTATTTTATTTTTATTTGTCTATTTATTAAATTTGCAACTGATTAAAAAATAAATACACCTAGTAAATGTGATTATAACATTTATAATAACATGTGAATTGCTTGAGAAGCAACTACCCACTAATAGTACTTCAATAAAATTCTGTATGAGAAGGTCCCGAAGCCATCTTCTTTTCTGACGCTTCTGGAAACGGGAAGCAAGTTGAGATACTAGTAGATTCGAATGACCATGTAGTTTACGTTAAAAGAATAGATATTTTTGTTTGGGCAGGATAAGGAATTTTAAGGTCTTTATGGGTAAGTTCATTTGTGACAAAGTAAGGAGCACTGAGGATTTTTCGAAGGATTTTGTATTGTAAGGATTAGATAGGAGATGAATTAGATGGTTTCATTGAGCCTGAAATATTATTATACTTAGTTTATAACGAATATATTTATTTTACAAATTTGCTCTTATAATTTAGGTCAAATTTATATTGTATAAACTTAAATAGTTAAAAATAATAATTTGGTTTTGTGAACCCAAATTTTCATGGCTGATATGGCTTTAATTATCTGCGTGACTTTTTTAAATTTAATATTGATATGTTTAAATATTGTTAAAATGTGAAAAATGTGACTGTAGAATAAATATAATGCGACAATTATTGTTATTCTGTGATAACCTAAATTATTAGGACGTGTTTATTGTAATCTACATAAGAAAACCATCTTTCATTTCTTTTTTTTTTGTTTAATTTTCTACAATTTTCGATGCTATATAAGAAACTCCTGCTTCCGTTTTAGAAAGCAATGGAACCAATTAATAGGTTTGGCACGAAACCAATCTTATAGCGCCTTCTAAAGGTAAGATGCTGACCAGCATTACTTGCGAACTTGGTAGAATTGCGATTCCAGATTAAAATATATACTCATAGACTATATATTGAAAATATAGTAATTATATATATATATATATATATATATATATATATATATATATATATATATATATTTTGTGTGTTTTGGCGTATAAACCAGCTATTAAGAAAACCAAATACGAAATATATGTTCAATAGTTTAATTAAATAAATTTTAATGAGTATTAGTGGCTTAGGAATTATACTTATGCATATTTAAATTTAAATCAAAATAAATACTTACTAAACACAATTAAGTAGTAAAACCGTTCAACGATTTCGTAATACCTTCTTTAAAAGGTATATATTTATTCGACTCCGGACCAAACTATTTTAAATTTTTAAAGTTTATTCTTGAGATCTGTTTTAATGTTTCATCATAAAATTACCTATTATTTGTGGCTGCCTGAAAATTTAAAACTTAAACTCGAAAAATATCGTATGTAACATTTAGTATAATATACTAGTGGCGAATATTGATAACAGTAGATGGGAAGAAAACCAACTAATATAACTGAAACATAATTTTTTTTTAAGATCAATTCTATTTAAAGTGTCCATCTTACATCGTTATTATTATTATTTTACCAGTTTAATTCCATTTAAATAATTATTTGGTGATATTTACAAGCTTAATAAATTTTCTTTGGTGATGTGGTCTGAAATAAAAGTTAAAAAATTTTAATTAGTTTCTACATTTGCGCCGTATAATTAGTCTATCTATATATATTTTTAAATATTTTTATTGTTCAGACACGATTTTGGTTTCTTCTTTAACAACTTCAATAGGAAATCACAAAATTATCTCCTCAGTTACATGCTAGTGTGTTGTATTTCATGATGTTATTAAGAAAATTATTAAATTTATTATTAACATAAATAATTCTAAATTAAATTTTGTGTTCCTATCTTAGTTTTAACCGTTGTTAAACCATAATATTGATTTATTTTATATTTATTATGTTTTATTTATAAACCTTTTTTTTATATATTCATTCATTTATAAAAAAAATAAATAACGTTCATAATATTTGCTTGTGGAGCAACTATTCACTGGTAGACTAGTGGATTTGAATGTGTATGGATTTTTGATGTGAATGGATATGTATCTGCTTTGGACTAAATCAGCAACGTATGGAACCTTAAAGTCTGTCTGTATATTTAGGACTAAGTAAGTAGGATTAAGTATTTTTCGAGGGATTTTGGATTGTAAGGATTGGATAATAGATGAATTGTTCCATGTACCATGTTAAAAAAGTACTTATTTTAAAAATAAAAGAAAATGAATACAGAATAATAAGTAATACTAAGTCAATAAGCATTTATTAATTTAGTTAACAATTTTAATGTTTTTTTTACGTATAATCATTCCCTTTAAAATAATAAAATTATTATTTAAAAATAAATAGATTGAAATTTTAAGGGTTCTTACCAAAAATGATAGTAAAGAACAAAATGATTTATTGAATTTTAATATAAAACTTTTTGCAAACAGTAATTTTTGCCCATTTGTCGCAACATCAATTCACGAATATTATCCTTAAAAAAAAGCAAATAATTTTAATTTTGTTCTTCGAAAATGCAAACAGTTTATATCACGAGTTAAAAAAATAATTATAATTTGTTCTTCGAAATAATTCTGATTCTGAAAATCTACGAGTTTTAAAAATTAGGATCGTCTGTCTAACATTAAAGATTAGTTGTTAAAACAATTAGTTATAAATAGGTTTTAAATTTAAAGAAAATGTTTAACTTTTAAATCTGTTTTCAATAAAGATTGATGATTCTAATATATCTTCCGAAATACAGGAAAAGGAAAAAAATATAAAAAAAGGAAGAATGCCTTTATAAAAAAAATTATAAATATCTAGAGGAAAAGTAGATTAAAAACTGATTTTTTTTTTCTGTATATTTAGGACTAGTAAGTAGAATTGAGTATCTTTCGAAGGATTTTGGATTGTAAGGATTGGATAATAAATGAATTAGATGGTTTAGTGGAGCCTCAAAGCTGTTGTTCTTACAACAGTAGTAAAAAGTACTTATTTTAAAAATTTTAGATTCTTATTCTTCACGTCCCATTCATATTGAATCAACACCACGTGTCAAAAGGTATTTCGGTCGCATTCATCCAAGAACAGCTGACCGATAAGCCCAAAGTTCATTTCCTGAAGTCTATAAATACGCGCCAGGAAATCCCATGATCTAAAATAGTCTGTAATTGAACGTTCGTGAACGATTCATTCGTTTCGCTTCGAGGGCTCCCCGCGATACCCGAGGCAGTGGCCCGGTCAGTTAGATAACTCCTTCCTGATTGTGTGAGGGCCATTATCTGATATAGGTCCAGGAGTCATTGTCAAGTTCAAGTAACCTCCAAGGTCTCCCGATCATCCTATCTAAGGGAGAGTGTTTTTAAAATTTATTTTAAATAACTTATTTACATATAATCATCTACGTCCGTGTATATATTTGTTTTAGTTATGGAATGGCTGTCACTTCATAGGGTTATCGACTTCTTTACGATCTATAGCCACTCACGTATTCAATGCTAATGATTCTACATGTATCATATTCAGTAATTTAGAATTTCGGCATTATTATGCCATATTTTTATTAAATAAGTAATTTTTAAATTGACTTGGATATGCTTTTTAGCTAGGGGTCAATACTATTTGTTTTAACTGTTTTTTCACACTCTCTAGCTTTGTTTGTGCTCAAAATTTGTCATTTCCCCAATCAGAAATTTTATGGATTTTTTTTTTGTTTTATAATATTTGTCGCTGGGACCAACCGTTTAAGAGCTATATTGGATTGAATAGAAAAATGCCACGTTTGAAACCGCTTTTTTCTCTCATTTTTTTTTTTTTTTTAATTTTAAATAATTCTAATTTAATTATATGTATATCTATCCTTTTAATTATAAAATGTAAATTAGGAAGGTCAGTAGATAGATAGACATATCCATGATATATTGTTTTTCTCAATCAGGGAGATGTGTTTTTTTTTTTTTTAAAGTGATTTTACATTGGAAAATATCTAGAAAAAAATAAGATTTAATAGGAAATAAAAACAAGATTAAAGGCCGGTTTTAAGTTACGGAACTACTCAGTTCGCAACTGCTATCCAGAACTTACGATTTAAAAGCCTATTATTTTTATTACAGTTTTTTACGTCTTAAAAAAATTATCTGGATTATTTGAGTTAAAAAAAATTTCAACACATTGCAGAAATCAGGAGGTTCCACAGTGCGGTATTACGAAAATTTTCTATGGTGGGTACGAAATTAAAATTTGTTTTTTAAAATAAAAAACATATTTACCAATACTACATTTGAAAGGTCTTTGGTTAAGTACTTAATAAGGAAGTTATTGTTTCGCGGACAACGGTTGTATAAGATGTGGTCAGCAGTCACTCTCAACTGCCAGGTTTTATCCCGATTAAAGCTACCCACTTTACAGAAGCTGAGTGTGCCTTAGGAGGTTCTCCAGACCCCGATGTCGATCCACGGCCGAAGATGCAGAAATTTAAATTGCAGTTATAATTGAGTTAATAACAACGCGGCGGTTAAAATGGAAATTGTAGAGTCGTTGGATTCATTTAATTTATTTCTTTAAAAACAGGTAATCAGCGTTAAACAATAGGGTAAAATACGGAGTATTTTATCATGAATGATCTTGTGGATTTAAGATTCAATGGGGTGGGATGAAGGGAAGTGTATGGTTAAAACATAGTGATAGCGGCATCGAGCCTTCGGGTTATAAGTTCGGGTAAATAAAGTTTTATTTATTCATTTATTAAAGGTTGCATTTGTTTTAAAGTAAAATGTAAAAATACTTTCTATTATTTTTCTTGGAAACAGTAAGTTCCAAGTATGGCGTCTACTTTCTGAATAGGATTTTGCTATCCTAGACCAAAGCTTTCACTCTCCAACCCTCTACCCAACAACTGTTCTTTTTAAACCCCTATGGCGTGCAGGAAATTATTAGACTGTTCTGGACTTTAGAAATTACGTAAATTAGTCTAGTTTAACCTATAATGAAAACTAGACTCATAGGAATGCTAGTACTTCATAATTATTCAGAAAAAATTGTTAATTTCTCCTTCTAACATATTTTCTGTTACTTTATGACAATGCTGCGAAGTAAGGGACATAGATCATAGTAGTTGATATCAATATAAGAACTAGAAATTATTTTGAATTAATCACACTAATATTTTCCATTCTTAATTATGTATTTAAAATGTGATAGACCGCTAATGCAAAATATTTTCCCTTAAAATTATTATATTTTTAAACTGTTGTAGTGAAACAAGCATAGTTATTCATTTGAATGTCCTTCTTTATTTAAATATTTTAACATTCTCAATAAACAAACAAGTATAATTACAGCTGATATAGACGTAAAAAAATATAAATTTACAATTCATATCTTCTTTACTAAAAATTATAAATATTAATATACTTTAAGACAATGTTGTTCAATGCGACTTACATATCCTACATTTTACAGTTTATAAATATCTCCTAATGTTGTAGCCATCTGAAAATTGACTGGGTCTTTTCATGAAAGTTCTACCATAAAAATAAAAATTTAAAAATATAGTTCCGAAAACTTATTTGACAAAATCAGAACTAAATAACTGATAAATATATTCATAGAATATTAAAACGATGAAAACAAACACTGATGTAATGGGATATATATAGAATTAAAATGTTCGAAAGTGGTCAAAGATTTGGTAAAGCCATGCCTTCATTCTTATACAATCAATGGTAAAAATATAAAAAACAAACTTTTAACAAGTCGCCATTTTGTCTATACTGCTCAATTACTTTAAGCATCAGCTGGTTTAATAATTCTACTGTTGCTTAGCAACGCAGCGCCGGTCACCGGTAACCATAGTAACAAAATAAAATCTGCTATCAATAGAAAAAAAGATTTTTTTTTAATTAAATCAAAATAAACAAAACAAAATACAATAATAAAACCAAACAATTAAAAACTGTTTATGATCTCGCAGGTTCAGCACATATATAATTTTCAGACACTTTGTCGTTAGGGAAATGTCTGCTATAAGCTGTTAGTAATTGATTCGTTACTATATTAGTAACATTACTAATATAAAGGAAACCGTGAATGAATCATAGAAATCCAGTGATTCATGGGAAGTAAGTCTTTTCTTCATTGATCGTTTTCTGACTCCACGCTTCCTTTTAGTGTTTTACTCATCAATGGCAATCTGTGTTAACATAACATTATTTTAATGTTAGCTTTAAATTTCCCTTTAGCTAAAATAAGTTTTTTAGTTTTACTGCTCTTAAATTTATAGGTATCCATATTAATACTACTATTTTATTGTAATTTTAAATTGAAAACATCTAACAAATTTTAAGGGTCCTGAACTTTTTTTTTAATGGTAATTTATTTTTTTTATTTATTCTGTCCTAAAACTATGTAGCCTTGTTGTAACTTAAATTGCCCTCCGTCTTATATTATGCTCTTATAGTTGTCTAATTGTAATATTAAATTTATTTCAAAACTATCTCTAGATTTAAAGTATAATTGAATTTGAACTTAAATATTTCATTTACCAAACTTAAATGGGTCATAATTTAGGAATCTTGGGGTTCTCATAAAACCTATGAGTCTTGTATTACTTTTGGGTTAGAATACCTGCATTTATTGTAAATTAACTCATCTGTAAACGTGACAGACCTACCTGTCAGTTTAAGCTGACACTTCTTTACTTCTTAACCCCTTACCTGTAAGTTACCTGACTCAGATATTACTCAGGTATTGCTGTACTGTATCCATTGTAGCAAAGTTCCCGAAATTACTTAAATTACCTTAGCTTGTTCTAGACCTTTGTATGCCAGGACGTGTTTACCTAGTTTAGAATACGATTCTGGCACTAATAATATTTTTTTTCTCTCTTTTAAACATAAATATTGTAGTTTAGTTTTCGGTAGGAGAAAACTCCAGACAGTGACGTAATTTTGCGAGGGTCTAGCCATTTAAGTGGTGTAATATGCTCTAAGATCCCAATTACAAAAAAAACAGTTTACACAACCCGCCGAATTTTTGATTTCACGATTATTTGCCATCATTATTAAATAACATAATGATCTTTTATGAAACTTCTGGGTATTATTTTACAATCGTCTTCGTCCTGGATAATAGAAATATTCCAAAGAGCTCTTAAAGAAAAATAAGACAAAAATCTTTTTAACAATTTTTTTTCGAAGAACAGGGGTGATTCTTGATCTCATTTTTCACGTATCTTGAAAAATAAATTGACATGAGTTAATATGTTTTCGAGTCAGATTAAACTTGGCCATCTCATTTAATATATATTGTGGGATGTTTTTAACACTTGTAAATTATTTGTTGTTTTAATGCGATATTGTAGTTTGCATAAATGTAATTCGTGTGCGTTGGTAAATCGATTGTTTTGTTAAAGATTTTTTTTTTTTGTTTCATGTCGCATTAATATTAATTTACATAAGTTAACATTCCTAGCTTATTTTAATGAGTATGTATTATGTAATAGTACTGACAGCTTGGCTATTGGATAAGAATAATGACATGAATAAATAATCCTAAAATAAAAAAATGAATTTGCTATTGGATAAGAATAAAAATAAAAAATCCTAAAATTAAAAAAATCATATCTGCTTATTTTAGTTGTTAACAGCATTTGATTATATACTGTATATTCCAAAAGTGATAATTATATTATAAAATGTAATTTTACTCAAGCAAGTTTTAAAATTTAACGCTCAATTATGTTTAAGGAATGTTAAAATATAAAAAATAAATGGAGAAAAAAAGTTGCTATTACTTAAAAAGATTTCAGAAAAAGTAAAATGATCAAAAATAATTTATTTATGTACACATGCAATCAAAATGCATTTTGGTTGTATCTGCTCTCATATCATAGTTTTAGCTTGTAACAGTTCTGGACTATAATTTGTAAAAACAGTCATTTGTTTTGGCGCTTTAGTAATTTTACTAAATATTATTGTTAATTTTTACTAAATACCTTTCACTCTTATAACAATGCATTATTTCTGTCTTAGGTATTCAGGCATGGAACAAGAGCTCCTGGTTTCACTTACAAGAACGACCCTTACCCAAGAGAGGATCAAAAATACTGGCCTAACGGGCCTGGCGAACTTACCTCGGTATGTTTCTTTATGAGTAATGTTTCTTTTATGAGCTTAGAAAAATCAATACATTAATTCACAAAATACATGATATATATGTCATAGCCAGATAGTAACATTGACTATATCATAATATGGCTTGATCAAATTAATTAATAGAGAAGGTTAGAAGATATTATCAACTAAATATGGCTATTTCATGATTCCGACAAACATGGTATGATCATATCATAAAATAGTAACATTAATAATTGTGGTGAAAGCATATTAATGTTGTTTTGAGTAAACTATAAAAGTGATAAAATATGTCAATTTGTTTGCTTTTAAAAATTATGCAAATAAAAGCTTACAAACAGCTAATGCTGCACTAACAGATGTAGTTAAATTATTTTGTACATCACCACAAAAGCTTGGTCATGCATCAAAAAAATGACTAAGATTTTTTTTTTCTGTTTTAATTTGGTTAAGTTGTTTTAATTTAAAAAAAAATTAGTTTGTTTCAGCCATTTTTAATTTTTGATAATTTTTATAAAAAATCAATTATTAAAATATTTACTCTACATAATAGTAATTTACTCTTAACTTGTCCATATTGTTTTGAGCTTATTTTCCAAAGATTTCTAATTTTAACATATGATGTTAAATATTATTTGATACTTTCAGATTGTAATATTTAGAAAAATAAAGTTCTCTGAAATACTTACTAAAAAGTTCTTGATTTTGTACTTATTTGAATAATAATTTTCTAAGAAGTAGGTTTCAAATTTAGTCATCTGGGCAAATGTCAATGAACAGATTAACAAATTTTAGAAATAAAAATGATACATCCAATAGTTGACTACATCATTAAGTGCTACTATTTTATGAAAAGGTCAACACCTTTATGATATAATATATATTTTTAAAACAATCACACTGATACAATTTATCTTAGTTTTTTTTTTCATTTTATAATTATTTGATTTTGTAATGCAGCTTGGGAAAATGGAAGCATACGAACTCGGCGAACGACTGAGAGAACGTTATAATGATTTTATTGGAGATTATTATAAGGCTAAAGAATTTCGAGCATATACTACTCTCCTTGAGCGTACGATGATGTCTGCCCAGCTGGTTCTAGCCTCTTTCTTCCCACCGACGGGTTTCCAGGAGTGGAGTAGTCACATGAATTGGCAACCAGTACCTGTGTACCCTGAAGAGTTTATAAACGTAAGTATTTTACTTTTATGAAATTTATTTTAACTAAAAAAAAAAAAAAAAAGAAAAGTTATATCCATCCATGTAAAATTTTACTCGTTCTTGAGAATCAACTACTATTTATAAAAATTAAAAAATTAAAAAGCCTAAACATATTCTTTTTCAAGACTCAGTAGAGATTTAAAATTAACCTATTTAATGTCAGAGATTAGAAATGTTCATCATAAAATAAGAATCAACATCAATGTGTTCAATCAAAAAGTATCTAGTCGTGAAATATGAATGGAAAAGATGGTCCCGTTACTAACTTTCTAGAAAATTTGATTTTACCCATTGTATTCACTAGATATAATTAATACAATAGAGAAAGTTGTACGAAGATAAGCAAGATAAAATGAATCATTGAGTTACTTTTTAGAATTGCCTTGTAAATATACCAAGATTGTATACTTAAAACCAACAATGAAAGGTGAATTTTGGATAAATCAACAAAACTATTCTTGAATTTATTTTTTTAAGTTTTCGGAGTTTCTGATTTTTCTTATTCTTGTTTTTTTTTTTTTTTTTTTTTTTTAAATTTAATAATAATAAAAATGGTTCAGTCAATATAAAGGCTCAAAGACGACACCACCATACTCGGACAACACACCCTTTTCCATCTCTCCTGTTATTATTTTATTGAATGAATTTTCATGCCTGTTTTAACGATAACTCTGATATTACCTGAACCATATTAGCCATATAAATATTTCAGAACACCACTTTTGAAGCTTTTTAAATTCTCTGGTGCGCTCATTCTTTTTTTTTGTTCAAATATTAAATTTCAAAAACTTTAAATGGTTTGTTTCTCTCTTAATGCTAGCGACCACATTTTGCATACTTAAAGAACTGTAGGTAATATCTTGTAACATAAGTAAATAATAAACTGAAGTACATTATAAATAAATCTAAATATTTGAATATAATTTATTTTAGGAATAATTATATGCCAACAAAAAATAACTAAAATAAAGAATAATGAAGTTTATGATTAAAAAAATTAAATTATTTAATATATACTTAAAACAAACCAAAAAAACGTAATATTCTTGAATCTGTTGCAAAAAAATAAAATAATACATATTTAAATTTTTAGAAAATAAAACTTTTTATTTTCAGGTCAGATTTTTTGCTAAAATTTATATACCTAGTTATATTGACAAACTTACATTTAGCTAAATTTTTTTTTAATTTCAAAATATAAAATTTACACCTATAAAAAAAAAAAATGTTTTTCCTAACGAATCCACTATTTAGATTCTCTACCATAGTATATTTACAGCTATTTTATTTTAAAATAATTATTCTAGGCAACATCTGGCCCTAGCTGTCCAAGGTTTTCTCATGAGTTCAAAAACAGTGTTAAGAATCTTATCCCAGAAGAGTTTGGTTTTGAAACAGAAGTTGGAAGAGTCCTTCAAGAGCATGCTGGGGAACCTGACGCTGTACCTCTCTCCTTGTTCACAAGAGTATGGGACACTGTTTATTTCCAGGTATAATTTTTTTTTCTAAAATCCCATCTCATTTTGTTTTTTAATGTTTATTATACTATTAAAAAAATAAAATCAAAGATATGGTAACTTTGCAATTCAAAATCAGTACAGAATAAACTCAAAGTATTCTATTTAAAAATATTTTTGAAGTTTTGAAAACACATTATTTTTCTATTCTAGGATAGAGCTGATCTCCCAATCCCCGAATGGCTGAAACCTCTTTACCCCGAGAAGATGGCTGTGGCAGCTGTGAAGTACCTCAAATTTTTCTTGGCCGCTACCCGAATTCAGGAGGTGCTTGTTCTAGGTAATGTTTCCAGCCATAATTACATTAATTCAAATATTTAATTTTACCTTAATAAGATTTTCAAATAAAATAACTCTGATATATAAAATTAGTAATAATTTTTACATTCTTTTTCTAGATCCCATTTGGTAGGGCAATGACCACATTTTTTACTGAAAGTCCAAGAAAAATGGAACTTCACTCTTTGCACGATATTCATATCATGGGACTCTTCTTACTCCTCGATATCGATGCAAATACATTTCCAGAACCTGGTTGTGCTATCTCTATCGAGCTACATGAGAAGGAAGACGGTCAATACTTTGAGGTAAGCATCTTAAGTGTAATCCTTAGATTTTTGTTTTCAACTCTAGAACAACTGTACTACTTAAAAAAAATGTTATCCACTGAAAATCATAGAGTCAGAACTGTCACCAGTTCAAATGCGACCAGATATCTTCTTCTACTTCCAGGTCACTATGTTATTCACTTAGGTGGTTGAAACATGTGCAAATGTTTCTGATTATTTCCTTTTAGCATGGTTTTAGTATCCCGAGAGACAATCTTCCTATCTTAGTCTGGAATGTTCTCTTAAATTTAGGTCAAGGAGACCATTTGAGATGTCAACCTTCGTTTGGATAACCTGTTGAGCTCAGTGTAGTTCAGCTACATAGGCTTCCACAAACATTCTAACAGATCTATATTTTTCCTTTTCTCTAGTAGTCCTCTTCAACATTGACAGGACTTGATACCCTTTGACGAATCTTACCATGGAAGATAAGGATCTCGTTCGCCCCTTTAGTAAGGTTCATGTCTCTTAAGTGAACGTAATAACTGGACGAATCAGTCTTGTAGAGCACGATCATTGTTTTTTTTTGTTAAATAATTAAGGTCCTTCAATAATGGAAAAAACTTGGTATAAACTCAAGGTGGTATAAATAAACTGGTCTACCTTCTGACACTTCAATGGCCTTCACAAATCCCATCATGGATTGAGTTTCCTCAGAACCACATGTATATTCTTGGTTTTATTTTTGCTTTTTGAGAGTCTAATTTCTTAAGCATCTAACATAAGGCTAAGAAAAACATTTTTCCAATACACAGAGACCTTGCAATGGTACCAGTAGCTGAACTTGTTTGATGATTTCCATATAGCTACTTTAAATCCAAAATCTTTTATCATTTTTATGATGATCTGAATCCTTTATCCAAAGAGAACACCATGGAAATTTCTGTCTGATTTTTTTAATGAGCATTTAACATCATTTATTTCTATTTTTATAAGCCTGATAATATTAGTTGGTATCAGGAATTCTTGAAGCTGTTGACTGTTTTCCTTCATCTTTGTAAATAAAACAGCTGTTTTTTAAATGTTTTATCATTCATCTGTTTTTCAGTTCCTGCTTGATAGGTTTAACAAGGGAAAAACTAAGTTGATTCTATTACAATGCTGGTAATACTAAGTTGATTCCATAAAAATGGAGAATATATGAGGAGTTATCTTTCAAAACTAAACATGTCCACTTTCAGTCGAACTTTAAACTTTTCTGAAGTGCATGTGTTCAGTTTTAGAAGATAACTCCTCATATTGTCTACAGTTTCTAAGGTTTAATCTAAAGAATTATCATAAATAAAATATTTTGTTTTTTCCTTCATCTATAAAACTAAATTCAACTGAATTTTGAGAATATTTTCTAATGTAACAAAAATAATAAAATGTACATACGTTTCTGTAAAGTAAATTTTTAAATGTTTACATAAAGACTAGAATCATTTTAAGAGAATAAAACAAAATTATTTTTATTATCTCATTGTACTTATATTTTATTAATTAATTTATTTTTTTAATTTTAGGTTTATTACTATCCTACTCCAAAAGATAAACAGCCTGTTCAAATGAAGATGCCATGTGGTATGAGCTGCCCGATCTCAGAATTGTTCAAAAGGTGTAAATCATACGAAGTTGAAAATTATGAAGAACTTTGCAAGAATGGAGAAGGCGGTTTAGGGTCGCAAATCACAGAGTTCAAATTGCAAATTTAAACATTAAGGTAAATTTTCATTCTGTTCAAATATTAATTTATTTTTAATTTATTTTTCTTTTCTTTTTTTTTTTTTGATAAAAAAAGTGTTTTATTTAACAACATAAAGTCAATATAATAAATAATAAGTCAATACAATAAATTACTTTTATACCATTACAGAATTATAACCTTTAACAAGTTATAAGATTCAATACAGTTTTTTAATTGAGTTTTAATTATTATATATAGTCTTAAAACTATAACAATCTATTTATCTGAAAAATTAACTATTTATCTGAACCATATAACATATAATTTAGGTAACGATTTCAGTGATAAAAAATGTTTGTAACAGATACAATTAAAAGACACGTTATGATATTATATAAATTTAAATAAATATACAAATAATGTGAAGAATTACATTTTCATATTTTAAATGTTTTTTAAGAGTATATAATGCTTGGATTCTAGAAACATGCTATGATTTTTCTTACAAGCAGTGTCTGAATAATTTTATAAGGTTAAAGCACTTTATGTTACTTATTAAATTAAAAACAAAACAAAAAAAAAACATGATTTTAACAATTGAAACTTGAGATAATTTTGATAAACATACTTGACATACACAACTTAAAATTCTTAACTTTCTATAATTTTATTTTATATTGCTGAATACTACACGCTCGTAATATTGTTTAGGGACTTATCAATCATCGAATTACGTTGTTCTTCAAATAACTTATAATTATAAACATACTCTATACCTTCAAATGTTTATCAACCTCTAAAAATTGAAAAACGAGGTTCCTTACATTCAAAAGACTCAAAGCGAATTGGTATATTTAGACATCACAACCCAGATAATACTGAAGTCAACTGCAACAGAAATCAGATAAAGATTAAATACTGCTTATAACACAATAATCTCCATATTTTATTTAATAAATTCACTTAAAAATATGCATAAACTTATAACTGAGGTCAATTGATACTCGATTATTTAAGAACCCGTCAACCTAGAATAAATTACATTCTAATCTCACAAAACAATGCTTAAAACTTTCATTAACAATATTAAAGTAATCTCATACATAATAAGTCAACATAACAATATAGAGATATAGTGATTTTTTGTTGGGCCAAAACATAGTCTCAAAAAAACTGTTAAGTATAAACAAATTAAGGACTAAGACATCGTCATTCAGACTGACTGAGATTTTTATAGTTGCTAGGAGCGTTGTTTTCATAAAACGTTCTTAAAGCTTCCCACTGAAAAGAATGAAGAAGAATGTGAGCCCTTTTATTCCTCATGAACTTAACAGCTTCTTCTGGTCCCTAGCCGTTCTTAACCATAAGGTAGCAATCCACAAGCGTAGCACTTCGAGTCCTGCCTGCTTTGCATTCAATCTAAACACTTTGATTTAAATCCCTGAATTTTTGATGAATCGGACTCTCCGAATGATTTTACTCTGACTAGGGCTTTGAAGATATCCAGTATACTCAACTGCAGGAATTCTACATCCCTGATTTTCCATTCTTCACTAGTATTGGAGAACATATATAATTCATAGTCTTCATTCATAGACACTACTCCTCTGACATTTTAACCAACTAACATTCTAACATGAACTTCTTTTGACCGAACTTCCAGAAATCTTCCGCTGACATAATAATGTGCCACCTATTAGGTGTGTACAGAAAGACTTGAAATACCTTTTACACTGTTGTCTGATTAGAAAACTTTAACAAAATGTCTGCTAGACTTTCTTTATATCCTACTTTGCTTTATAATGTGGTTATGTAAAAGTTAACCAGCAGAAATTGGTATGATGGAATAGATCAAACTGTTATCCTGGGTGCTCTTCCATTTAGAAGTTTGACAGACTAGTTGATAAATGAAAAAAATGTCAGAGGAGTGGGGGGTTCCTGATCAAAAGCAATTAAAAATTCCTCTATTCCTTCAAATATACATCAACCTCTCCAATTTGAAGTGATAGGTTCCTTACATTCCTACATTCAGTAATGAAGTCTCAAAATGAATTGGTATATGTATATTGGTACTTTGTCGTTCCCCATTTTTGTGTGTCCAACTCTTTACATTTCCGCCCAAGCATAACCATTTTACATTTTAGAAACAAAATGTGAAACTGTGTTTCTTGTTGCTCTTCCGTTTAGAAGTCTGACAGACCAGTTGATAAATGAATAAAATGTAAGAAGAGTTGTATCTATGAATGAGCATTATAAAAAAAATTACTCAAAATATAAATTTTTTGCTACTAGAATGTCAAGTATATTTATCAATTATCTAATATAAAAAAGTTTCATTTTTCAATTGTTGAAATCATAGTTTGTTTTTAAAATGTATTATATAACATAAATTGCTTTTACCATACTGCTTGTTGCTTTAAAATTATTTTCAGACATCATGTGATTTTATCCATGTGACAAGCAAATGTTTTGAGTATGCATGTTTCTTCTTGCTAGATATAATTTATTTGAATATTTAAAAAAAAAAAGAAATTACTCAAAATATAAATTTTTTGCTACTAGAATGTGTAGGTCAAGCATATTTATCAAAATTATCTAATATAAATAAGTTTAATTTTTCAATTGTTAAAATTATAGTTTGTTTTTAAAATGTATTGAATAACATATATTGCTTTTACCATACTGCTTGTTGCTTTCAAATTTCCAGACCTCATGTGATTTTATCCATGTGATAAGCAAATGTTTTGAAAGTGCATATTTCTTCTTGCTAACTATAATTGATTTGAATATTAAAAAAAAAATACTCAAAAGATAAATTTTTGGCTACTGGAAATCCAAAATCATTGTCTGTTAAAATTCCTGATATTGGAATTTTCTCAAGTGCACATTTTAATTTTTCTCGAATTAAAAGATTTATTTTTTAGCTCTCTGCTATTGTTTGAAATTGACCGAGTATATTAATGAAGGAAAACCATAGTATTTTTATAGAATCCAAGCATTATATAGTCTTAAAAAACATTTGAAAAATAAATGTAATTTATTAAATTATATTGGAAAAGATATATAATTCATAGTATTCATTCCTAGACTCTATTTCACTGACATTTTCTTCATTTATCAAATGGTCTTTCATACTTCAAAATGGAAGAGTACTCAGAATAACAGTTTTATCTATTCTGTCATACCAATTTCTGCTGGTTAACTTTTCTACAACCACATTATAAAGCAAAGTAGAATCGAAAGAAAGTCTAACAAACATTTTGTGAAAGTTTCCTAATCAGACAACAATGTAAAAGGTATTCCAAGTCTTTTTGTAAACACCTCATAAGCGGCACATTATTCCGTCAGCAGAAGATTTCTGGCAGTTCGGTCAAAAGAAGTTCAGGTTAGAATGTTTGTTGGTTAAAATGTCGGAGGAGTAGTGTCTATAAATGAAGACTATGAATTATATATGTTCTCCAATACTAGTGAAGAATGGAAAATCAGGGATGTAGAATTCCTGCAGTTGGGTATACTGGATATCTTCAAAGCCCTAGTCAGAGTAAAATCATTCGGAGAGTCCGATTCATCAAAAATTCAGGGATTTAAATCAAAGTGTTTAGATTGAGTGCAAAGCAGACAGGACTTGATGTGCTACGCTTGTGGATTGCTACCTAATGGTTAAGAATGGCTAGGGACCATAAGAAGCTGTTAAGTTCATGAGGAATAAAATAGCCCACATTCTTCTTTATTCTGTTCAGTGGGAAGCTTTAAGAACGTTTAATGAAAACAACGCTTCTAGCAACTATAAAAATCTCAGTCAGTCTGAATGACGATATCTTAGTCCTTAATTTGTTTATACTAAATAGTCTTTATGAGACTCTGTTTTTGCCCAAAAAAAATCACTATATTTTTATATTGTTATGTTGACTTATCATCTATGAGATCACTTTAATATTGTTAATGAAAGTTTTAAGCATTGTTTTGTGAGATTAGAATGTAATTTATTCGAGGGTGATGGGTTCTGGGGGGTGATGTCAGTTGCCTTCACGTGGTGCCCCCTGTTTTGACTAAACGACTGACAAAGACTGCGAGGTCAATATTAGTTATGAGTTTATGTGTAACCTGATTAAAAGCAGCAAAAGATTGTCTGCTGTACTGAGTGGAAAAACTTTCTTGAACTTCCGATTTTCTTGACTGAAGCATCACTGGTGATGAATCATGGTTTTATAAGGAATGAAATTACAGAGAAACGAATGAAATGTTAAAAAAGCCTATAAAAATCAAAATCTTGCTACTTTTTTTAATTTTTAATTCATGGTGTCCATCAGGAATTTTTCTGAATCTGATTCCTGTTGTCATTGACTTTAGTATTATCTGGGTTGTGAGGTCTAAATAAATACTAAATACCAATTCGTTTTGAATTTTCTGAATGTAAGAAACCTGTTACTCCAATTTATTGATAGTCAATGTATCATTGAAGGTATAGAGTAATTTTATAAATATAATTTATTTGAAGAACAATAAATATCATAATTTGATTATGATAAATATAATTCCCTAAATAATTATACTAAGCTGTAGTATTTAGCAATATAAATTAAAACTATGGAAAGTTAAGAATTTAAAGTATATTTATCAAAGATAAATTTTTGGCTACTGGAAATCCAAAATTATTATCTGCTATAATTCCTGTTATTAAAATTTTTTTTTAACCACATGATTTCTTTTTATATACATTATTAATAAAAATTCTTAGTATAGGTAACACATTATTAATTGTTCAGATAAATAGATTTTATATATCAATTATATTTTTAAGACTATATTGATAACTAAAACTCAATTAAAAAACAATAGCTCAATATAATACTTAAAATCACTAATTTAGTCTTATTATTTCCAGTTTTCCTAGAGTAGCAGTATCTCTCATCACTGGTTTGCTTAAGACACAATCATCTCTTCTCGATGTGACCTGCCTTGATGTGACTAAAAACATCGCTCTACACATCTATTTTTGCTAATTCACCTCTTCACATCAGAATATATTGTTATAATTATGTATATATTTTAAAAAAAGGCAAAAATAACTCTAGTCTTAGAAGATAGACTGATAATGAATATAGATACATATAAACACAAATTAGTTTTGTAAATCAGGCAATAGAATTGGAACAATTAATGCCGATTCTTAGCAGAAATCTAATTTATTCTTAATCAGATACTGTCGATAATAAATAGTATGCAATTTTTTCTTTCATAATGGGACAATTATTTATAATAATTCTTTAGTAAATATTTTTATCTACTAAATCCACGTTTTTCCTCTATTATTATACAGTATGATCGTTCATTGTTCGTTATAATTTTTTTTATTTCAATAGTAAATTATGCTAATTTCAATATTTTATCCCTGAAAAATTAAAAACTTAGAATTTATGATACGGCTAAAAATAATTTACTGTAAGTTCACTCTAAAATATATACTATTTATTATTTAATAAATATATAAATACTTGTATAAATGAAGAAATATCAAATTTTTTTTTTGTTATATATTGCTCTGATGGTTTATTAGTGACATCTAGCGGGAGTTTTGAGTACTAAAAAATAACAAGTTATTCAGACCAATATATAACCTCCTTTAAAAAAAACAACCTATAATTGCACTTTTATCGAATTTAAAAATAAATTTAAATGGAATCATTCCACTCATAATTTTAACTTTTTTCATTAAAATTTCTTCTTTAATTGCTTTTTAATTATTTTAATGTTGTTACTCTGTACTCAATGTTACAGGCAGCATCAATTGTTAACTCATAGTATCAATTCTCTATAAGTTAAATTTAAAATAGTGTTTTTACATTTTAGTTTATAGTTTTTAGTATTAAGTTAGACTATTTTATTATTAGTAATATTGTTTTAGATAGTTAATTGTATTACTGATTGTTTTGCTGATAGTTTAAAATAATATGTTTTATTGGATATTATTATTAAATACTAAACATGCAAAACATGTGTAACCTGGAGGCTAAAGGGGTGTAAGTTCTTGATCTCCAAAAGTGAATACAATTAGTGTATTAAGTCTGCATCAAAGTATATCTACTTTATTGAAGCTCTTTTATTTAACAATTGTAAATATATCTAAAGATCAAGATTAGTATTTTTAAGTTTTATTAATTTTATCGCCATTTAGTCAAGAGAAAATTTAAAAAAAAAAAAAAAAATGTTAAATTTATTTAATTTAGGTTATACTATTTAATATTTTATTAGTTTTAAGTTCATTTAGTCAAGAGAAAAGCTTAAAAAAAAAAAAAAAAATTTATTTATTTAATTTAGATTATATTATTTTATGTTTTATTAGTTTTAAGTCTATTAGTCAACAGAAAATTAAAAAAAAAAAAAAAAAGTGGTTTGATGTATCTCATTCAGGTTATCTTATTTTAGGATAAAACTAGGATTTATCTTGTTATATTTCATTTGTTCTTTTATAAGAACCTATAAGATTATACTAGCATTTGTTTTTGTAAAATCCCTCGACTATTGTGTCATTTGAACCTTATAGATTTTAGTTTTAAATTGTGGACAGCCATGACTCCTCAAAGTTTTTTATTTGTTACATTTGAGATTATTGTTTTAAGTGAATTTCTTTGAAATTTATTAACTCATTGACATTGTTACAGTAACATAATGAATACACAATAGTTAGGGAATTGTTTGTATTGGTTATATAAAAAAAACTACTTGTAATTTTAAGAAACAGATTGCACAAGACTTTTATTTATTTATGTTTTCTTTGTTGTTATACTACTTATATACATTGTGTTCAATATGAAATAAATGTTTTTTTATTGTATATATTTTGTTTTCATTTTTTTCCTTGCTAGTGTAAGGTATATATTTTTATTTAGACTAACGTAAAACATGAATAGTTCTTAATTGAATTCAGAATTAAATAATTTCATTTCTGAAAGAATTAACTTCTTTTTTTTCTTTTTCTTTCTTTTTTTTTTTTTTATATATCCACTTTGAAAAGATTTATTATTATTTTTAAAATTTATTATTTAAAATTTGTAAGATAAAATAACTAAACACATCAATTAGTTTATTAGAATAATTTTTTTGAATGCATATTCAAAACTAGTCTTCAAATAAAATATGTATCTTTGGTGCTACAAATAATTCATTATGTCCTAATAATATTGATCCTTCGAAACAATAATGTGTACGTAAACTTGAATGAAGTAAATGAGTTAGGTGACAAACCTAGTGGGGGAAGGATAACTTGAAAATGAACTACCCAATACTCTGATGTAATTTTTATATTAAAAGGTCTGTAAGCCTTGTACAGAAGAACCTCACTAATCCACTCCTAAGGGACCAAGGGGTAGTGTGGAATGGACAAAAGGTCGAATTGGAAGTTTGACCGACGATTTCCATCAAAGTTTATATAATGGCATTTTAAAAAACTAAATGAAATAGAAACTTACCTTATATACACCAATAGACTTATATGTTTGCCTAGTAATGTTTTCCCCAGCTATTTATGTATAGAAGCATTGGCCATGAACAGTGTATTGTATTTGGTTTTTTGCAAACTAACTCATTTTTGAAATCATTAATAATGGAGTACACTTTAAATGCCATTTTTAAGAACGCATAGAGCAAAAATGATAAATAAAAACAAAAAAAAAACAGTTTCTGCTACGTTTTGAGGGAATTCTGAAAATTTTAAAGCATTATCTAAACCACCCTAAGCACCCCGTTTAAGCTAAGTTATATTAAATTCAGTCTAGTCTAATTTTGAACATAACAAGCTTTTCTTTAGAACCAACAATGCAGCTGATATTTTGGGGTAATGTAGAAAAGTTCGAAATGTTTAACTCTAACAATTAGTGAGAGGTGGTGCTTTAAGATCCAAAACTTGAATTTTAGTTCAAAACCAAATGCTAACAACTTACAAAAAAATCAAAACTACCCGATCTTTTGCATACCAAAATGTCTAATTTTACTGGACTATTAAAGACTGCAAAAATATTGTTTTCCTACCCCTAGAACTCCACGGGAGGATTGGATTACCCAGAGAGTCAGTATAGCAGAAGTTGGATTAGCGAGGTTCTACTGTGTATTGCACATTTGGAGGATAATTGAAAAGTAAGGAGCAAAACTATGGTTAGTACAGGGAGGTGAGAAGTTAAGCAATATAAATGTTTCATTGGTTAAATTTAAATACCTAGAGACTACATTTTAATGTCACTAGAACATAAATTATATGCAACTATTATTACTTATACTTGCTTCCAATGATTTCCCTTAAAAATTTAAGGGCTTCTTCTTTCTCCCTTTAAATAGCCAAATTGGGATTTAAAATGAAGAGCTGTGCGGTCCTCTTAAGGTACACACATATAGCTTTAGTTCAAAGCAAAACGCTAACAACTTATAAAAAAATCAAAACCACCAGACCTTTTGCATACCAGAATGTTCTATTTTACTGAACTATTAGAGACTCCAAAAATGTTGCTTTCCTACCCCTGGAATTCCATATAGCTTTATTCACACCTCAAACGAAGAGGAGCACTTTATCACTCATTGCCTACTGCTCAGTCTGGTAGTTAGATGAGAAATAGCCAGTTGGAATTGCCTTCTCGATAATGTTTCTCACTGGGAACAGTATATGAATACCAGCCCCACCATTTGTGGTTGCATTTGTGGCTGAACCATCTGTTTATATGCCAGTCCATTTGGATTCAATTTATCTTACAGGCTTAATTCAATAGGATTTTTATTGTATTTCATAATAATAAAGGATGATTTATTTCATTGTGAATTATTTATTTGTTTTATAGGGTACGAAAAGTGACTGCCCACATTAAGAGAAAACAACTTGAAGTTTCTTAAATTTAAGTATTGCATAGAATATCCTGTGCAAAAAAAGTATGAACACAGTGCTTTCAGAAGACCCCACAATGCAGAATTCTGGGACATTTTTATACGGTGGGTATAGTTCAGGTAATAGCACGACGGCTGAAATGGGTATGTAAAGTCATTGGATTTAATAATAACCGAATTCCAAAAAAATCAATCAGTTTTGTGCTGTCGTGTAATCGTCAAAAGGGTTGACCGAGACATAGATGGGAGGACTGTGTCATGGCTTGGGGATTTGGGTTTTGATGGGTTGGTTTGGAGGGAGGTGTGTGGTCAGAGGTTGGTGGTGTCGGAATCAAGCCTTCAGGTTAGCTATGTCATTACTATTAATACTTATATAAATTATTTTCAGTAATTTCATATTATACTTTTTGGAATCACTAACTGAATGATATAAAATGAAATTGAAGATTCACAAATATAAGTGTTATACAATAGAAGTGAATCAATAAATAAATATTGTGATTCACCAACATTATCTAAATTGCCTTTGAAGTAAGATCTTCCTACTTCAAAAGATAAGTAAAACTGATAACGAGTGCATCCCATCCCCAGTGTCATGAACATTTTAAATATAATTGGCATTAATTATATAATTGCTTAAAAAACAAACAGCCTCTTGTTCTATGATAATACTTTTTTTTATGACGCAGAAATTTCAAAAGTGTGACTTTCTTAACTATTTCTTTATTTTTTATTTAAATTTTCTGATTGAAATTTACAACTTTATAAAGAAATACATACAGCAAATGTTTTTATGAACATAGTGTCATGTCAATGACGTAAAACTTCAATTAAATTAGGATTGATCCTTCTAAACCATCATGTGTACCTCAAGTGACTTCACTTAAAGTTCTATATTAGAAAGTCCAGAGGCCATATAGTTTTCAGGCGCATTAGAGAGTAACCGAAAATAGAATGGAAAGAAAGTTTAGATACTAGAAGATTTGAATGGTTAGGCAGTTTATTATGAAAGGATAGGTTCCTGTTTTGGGCCTATAGAATAACATATTAGCGATTAAAATCATGGTGGATGAGTTTACTCTTGAGGTAGTAGGGAGAATTGAGGAAAATTCGAAGGATTTTGGATTGTCAGGATTGGATAGGAGATGAATTGGATTGTTTAGTGGAACTCTAAAGCTCAACACTGTATGTCCAAACAGGTTTGATTACTGTTTCTACAATAATATTTGTAATTAATTGGAAAGTTTGATCGTCTGTCTAGTCATTGTTGAGGTAGGCGAAAACGATGAGCAAATGTTTTTTTAATTATTAAAAATTGTTAAATTAAACATAAAATAAAAAATTTATTAACATACTTCTAGAAGAGAGAAAGAATATTTTTGTCCCTAATATTTATGTCAAAATTTACTTTGACCAATCCTTTAATTCCTTGTGACTTGAGTGTTATGAGCCCATTTACATTTTTAAAACGAACATATAATGTTAGAAGAAAAGAAGTATAAGCGTAAAAGTAGCCGCCGAAGACATTTTCACCATCGAAGGACAGCCAGTTACCCATCGAGGTACTGCCGCACTTTGATTTCTTTGTCGGTCTGGGGAAAAAAATGAGTATTTGAGATAGGTGTAAGTTTGAAGGCGTTTTGTATTTCGATCTTCTTCCTGAAGGCCGGGCAGTGGACTCAAACTTTGAGTAGTTATTCAGAGTTCACAACAGGAATATAGAACACAAAACACCTCACGACATGAACCAAGTCGTTTTGCACCATGACAATAACCCTGCACATCGTTCCTCAAAGAAAAATGATCCAAACTGCAAGGAGTAAACGTTTTGTCTTATCCTGGCTATAGCTCAGATATTGCTGCATCTGACTGTGATTTGTTTAAGCCAATGCCTCATTTCTTAAAAAGAATCGTTGATAGTTATGTGGACGTAAAAATTGGATGTGAAGAGTTCTCTGCCTCAAAACCAAAGGGGTGGTAACGGCTTCTGTTGAGGCATGGATTACAGACTTATTTTATATTTTTATTTCATCAAATTGATAAAAACCATTTAGTATTATTTCTAGTTATGAAAAAAACAAAAGAATATTAAATTAGTCCAATTGTTTTCATATTCTTCAAATGTAGTGAAAAAGTAGTTCCAATTGTTTTCATATTTTATCCATTTAGTAGTACATTTGTAATTTTATGTTTTAAAATTGTATTTTGTTAATTTTGGAAAAAATTTTAATCAGTTATATTGAATCGTCGTCATTTGTTAACAACGATTACCATAAAAACATATGGTTGTGACGTCACACCACAATTATTGAAGACAGTTTCAGGACTTATATCGCAATAAAATATCACCTGGAATTAACCGCTTATGTCTGGACAGATCTGGAACCAGATCTAAAATAAAATGGGCTTGGTTAATTAAGTCATTTATTAAGAGTAGATTTAAGAAATTGTTTTGCTGGAGTTGAAATTACTTGCTTGAAATTGCATAAATTGGATACTGATACAATCAAAATTTATCAGATTGGACTGAAAGGAAATTTTCTCTAAGTTTTAACTATCGATAATGTTGCAACAAACTAATCGTTCCCAATTAAAATTAAAATTAAATAGTTTTGTGGATTTTATCTACTTGTAAATATTAGATTTATTTTATTTCAATTTTTTTTTTTTTTTTTTTTTTTTGTGTATATTATCCCACTTCATTCCCGATAATCCGCCGAGAGTCTGAAAAGAAGATGGTCTAGAGAGATTCTAGTGTAGAATTTTCATTGAAGTGCTATATATTTGTACACATTGTAAAATGCAATAAAATTATATGATAATATTTGTTTTTTTCTAATTTATGAAAATGTTATACAACATGACTAGGTTGTACCATTTGACGTGGTTAAATAGACTCGAGAACTTTGTATAAAGAATTACTCCATGAAAATCACTCCACGTGTATCAAACCACTCAAGAAAGTTCAAAATGCAATGAACTGCAAACATTTAAAGCAGCGTTTTCATATCAGTTGAATTCCGAGAAATATTAAAAAAAACAAAAAACAATCGCCGGTGATCCACAAGCACACAGAAATATAACGCCACTTATCGAACACTCAATCACTCCCAGATTCAACGCCTTATGGAGAGGCGGTTCCTTGCTCTGTTCCTCCTCTTGGCCGCCTTCATATTCTTCACCCTCTTCTTCGTCAGGAATCCAAGTGCACGGCCGTCACTCCGGAAGGCATATATTGTGAGTTTATTGTATATTAGTACTATAATAATAAGATACAAATAAATAAGTAAATTGAAAATTAGTGAAGAATATAGTTCTGGAATATAGATAATAGAATAACTTGATTGGTATTTTTATTGTGCCAACGTTTCGGTTTACTTTGTAGGCTTCTTCAGGGCTAAAAAAAAACAATGAAGATAAGACTGAAAATTCTGGGATTACTTTCTCTTTTTTAAATCCCTGTATTTTTATTAGAAATTTTTTTTTATCTTACAATTAGTTCTGATGGTGGGTAGCAGGGCAAGCCGAAAAGATGCCACATTCATTTTATTATAACATATCTATTGACCCCACCCAGAACAGAGCTTAAGTGTGTCATAATGTTACATTTTTAAATGTGTAAAAAACATTACACCAAAAAAGTAAAGACACCCAGCCAAAAGACATATCTCTGTAAAAAAAAAAAAAAGTATAAGTATTTACTATTACTGGGATTTAGACATTAGTTTATTCTTTTAGCAATGTTAAATCTGACTTTTTCGTTTAATTATTTTTACAATTTATTTTTGTTTTATTTTTTAAGTCTACTGGAAGCTGAGAAGCCTCCAATATTACTCCAGAAATTAATAAAATTTATAATTTACAAGAGTATTATTCTACCTAGAATTCTGAACTGGAGCGAAACTTATTCGTTTCCTTTTGGAGAAGAACAACGTTTTAATTATTTCAAAAATGAAATATTGTATAGAATATTTGAACCGAAGAAGCTTACGTCTTCTTCTTCTGTGGCACTACAACTCTTGGAGAGTCAAGGCTGTCTCAGTTGGCTGCTGCTGCTTTCCAGTTTTGAATGCCCAGGATGGGTGTACACACCATCTATCCATCGTAACCGGAGTCTTCCCACTCTTCTATCTATCTATCTATCTCGGCGCTACAACCCGTTGCCGTGTCCGGGCCTCCGCCAGCAACTTCCGCCATTTGTCACGGTTTTGTGCAGCCACCATCCAGTTGCGAAATCCCAGGATGCTCGAAGCGTCAGTCGCAACTCCATCCTTCCACCTGCATCTCGGCCTTCCTCTTCTTCTTGTTCCATGAAGCGGTTCCTTCAACAGCCTCACAGGTAACTCTTCTTCGCCCATGCGAGCCACATGTCCCGCCCACCTTAATCGGGCCAGATTGATGACCTGAAGGACATTCTGTTCCGCAAATGAACCGTATACCTCCTGGTTCCGTCCACCAAAACTCCTCCAAATATCCTATGGAGGATTTTCCGCTCAAAAACAAGGAGGAGATTTTCCCACTCTTCTGGTGGCATGTATTTTTTCCGAGGTATCTGGTCTGGTATCATCCTTGCAACATGTCCTTCCCATCGTAGCCGACCCTCGTTGATTACCTTTACAATATCAGAGCTGTACAATCTCCTTAGCTCTGTGTTGGTTCGTATCCTCCATACGCCATGATTATGTAAAGGACGAAATATTCTTCTAAGTATACGTCGTTCAAATCTAAGGAGACGGCCTTTCTTGGCTTTCTTTATTGTCCAACATTCCGAACCATAAGTCAACACAGGTCTAACTAGTGTCTTATAAATAAATAGTTTCGTAGATCGGGAGATGACTTTACTTTTGAAATGCTTTGGAGTCCAAAATAGCATTTATTGGCTGATAAGATTCTTCTCTGGATCCCCGGCTTCAAGTCATTATAAGAGTTCATCTGAGAGCCAAAGTAAATGAACTCTTGAACCCTTTCAAAAATATTGCTCCCTATATTTATCTGACGGTGGTCAAGGGCTCGTCCGTGGGGTCCTGCAATTTTTATGTACTTGGTCTTTTTCTCATTTATCACAAGTCCCAATCAAGCTGCAGCTCTTTGAAGCCCAAGCCTACACGATTTGAAATTATTGAACATTTTTTTCTGGTAAATATAATTCAGTTAGATGCAGCGAGACGGTTAAAATGAGCGTGTGAAGTGGTTGGATTTAATTATATCTTTAATAATAATGTAATTTTAATTATACCTAAAAAGATAACCTTGGTTATGTATCATCGAGGTGGATTGAGACGTAGATGAGAGAATTATGTAAGGGCTGAGCTGATGTAAGGGATGTGTGTGGTCAGGTAAGAGAGATTAGTGGTTCAGACAACACTTTGGGTTGGGTAAACAATTTTATTTATTTTTATGTCATTCATCTTGAAGTGTTTCCTTCTTCTAGGTCATCAGGCATGAGCAAAAACATGAAGATGAAAGGCCTTCTGGATCCGGTGACCTAACCAAGGTATAGAAAAAAAAAACTTGATACAATCAATATAACCTATTTTATTTATATCATTATATTAATGTTAATATTTTAGAAAGAAAAACATGAGGGTTATAAACTGGGGAGAAAACTTAGCGCCCGCTACAGAAAGTTTCTTGGATATCATTACAAGCCGGAAGAGTTCGCTGCCTACTCGATCTCCAACGAGAATGCGATAGCGTTTGCTGAGTTGTTGTCTTCGGCCCTCTTTCCTCCTCCTAGCGCTCTATGGTGGAAAACTGAAAAACAATGGAAGACTATTCCAGTTTACCCTGAAACATTCTTTAATGTGAGTTTATTTATTTTTATATTTTAAAAAATCTGTAAATTTATTATATTTGAACGGCTATTTGTCAAAAGGGCATTTGTTAATAGAAATAAAATTTTAATAAATCGAAACAAGCAATGTCATTGCATGGTGGACGGGGTCTCCTCAGCATTGGAACGCGTAATATACGCCACATGAATCTGGAAACAAACTCCGTAATTCATTGCCTTTCCAACACTCCACTATCATGTCATAAACCTTCAGAAATGGTGTCGGAAATGGAGGATTAAAATACATCCAAACACATTTCATCAAATAACCTTTACCCTTCGTCGTAAACCTACGACTTCCTGTCATACAGTATCCTTTAACAATATTTCACTGATCAGTGGAATATTATTAAAGGAAGCATATTCGAAGAATATAATTAAAGAAGAAATAAAGATTTAAGATTTAATTTAAAAGCCGGACAATCTTGGACTTTTTCGATCGCAAAACAGTTCAAGCATTCTGTCAAAAACTTCAAAATTATGATTTGCTCAAGTTTCCTAAAGACAGTTCTTTACGGGCATAAAACGTATCAGCTAACGCTAAAGGGAGAATAACCCTCAAAGTTGTTCGAATATAAATCACTGCGTTGAATATTTGGTCCAAAAAAGGACGAGCGTATTATAGAATTCAGAAGGCAATGTGGAACTGTGAAAATTTTTTTTGGTGGATATACTCCACGTAATATAGGGTTGCCATAACAGTCTAGGTACTGACTGGGACACAAATTAAAACTCAAGAAAATTAGTAGGTACAAAGTACTCCACGCAGTCTGATATAAACTTAACAACGAATATTGACAAACTGAAGGGAGTTGGGAGCATAGAGTAAGAAAAATAAAGAATGCCATCTTACGCTACGAAATAAGCGTTTCCTGCGATCTGGCGGCGCGGAGCTTCAGACGCATAACATAAAAGATCACTCCAGGAATTATGAATGCACTAAAACTACACCAAAGATATTACCCCACTGAATGTTACACCGCTGAAAGGGTTAACCAAATATACCATAATTACTTTATATTTACGGATTGGGACATAAGATGGGTCAACCGGGACGACCATGACAGAATTTCTATACCGGTGACATGTCCCGGTGTATCGGGACGTATGGCAACCCTAACGTAATAATAATTTAATGTTTTAAATGGGCATGATAGGTCGTTGGATTGAAAAGTAAACAAATTCCAAAAATGGTAATCAGTCTTGAAACGTCGAGTAAGTCCAAGGGGTAAACCAAGACAAAGCTTTTGTCAGGTTTGATCAAGAGAATTTGGGTATTGATGGGAATGGTTTGCAAGGTGTTGGCATTGAACCTTTAGGTTATCAAAACGTTTTTTCTTATTTAGAATATTTTGAATTTGTAGTGAACATTGCAGAAATTATTAGATTTTACAAGCTTATAAGCATTATTTACCCCACCCTTGTTAACTGTTTTGAATAAATATTTGAAATAGATTCCTTTTTTTTTTTTAACAAACTATAAAAATTATTTAACTAATTAAATTTGAATTGAAAATTAATTTTATTTACTATTACAAACTTGATTAGGTAAAATTTCATCATTTTTCAAAGTTTATTTTATTTTCAGAGGACCATTTGCCCAAGATTTTATGATGATATGTTAGAATCTAAAAAAGATTTACATCTTCTTGGCATGAAAAATGACAGCAATGGAGCAAATGTTGTCGAGGTAAATTAATCAATTGTAATAATTCCTAAAAAAAAATACAACTATTAATTTTATAGAAAATTTCCAATAAATTAATACTAGCAGGTTAAAATTTTATTTTTGGACATTTCAGGATATTGGTGCTAATACAGCTTACTTTGATGATATGACTGCAATGTTTCTTAAATTCTTCAGGTTTCGGTCTAGTTTTTTCAGCTTCCAAAGACATTTAATTGGAGGTATTGTTAAAATATTTATAATTTCATCTAAATACTTATCTAGAAAATGAACTAGTTTATTGAAACATGTTTGAACTTTATTTATTTATGGTTATAGATATTGCAAAAAAATAATATTGTTTTTTATAAAATACATATTTTTATTAAATTGATAAATCTTAAACGTTCTTTAAAACTGATATTATTGTTTAAGATGGTTTTATTATTATTATTATTTTTTAATTCAAGTATTAAAAAAGACTTCAATTTATAATTTTCATTTATAATTTGCATTGATAACAAATAAAAGATTCTTCAGGGTCAGCTTAGGAGTAAGTTTTGATAGGAAATAATTGCTCAAATAGTTTTGTCTCAATTTACAAAAAGCTGAGCAATCCAATAAAAAATACATCAAATCAAGTACAAAAATCAGAGAACCTGATGTAACATATTTTTATCAGTTGATGATATTCCATTCCTAATATTTTTACCACCACTTCTGCATCTTTCGATAATTTAATTTTATGATTTTATTAAATATTTAATGATTTTATTTTGTCTTTTTTTTTTCTTTAACAGGGCCATATTTTGAGAAATTGATCACTTTTTTCACCAAGAGTTCAAAGAAAATGGAACTTCATCTGTGGAATAATATGAACATTTTAATTCTCTTGAATATCCTTCAAATTGAGACGAAAATGAATAATGAAGCTGCTTATGCTATCGCTATCGAGCTTCATGATAATGATGGAAAAGCTTATTTTGAAGTATGTATTCTAAATTGTTTTATGTTGTAATATTCTTTTACATATATAATGAATCCAGAGTTTTAACAATGGGCAAATAAGAGAGGTGTAGACTGAGATGTAGGCAGGAGGATAGTGTTAAATCAACTGGATTAAGGTTTTGATGAAGTGTGTTAGACGGTATGTGGCCAGCAATGTTTAATGGTGTAGGTATAGAGATTTAAGGTCCACAAAGCTTTTTTATTTAAATGAAAAATACTTCCCTTTAGCATACTTCATGACTAGATCATAAAGATCACTCATATTCTCTTTTTTTTTTTATTTTTTTTTTTAAATTTATTTTATACATAACAGAGATTCGTGGATAAGAATCATTTTTTATTTATTAAAGGAAAACTATAACTTTTATAACTTCAATAGTGTCTTGCTAGAGCCTCATATTTAATTTTTTACAACTTCTTTTTATCGATAGCTCCTTATGAAAGAGTGCCAGCAAGTTCTGCATTTGGTGGAATGAATTTCTTCCTCGAGGAGCCTCCTTGGCACGGAGTCAGTGCTCATCATGGTCACATGAATCTGATAAGATGCACTTATTTATTTATTTATTTATTTCCCTTCCTTGCCTCTCGGCTACACGGGTTTTGCAGGGATGGCTTGTAGCCATCACTGCTGGTTTTAACAGTTTAACATAACATTTCAATATTACTTTTAACATTGCAAGAATAAATTTTCTTAAACATTTAACAGAACATTTCAATATTACTTTTAACATTGCAAGAATAAATTTTCTTAAACATTTAACAGAACATTTCAATATTACATTTAACATTTAACATTTCAAGATTGCACTACACGTTTAAAATAACATTTAATATTTAAAATACATTAAACGCTTTACATAACTACATACTTGTGTTTAATACAATATACCTTATATCTAATACAACAACCTATATTTAATACAACATACTATATTAAAATTAACTACATACTAACTATAACATACTATAATACATAATAATAATAACTACATAATAACTATAACATACTAATTTAAAATAACAACATACCTATATCAAATTTTTTTTTTTTTTTTTTTTTTTTTTTTTTTTTTTTATAGCTTTTTACATTTACGTTTATATAGGCTTTATTCGGTGATGGGGTTGTCGTCAGCATCATTCCTGTCCAGGGTTCTTTCTGGGGCGTGGCCCCTTCTTCCTAGGTTGAAGTGCTCTACCCCCACTTCAGTTTTCCAACCATACACAAAACTTTTGTAATACGGGTAGTTGTCAGCTGATACTAGTTGATGGAAATCAATCTCCGTTAAAACATAAAGCCCTGTTTCTCTCTGTAGCTTGGCTCTCAATGCCTCAAAGGCAGTGCATGAAATTACCACACCACAGCTGGGACAAAGCGGGTCAATATTTTTACCATGTTTCTGGAGCTTGGCTCGAAAGCCCCCGTGCCCTGTGAGAAACTGTGAGATCCAGTAATCCGGGAGTACCCAAGTTGCTTGAAGACGTGACCTAACGGTGGGGAAATATTTTCTAAGAGTAGCCCCTTTCGGGGTTGTTACCCACCGCCTGTTCCATTCTTCTATCGTGTACTCTCGGATTATCTCCAACCATTTCCTTGGATTTGCATCGATCAGAGACCGGAGATTATTTGGTAGTCCCACCGAGCCTTCCCTTTTCATTTTAAATTTAAAACCATCTTCTTGCAGTACAAGATCAAGAGGTACTCCTCCTGCTAAGACCTGGACCCCCTCATGAGACACTGATTGGTACGCCCTGGTGACTCGCAGCAGAGAATTACGCTGAATTCTTGCCAGCCTACTCATCTGTCTGCGTGACAGATTTTAGTACCAGGCGGGAGATGCATACCGTAGGATACCAAGTACTGATAAGATGCACAACATCGCAATCATTGAACAGCTTAGAGATTTCCAAATTTGTCCTTATTCGCCAGGCTTGCTCGTTGGTATCAAAAATCACTCAGAAAATTCTTCTCAGCACTTTCCTTTCAAATCGGAGGAGTTGATTTCCCTGTGCCCTGTTAAGAGTCCAACTCTCTTACCCATATGTAAGCACCGGTCTAATTAGGGTTTTGTATAGATGCAATTTGGTTGTACAGCGTACAGCTCTTCATCAGTCGCACTGGCCCAAAATAGCATCTATTAGCTGCCAAGCTTCTTGTTTTTGGAATTTTTTCCACCCTTGTCATGTGTCATCAAGAAATCAAGATATACAAACTCCTCGACTCTCTCAAATGTTCAGCCATCAAATAGTACATATGAAGGAAGAATCACTCATGAGTTCATCACCATGTATTTTGTTTTCGTTTGGTTGACCTCAAGTCACATTCTCGCAACTGCCACTCATAGTTTTGTGAATGCCTCAGCCATAGATTATATTAAAATTAACTGCTTTATTAATATTCTTTGTTTGAAAAATTAATTCAATGACTTTTCTTCTGTTACTATTAAAATACAACTTTTTATTTTTCTACAGGTTTATTACATTTCAAACTCGCAAACTAAACCTACACCAAAGATAATGCCATGTGGTACAAGCTGCCCTCTAGCAGATCTTATTTCATTTTCTAAAGATTACAATCAAGAAGAATATAAAGAATTATGTCGACCTAGGAATGGTTAATCATTGTTGAATCTCAAAGCTTAAGAACGTATAAATATGTTTCATTGTAAGTATATTCATATGTGATATTACCTATTATTATGTTATTATAGTAAGAATGTATTGTTTGTTCTTGGATATATATAAAAATCATGATCCTTAGAGCTTGTTCATACTAAAAGATAAGGTCTTTGTCTAAACAGCTGAACTGAGTTCAAGCAGTTTGGAGTGCAAAGTCAAGTTCAGCAACAAGCTCCAGAATATTGTACGTCATTTTTTCACAAAGCTGAGGTTTACATAGGAAATCAAAGTTCACATCCAAACCAATCATATGATTTTTAGTAGATAAGGTAGAATTAATAACAAAAAAATAATCATTTAATTTATAACAAATTTATTTATCGGATACAATTAAATACCCCACATAGGTCAATAACAAGCATTACAAAGCAAAAACATTAAGTTTTGGTAGTGTAGTTTTAAATTGATCAAAAATCTTGTTTCAAAACAATAAATTACACAATATTACCAATGTTCAGATAAAAAGTATTTTATTCCTATATGTTTTATTCTACAAGATTTCATCAAAATAAAAATATACACACAATATTTGTGACATAAAATACATTGAGCAGTTTTGTAGATAAATATTTAATGATAACATCTGTGTTTTTAAAATATTGAGGTATAGCATTTGTTATCACAGAATCAAATGCATATAAAACAAAGGAATAGATTTGCGAATAGTCTTAAAAATATATATCGTGCTCATTTGTTTACAAATTGGTTATACCCTGATAACATTTATATCATTTTGTGTAAAATAAATAACGTGATATGGCATGCTATCCATCTAATTTAGAATATTTTACTTAATTGTCAATGGTAAATGTATATACATGAAAAAAAAATAAAAATATCCATGCACTTGAACTGTGCATTATGACTAGATCTTTTATGAAACGACTAGATCTAATAAAGCTTTTAAAAAGCAACATGGCAGTTAAAAAAATAATACAATTTTAACAATACATAACTAATTACATCGCTTAAGTAACAATCAGATTAAAAATATACAAACAGTTTATATGTTAAGAAACTGAATTATACAACATAAAGATAGTTAAAATTAAACTTGCACCTGTCATGATTGATTTAAATACAATTATTTGTCTTCCCAGATAATATTATTATATTTCCATGTATTGGTATGTTTCATTTATGCTATAGCAGAGAAAATAAGTTACAATGGATTTTCATCATAATACAGGTTCAGAGAGTAGTGAATCCACACATATAACTGAGGTAATTACAATAAAAACAGAGATGTCTGATTACAGAAACTAAATGGAAATAACATAAAAAAAATAAAAATAAAAAAAGTTTGCATTTTCATTTTTATATTTTCTGCGGAAGTCATAAATTAAAATATAAATAACAGACTAAGCAAACCTTAAAGTTTGATGCTGATAACATGCCTCCATTAAAAGTCGTTATTAAATCCAACGACGTTACGTGCCCATTTTAACTGACATTACCTGAACTATATTTACTGGATAAAGCTCCTACAGTTCTGCATTGTGGAGCCTTCTAAATTATCTTTACTTTCGAAAACTTTAAGGTGTTATTCTTCCCTTAATGTAAGCGGCCACAGAAATCATAAATAAGAAACAAAAAATAAAATTGCTTAACAATCGAACTTAAATTAATAAAACTATAGTTATTTCAAAGTTAATTATTGTGTGAATTATTCATCTTCATTATGTCAATTATTATCTGCATTCTAACGAAACTAAATCGTCAGATTAAAAAATTTGTTTTACTGGAACTTTTACATTTTATTTTATTTTATTTATTTATTATTATTATTTTTTTTTTTTTGAGGTTTAGATCCCGCACGTCATTGGTAATTTTCCCATTGGCCCCTATTGATTAAACTGACCAATATAACTTAACTTTTTTTTTCATTATTTTTTATTTTTTATATATTTTTACAATGGCTATACATTCTAGTATTCTAATGTTCATTATAAAATTTATTTCCAAAACTGGCAGTTATAAAGCATTTTGTCTCACGATACTTATTCCTATATATAGAATAACTAAATTAGTTGTTTTTTTTATCTGTTAACTATTTACAATAGGTTAATCCAACACCATAATAGAATATATTGAAAAATATTTAAATGATTCATTCATGTTTTCTACAATCATTACATTAATAAAAATTAAAAAAAAATCCTGACTCAAACCTTGAAAAATGTGTATACTTCAGTTTTTATTTTTGTTAACAATTTTTTTTTTTACAAATTTTTTAACAAATTTTATTAACAATAATTCCAATCACATTAAATACTTCAATGAAAAAAAACAAAAAATTTAATTAAATATTTTATTCTAAACCTAGCCCATGAAGAAAAACGATAACAAATGGTTAAGCAATTCTCAACGATTGTCAAATGATATTAAAATAGTAATTTACAGATGTTTTTTTGTAGCCAAATTTAATTTAGATTTTGCATCTAAATGTTTATGTATAAATATGACAATGATGGTAAGAAATGAGAAAACTCTTTAAGTTTTGTGATAGCTAATATTAAAACAAAATGAAAAAATTCTAAGAAAAAAAAAGCATACTTGGAAGACATTTAATGTTTGTAAGATAGTTTAAAAAAGCTAAATTACATAATCTTTCTATGTAAGATTGTATACAAAATGATACGGAAACATCAGTATTTATTACAATATAAAATAAAACTAAAACAAATAAGGACACCATAAATGTTCTTATGTTTTGCTGAGATAATATAATACAGGATTTCACTTAATTAATCATGTATTTTAATTATGTTCATCTGAAGTTTTTCAAAGAAGTATGATTTGATATAAACTATGTTTTAATTAAAGTAACCTAGGACCAGCTATTACTTCCATTCAAGATGGTAAAAATAATGAATTTATAATAAGATTAATTTTCTTTTCCAAATAATTTTAAAAAATATTATAAAATAAAAATACTGACTTAATAAAACATTCTTAATTTGATTGAAGTAATAAAGCATTATTAGGTTGTAACTATAACCACAGTGAGACCTCTCTGGTTCATTAGATTTTTCCTTTGTATGGCAATTTCTGTTTGTAAGGGGATAAAAGTGTTTGTTAAAAAATTGAATGGGTATGTTAACCTCTTGTTGTTTTCATTTTGTTTTATTTTTAAATGACCTTTTTTTATCTATTGTATAAGCAGATTATATTTAATGATGTTAAGAATTTAATAGTTCTTTACCAAGAATATGGGCTACTGCTGCTTGGTAACAAAGCAACAGTCTTATTTTTAACCAGCTGAGGCTAATTAGTGTAGCTTTACAAGAATGGTTAACATCGCAGCGAAGATGTTTATTAATTTTGGACATTTTTCCCACCTATTAATTAATATCGGTGGGAACTTTTTAATTTTGGAGCCTCAGTCATAAGATCCACAAAACAAATTTAAAAGTTTGCATGAATTCAGCTCGTGTAAACAATTTTGAAGTATGCTAACTATTTTTATAATTTAATGTCCTACCACATTAATATTTTATTTAATGTTCACCGATTGGATGCTTTGAATGCATTATTTATCCATAAATTTTTCCATAAATAGCAACATAATTGCTAATTTCTGCATATTTGAATTTTCATCATTTAATTTAAATTCACAACTCTTTTATTTTTATTTTATACTGAGAAATAAATGCAGTGGCTTTTAATAGTCTAAGGTAATATCATACATTTGCTGGGTTTTAAGTTAAGAAAATAACGATGAAAGGAAAGAGGATTTTTTTAAAAGAAAAATATTTGAAAATTACTTCATCACATCAAAACATTTAAATTCCCTTTCATTCTTAAAAAAATAATGCTTAATAGAGAAGAAGAAAAACAATGTGGAAGAATAAGGGTATGATAATATTGTTAAGAAATGACTATCAAAGTGCTTTTGTAAGTACATATTTGTCATAAAATTTAATTTAGGTAATATCCATTCTTATTTAAGGAGACAAATGAAACATGTTAGCCGCAATTATTAAATATAACTAAAATAATTTTTTTTTTTAATTTTAGGTTAATATCATTGAATGTGATTCTCTTAATTTTCAACTTTGTCCGTTAAGAGTGGTAAATTTATTTCTTGGAAACAGAAATTTAGCTATATGCATTCCTAACAGAGTGGTGTCTGTTACAAAAGAGTTATAAAATTGTTTACTCAATGCAGGAACCTTTAAAAATTGTCATAAGGTGATGTCAGTAAAAAAGGGTTTCACTGTATAATTGAACAATTTATTCTAAGTAAATATGTTTTCTAAAAAATAAAAAAAATAAATAAAAAAAAAAAATAATAAAAAAAATAAAAAAATGTAATATTTTATTTAAACCACAGTCAGTTAGTCTCCAAATAGTTTTTAAAAAATGTATCTATGATTTATTTATTTACATCTAAAAAATATTACTAAAATTAAAAAATAAAATGAATGATTATGCAATATTTACTTCGTAACTTGATTATTTTAGATTTCCATTTACCTAAAAAGGGTTTCAGAATAGGATTGTTTATTTGCAGTTTATTTATATTAAACAGCTTATATGAACTTTTAAATATATCGCTCATGGGCAAGAAAAGTGGCACAACTCAAAAAAAAACATCAAATTTTTAAGGAGAGTCAAAAGAAGTTTTAGAAGTTATTATAATAATATCGCTCATTGGCAAGTAAATTGCCCCAAATCAAAATATGACCCTGTCCTTAACACCCCGTACAAGTTATCTTTGTGAAGGCCACGACACAACTGAAATGTGCCACTGTTCCTGCTTCCACCGTTTGCCATCGCAACTTTGGATAAATCATGCATAACTTAATATTTCAGCTGCCCACTGAGATACCTTTATGTAACTTTTCCTGTTGCAAGGTAAACCAAAAGCGATCATTATTCTGAAACAAAACGTAAAATGAATTTTTTTGAGTTGTGTCACTTTTCTTGCCCATGAGCAATATTTTAAAAGTACTTTTTATAGCATTTTCTGATTTATTATTGTTATGAAACAATATCATTAAGCTTTAACTTAAATTTGATTTAAGCATCTTAATCTTCTATGTATGAGGTAGTTATTTTTTTCTTTCTACAACATAATTATTATAATAAAAAAAAAGAAAAGAAAAGAAATAAATAAGAAAATAAAGATTTATTTTCTAGTAAAATTGTTTTCATACTCACATGAAACATATAGCTGGCCCTAAATTTTTGTTTAGAACCATAAAATTAAAAATATTCAAGAACTATTATTGCATATAAATTACAGAAAATGTTATCTGATTCTTCTTCAGGTACATAATATTTACAATTGTACAAGGGGAGGGGAGAGGATTCCATCACTGGCATATTTGTTATATATTTATAAACGCAACTGTTCTTGTAGTTTTTTGTTTGACGGGATATCATCTATACATTATATCTCCCAGAAACCTTTCTGGTCATCCAGAATCGTATGAGAAAGATCCATCGTCTTCTTCTAGCTGGACAGACCAGTAGAGTTGCACTCATTCATCAACAACCTGCCACAGCATCAAAGATGCGTCACTGCCTCCAACTGTTGCTACGTTACGGTCGTTGTAGAGGAACCGCGCTGCTGCAATTGACATACTGTACACTTTTTCTTCATTATATTCAGCCTTTTGGCTTATGCAAGGATATCTGTAAAAAAATCAAAAATCACAAATACATTATCAATTTAAAAGGAAACTTATTTGTTCTTGAGATAAATTCAATTTTTTTTTTTTTTTCTCTCGTATAAACTTCAAATTCAGCTAATCAATACCGGATTCTGGAGTCCAGGTTTTTCTTAAAGATAGCAATTTATTTTCTGTTTTATCAGATATAAATAAAATCATGGAGACATACCTTTATTCTAAATAGAGTGGATCTAATCTTTTACTGAGTTGAGGATAAAACCTGTTAGTTGAACATGCACCTGACCAATCCTTTAAGAGGATTTTAATATTTTTTTTCATTTAATTATAAATAACTGAGCTTATAGAAAACAAAATATATCAATCCATAGTTTAATTTTGAAATAGAGGTGAGGAACTGAATATAACAGAACCAGTTTAAGCTTCTATAACATAATCCAGCAACCAATCCATCAATTGTCTCAAGAGATATATTGCTATGAATTTTATAAATTTCCAGTTATTCATTATAAAATATATATATATATATATTCTTTAATATTTAATTATAGCAACTTACAAATGAACAAAGAAATGGGTCCAGTAAAAGTGAGAAATATAAAAACATAAAATTATTTGTACAGCAACTACCCATTGGCAGCACTACTATTAAATTTGTATATTAGAAGGTACCAAGACCATCTTGGTTTCATACCTCTTTGAGGATTATCAGGAATTTAATGAGAAGCTAGTAATTAAACTTTAGGATATTAATATTTAGGACAAACAATTACATTCAAGGAAAAAATGAATAAAGAAATAGATAGAAGAATAAAGCTAGGTTGGTGTTAATATTGGTCACTCAGAAACATTTTTAAAAGCAACCTAGCAATAGCACTTAAAACCAAGGTCCTTAACATGTGTATACCCTACGGTTCTCTACGGGGCCCAAACTTGGACATTAACCAAAAAACATGAACGTAGATTAAATTCCATGCAAATGAAGCTTTTAAGAACCCTAAAGGCAATTATGAAGGAAGAGAAAATTAAAAATGAATATATTCTTCATAAGGTTAATGTTAAAAGCTTAAGGGTCGAAGCTCATCAGCTGAAAAGGAGTCGCCCGCATCTTAGGTGGAAGGATGAAATGACAGAATATGTAGTCGATAACTGGTGGTGTGTGGCGAGGGACAGAACCAGGTGGAAGAAAGTTATCAGCAATATTTAGATTCTTGTTCTGTTTTATAAGATTTTTGTTTATTTGATTATGGTTTTCATTTTTTTATTTTTTTGTTTTGATTTGTATATATCAATTTTTTTGTTCTGTTGGCTGTAGCCGACTTCTAAGTTCCTCCTTTTGCTTTTGTCTAAACAGATGCCAATAAAGCTTATTGTTATTATTATAATATTGTTATCAGTAATTAAACAATTGGGTAAGAATTAGGTAGTCAAAAAATGATCTAAACACTGTTTGAAGCGATTGCACATTTGTCTGAAATATGTGATCAATAAAATACCAGGAATTCAGTTTATTAGATATATAACTATTCAAATAAAAAATTATTAAATTATTTTATATTTCATATAAGACAACATGATCTTTGTAAAGGGATGATGATTTTTCTATATTGTAACGAACTAGTAAAAATGTACTTGTAAAGCAGTAGTCTCAAAATGGGCTTGTTTACTTTTTCAGCCACCAGGTAGCTCTGCCTGTCATTAGTTACCTTATCAAAAACACAGGCAGCAGTATTTTCTTATAAATTTCCTTTGTGCTAAGTAATTGAGCAGCTATTGACATCAGTGAAGTCGGAAGTGAAATTACAGGAGATGTAACCCCAAAAAAATGTACACTTTTATGTGGAAGGGTTAAAAAGAATAAACTGACAAGTTAAATGTACTGATGAATGATATAAAACAATATCTGAGATAAATAAATAATTAATAAGGTTGATAGTATAAAAAGAAAAAATTCAATCGATAAGCGAAAAAATTATGGATTTAGAATTTTATTACATTCAAAAGCCTAGACTAAACCTAAAATTTTATTTTTATTCTAATAACTAGATCTTTAAAATAGTTTTTAGATTTTTAAAAAAAATTCTTAAAAATCTTTTTTCTATAACTGTTTAAAAAAAAAAAATATATATAAATATATATATATATTATATTTTTAAATAAAAAGAGTACTGACCTACTTGTAGTTTTTTTATTTTAATCTTGTATCTCTTTGAAAGATAAGATAACCATTAAGTGAAATTAACTTAAAAGATAACAATAACATAAGGTATCGGTATCTATTCAATCCTCATTAACTAATAAATAACTCTAAAGTTTCCTCCTCTTTTTTTTTTTTTAATGTTTTCTTACAAATATTTTTTATTTTATATAGGGGAATATTAAGGAAAACCAATTATTTTCCCAATGTAATTATCATAAAGTATTATTGATGTTTACATTAATTAATGATAAACATAAATAGATTTTCTTTCTTTTTTTTATTACCTTGACAACTCATTATTACGACATAATTTTTTTTTTTTTTTTTTGATGGTAAGGTTTATTGATTACATTGTCATCGCAAACACAAAAGAAGTAACTGACATTTTTGAATGAACTGAGATTTTGATATGTTATGATTTTTTGAGATTTAATATTACTTTATCATGGGTGTAACTTCACAGAAAGTACTTAAATAACTGTTTTTTTAAAAATTTTTTGTACCAGTATATTTTGTACTTTTTTACAAGAAAACTTTGATGAAAGTAACAAATACAACCTAAACAAAATTTTAGTTAACCTATTTGTGCTTGGCATGGCAGTATAAGATTGTTTTAAGCATGTTTGCATATTTGACTTATTTATTGTCTTTGTTTTTTTCGGTATATATTTCTAGGTATTAATCTACAGTAAAGATTAGGATTTTGTTAATGATATATTATGCTTTTAAGCATTAATAAATATTGTTTATGAAAAACTCATAATTGTATATATTTATCTATATATTCAGTATAATATATATTATATGTTTATTGAATGTAACATATATTATATATACTGTATATTTAAATTCTTATTTAATAAATTATAGAATCTATAATGACTTGTTTAATGTACTGCCAAAATTTTCTTTGAAGTTAAAATGAATAAAAAATTTTTACTTGGAAATTTATTTTAAGTGAAAGAGTATTTTATTGCATCTTCAGCAAAATATTGCGTGTTTTAAATAATATTAATTTATAATTTATAGGGCTGAGGTGTTTAATTCAATTGTATTGTATTTTTTGCGCAGTTTATCCTAATATAAAAAAAGTTATATTTTTTTTTTTTTGTTTGTTGTGCTAATTTGCAATTTTTGAAAAAGGAAAATTACTTATACTGTTATTGATACAGTAAAGAGGGTTATTTTTACAAAAAACATTAAGAAAGAACAAATATTGAAACCACAAAACATCTATAACCTTATATTACCTTTTCTTAATTCATTTAATTATTTTTAAGACTTGTAAAACTTAAACATCATTTTTCTTTATTATTTGCTATTTGAGTTTTCTCTTTATACTGTTTCATATAAAACTACATTTGAGATAATAATATTTAAAAACTATAATTTGTTTGATTAAATTATCATTTTCATTTACACACATATATCAGCTGATTAAATACATAAATAAATATAACAGCTGATTTGAATTATTTCCTTTGTTTTTTTTTTTGCTCTGATCATAGTTACTGATTATTATTTTTAGTTACAGTTATTTTATAATTGAGAAAAGTGATAGTTTTCATAGATTATGTACACCTAAAATCTAATTTAACAATTTATACCTTAAAAAACATTATGTGGTTAAATAATTGACACATTTTTAAACTTTCACAATTTAAAGAACTATTTATCACAAAATAATAAAAAAAGATAAAAATTATTAGCAAGTAATTCAATCTGAAGGGTTGTCTGAAGTAATATCTTCATTGGAGAGTTCATAAAATACAGACTGTCGCTGGTTAGTGTTTCTTTTGTTTTTTATTGATCGGGTACGGTTATGATGTATAACTTCATCTTCATCCGAATCTTCTTCTTTAACTTCACTTAATGGGGCACTCTGAGATCTGTTTAAAGGAACCACAATTTGCCTATTGATATTATAATCAACCTCCAATCCTTTAGACAACTCGATAAAACAGTTTCTGCAGACCCTTACAGGTTTTGATGACAGATGATTTAGCAAAAAATTATTACGTGAACACGCCCTGCAAACTACATTTCCACAGTTTCTACAATGATGTCTTCTATTAATAACTGTAAACTCAGTGATCTTACAACACATACAAAACTCTGCATTTATATCAGGAACCCATACTGCTGCAAATTCGACATCTATTCTGTCATTTGTGTTCTTAATGATGTTGATAAACCTTTGAATAAATGATATCCATTCTTCTTTTTCCAATTGCGTCGCTGAATAAACCGTGAAAGATTTAGTCGGAGTTTTAATAACCCATCCGTTTTCTAGTTCTCCAACATTTTCTAGAGATTCTATTTTCATTTGATCCAATGGGATAATATGTTGCTTAGTATAGTATTTCTTCTTGACTAGGATAGTTCCGTATACGAGGATATCGTTGAATAAAAAAAAAATTCTATCTTTGAGACCTTTTCTACACATTTTTTGTAAAGTTCCTTCACCAACTAGAACACGGCCCATTATAAATAAAGGTTTACCCAAGGGGGCAAAGCATTCTTCGATTCTTTTTATCCTGTTATAATTTGCACTACTGTTCACAAGTTTATCGACCATATTATATGAAATAATGTTCAAAATTTTTAATATGATTTATTATAAAATAAAAAGTATACATATAATCACAGTATTATAGATAAATTCCTAAAAAAAAAAGACCGACACTGATAACTTGCTACTCAAGACACCTCTGTACAACTAATATTAGACCTGCCAACTGATTGAAAGCATTGTTGAGTAATCACTTATCACCTTTATTCAGTCTTATTGATTTGATAACTTTAGATAAATTTACAGGTTAATCCATAATTTTGTAACAAAAATAAAATCATTATTTATATAATATTAATCTATTATGTAATTTGAAAAAAAAAAAAAAAAATTAAAATAGACTATATTTAAAAATTAATCAATTATATTGTAATTTCTCAGTTGGGATAGCCATAAAAAAATTTATATCAATAAAAACTAAATTTATACCTTTTCGAAGGTTACTTAAACCTTTTCCAGAATAGTTTATATCATTTCCTAGTTATGTTTAATTCGTTTCCATTTTTATTTAACATTTTTCCATTTTTATTTAGACTTTTATATTTATATCTCATCTTTCACATGCATATTTAAATATTTTCCAATTATTTTCAATCTTGTTTAACTTAATTTTAAACTATTCCATTTATATTCATTTACCCCTTTCCATATATTTTTAGTCTTTTTCCACTTAGATTGAATAATTTTTCATTTTGATTTAAACTTTTTCTAAATGGAATTAGGCCCCTAAATTTTAAAAGGAAATTGAATAAAAAGTATTATAATCATCAAAATGCCATATTCTGACAAACCAACTTTTATTATTACATAACAAACAGTATAATAATGTAAAAATAAAACAAAGCATTCTTTTATTTCAATGAAGACATTTTAATTTTTAGGACTAGAAGCTTGTAATTACTTTCCTTTTTTCGTACAACTTAGTGGAATTTCATTTTCATTCTATTTCAGAAGAATAATGATAGAATTATTTTATTTTTATATTTTTGTACTGTTTGTTATCTAATAAATGCTGGATTGTCAGAATATGGCGTTTTGATGATCATAATACTTTTTCTGCTATTTCCCATTAAAAATTAGGGGCCTAATTCCATTTAGAATAAGTTTAAATGAAAATGGAAAATGGTTCAACCAAAGTGGATAACAAGCAGTACAAAAATATAAAAAATAAAATAATTCCATCATTATTCTTATGAAATAGATTGAAAATGAAATTACACTAAGTTGTACGACAAAATGAAAGTAATAACAAGCTTCTAGTTCTAAAAATTAAAATGTTTTGATTGAAACAAAAGAACGCTATGTTTTATTTTTACATTATTATTCTGTTTGTTATCTAATTATAAATGTTGATTTGTCAGAACATGGCATTTTGATGATTATTACCCTTTTTCTTCAATTTTCTTCAAGAATTTAGGGGCATAATACCATTAAGAAAAAGTTTAAATAAAATTGGAAAACAGTTCAACCTAAATGGAAAAATACTAAAAATATATGAAAAAGGATTAAATATAAATGGAAAAGATTAAATAAATATGGAAATGGATTAAACATAATCTGAAAATGATTAAACTTTTCTGGAAAAAAGTTTAAGTAAACTTGGAAAAGGTATAACTATTAAAATTAAATTATTCATCCAGAGAAATTTGTATTTTGTGACCACTTTGAAAAATATTAAAGAAAAAAAATATTAATCAGAACATCAACAAGTCTTTAAAAATATTAAATATTTATATAATAAATACTGATAAATACTATCTCATTTATATAAATATATAATTGTCAGTTCAACTATTTTTATGAACACTTACTACAAACAAATATTGTATACGCTTACAAAACATTTAATTTTAAATGCGTATCTTTTGAAATTGATTAAAATTTTATAGATTTTGAAGGGTAACAACAACTGCTACTAGATGTTATCTTATCTTTAGAAGTGCAATCCAAAGGACTGTTAACACAATGTCCTATATTTAAAAATGATGATTCAATTGTATGTTACATTAAAATAAACATATAATTATCTAAAAAATGTTAAATCTAGATAACTAGAACCTAAGATTGAGCAGAAAATTAATAGGGAATCATTAAATGTTTTAGTTTTGAAGTTTTTGATTAATGATGGAATCAGTAATTATAATTTTTGTCAGATATCGGATATATATATATATATATATATATATATATATATATATATATATATATTATCTCCATCTGCTTATTTTTGTTTTAAATTTACCTATTGAATACAGAGATTTAAGTTTTTAATCTAAAATCAATGACATAACTAATCTTTTTGTTTTGTGCCCTTAAACAACACTAACCAACCATCTTTTTGTCGTAATATTTTAATTTATTAATTGGACCATTTGTTCTATAAAAGAAATAACAGAAAATTAAGACTGTAAAATAAGACTTAAGAATTTTCAAATCAAAATAGATGTTGAATCCTAAACAGGATAAGATAAAACAAGGAAGAGTGAATAATAAAAAAAAGAATAATATGAGTAGAATTATTGAAAAAAATCAATCATGTTTTTTGTATTAATGAATACTGCTGCTGCTATTCGGTACGGTCATGAAGTTTGAAATCTAGACTTATTTATACATTTTCATAATAATCACAATAAAATTTTAATTTTTTTTTTTTTAATTCACTTGTCCAGACAATATGGTCTGGATTAGCTGGATACCATTAGATTTTTTCCTATTGTTCTTTTAACTTTAAAGGCCTAATTATTAATTACCTGAAAAGTCTGAGATATCCTTCAGTGTCTCCGACTACGAGAAGGTCATGAGCTGCTGATCGGCTCACCGTTGAAATAACTGATGTCTGCGGATAATATCTGTTATTCCATATTCCTGTAAAACACATTAGTTATTAAAAGCTTATATACAATGATTATAATCCTTAGTAAAGACATATCTAATTTTTTTTTTTTTTTTTTTTTTTTTAAATGATGCTGGATAGTATAATAATTGGCAGTAAGCTACAAGAATTGACATAAAAAAAAAAAAAAAAAAATGTATCTTTCAAATCCGTAAATAACTAAATAAAACAGATGAAACTATCACAATAGCACTTCGAAAAGATTAAAAGAATAATTTGGCAATATAAAATAATACCTTAATAAAATAAACCTTTAGTTTATTATGTCTACAGACATTTGAAGCCAAAAAGCTTACAGATTTCAAATGACTATAATCCAAAATAAAAACATGTCTAATTTACAGTGGTGGATTAATGGGGAAATGAGGTTGGTTAGTTATATTTGGGTGTAAGTTACTATAATACACACAAAAAAAAACATATTTTTCAAATTTGGTAATAACAAAAGAAAAAAGATCTAAATCTGACAATGGTACATTCAAAAAAATAAAATAATAATTTGATAATACAAAAGTAATGCCTTTAATTTATTATGTCTGCGGATATTACCTCTTGTTCCATATTCCTGCATAACACGTTAGTCATTAAAAAACTTAAAGATTTATCAAAGACTATAATCGTAAATAAAAACATGTCGAATAAACAGTGGAGGGTTAACAGAACAATGAGTTTGTTAGTAATAATTGGTAGTAAGTTACTAGAATTTACAAATATATATATATATATATATATATATATATATATATATATATATATATATGTAGTGATATTTCGGAGTCGAGATAAATTGTAATTTAAAAACAATTCAAGTTTGAATTTGGCGCCAGCGAGAGTTCGCTGCCGATCTAATTGTTACGTGGATTTTGCTTATCAATTTAAATTGGGATATGCTAAAATGATTAGGATTTTTAAATGTTTTATTACAGTATAATTTGAATTTTATATAGTTATTGTAAGTTAAGACGTAATAAATATGAAGGCCATGATGAAGCAGATTTGGCCGTAACGGTTTTTTTGAAAGGACGCTTGGGATGGCGTCTTTTTAGCTCAGATAAGCTCATGGATCCCGATGAAGCAACACCGCTCTCTTTTTAGCTCAGATAAGCTCATGGATCCCGATGAATCAACACCGCTCTCTTTTTAGTCAGATATGTTGATGGATGCCGAGACATTACACCGTGGTCTCTCTGATTTGGAACTTCGAGGCGACAACACCTCTCGCTCTCATCTCTCGCATTTTGAAACATCACATCTATCTGAGATTTAACAAGTCACATGTGTGAAGAAATAATGAATTATACTAGCAGTCTGGATGAGAGGAGTGTTTGAATAAACTGGCGAAGGAAGAAAAAGAAGGAATTTTCATGCAAGAAGGACAAATTGGGGAACATTTGGGTTGTGAGAACCTACAGTCATTTAGAAGAAAGAAGGTATTTTAATTATAACTACGTTAATTAAAAAATGTAATATAATTGTAGAATGTTTTTATTTCTTTTATTTGAAAATATATTCTTGAGTCAAAATCATTATCTTTGAAAAGCTGAACCCTTGATATTCCCTAAAAATTTTATTTACAAATTAAATTAACTTCAAAATAATAGAAATTAAAGTAAACTAACCTACAACAAAGAAATAAACATAACAAAATGGCGCCCGAACAGGGACAAATAATTAAAATTTTATTATAAAGAAAATTAACTTCAAATATTAGAAATTTTAGTAAAATAACCTTTATCAACAATAGAATTAAACATAACAATATATTTATATTTCAAATCTGTAAATAACAAAAATAAAATCACTTTCTCCCTGACTAGGAATAACAATAGATCATGGTAAATCTATCTATAATCTATTTATTTTATATCTGCTGCTTCTGATAAGGAAACTGTCAGCAAATTTTTGATTAGAAAACTAACAGAGATAGGGCGTGTCAAAAAAGCCCCAATACTTAAAAAATCTAGGCAAAATGTGATTTTTTTTTTTTTCATTAAAACCAATATAGTTTTTAAACAGTAGATCCTAGCGACAAATGACATATAACAAAAAACAATATTTCCATTAAATTTCTGATGGGAAAACTGTCATCAAATTTTCGATTCGAGCAACATCAACAGAGCTAGAGCCTGTCAAAATGTTACATTTTTGAGGGTGAAAAAAATGTTACACTAAGAAAGTAACCCCCCAGCCAAAAGACATCCATATCAAAGAAAAAACATCAGAAGAAACTCACTCAAATTAAACTACTATAATAATTTAATAATAGGGAAAGGTGCTGTACCTAAAGCACAGTTGTACCTGTGGACACCATTGCCAGCTGAACCTGTGGACAGATAGTTAAAGTGTCCACAGGCACAACAGATTTTTCTTTTTGTTTATTAATTCATTATTTCAATTATAAATATTGCGGAAAAGTTTGTAGGCATTCCGTGTGATATAAAATGCCTAAATTTGGGTACCTACTATTCGTATAACTTTTTTTTTAATAGGAGAAAACTCGCCACTCACTATTTATAATAAACTATTCAACTAGTGAAGATAGTGATTTCACAAATGTGATCTTGGCTGATCCATCAAGCGAAGATTGTAGTTTTTAAGATGAATTGATGATGAGTGATTATGAACAAGGTAAAGAAATTGAAGATGAAGAAATATATATTGGTAGCTATGTTTTGTGTTGTAAAGCATTTTATAGCTTTGATCAAAGAAAAAGTAGTCTCGTTCACGTTCAACATTTGCTGTTTGAAGAAATTTCATCAAATGATAGAACCCCAAAATTTGTTCTTCCGGACATCGCTACTGATTATATAATTGAAATAAGAGATATCAAAAGAAAATTACCACCGCCATCTTTATAACTGGCACTGGGAGATTATGTAAACAATTATATTTTCCTACATCTTTTCATGGATACAATCTCTAATGATTCGATTTTTTCCATAAAAAAAAAAATGTGTCACTCATTAATAACAATTATAGGTACATAAAAGATTTATTTTAGTTAAAATGTTTAAAAATAAGTTAAGTTTCTATTTACTTTCATTCGCTAAATTTATTGTTGTTACCTTTCTAGTTTAATAATCAAGTTGAATTTTCTTATTTAAATATTCTATTTTGTTTAGTACATTTTATAAAAAATTATTGCTGATGTGTTTCTCTAAATATCATTTCAATTATCCCTATAAACCTATGAAGAAATGAATGTCCATTGGTACAACCACTAGTGTCCACAGGTACAAAGGGGGAAGGTACCTGTGGACACTAATCAGTAAGTTACAAAACATTATTTTCTGTAAAAATAAAATTACATTTCAAAATAAAGACACCAGGGTTCGATAGCCCCTTAAATTTCTTATCTAATGGTACAATAACCACTCAGATTAATAAGCATAAGGAGAATAAGGAGCAATAAGCACCGAAAATTATAAAAATGTATAAGTGAAAATTGTCCACAGGTACAGCACCTTCCCCTATAAATTAAAATTATTAAAATAATTTGTGTTTTTTTATAATGAATAAACTGTAAAATTTATGTGAGTTGTAACACGAGAACTCACAAGGACAGAGTCAACTAATTTTATGCTATTTACAAGGTACATCTGTGAAATTTCATTTATAATAAAAGAGCGATATTTTTATTAACAACCTTTACATGGTGATGTGCGGGTCCTTGGGACCCGAGCGTAAAGATAAATTATTCTCAGAAGACGGATATTTCATGTAGCCTGTATGAGTCTGTACCTTTCTATCTTAGGCACCTTTTCATAGTCAGTCTGTTTCTAGTGTCTTAACTGTTTGTATCAATCCAATAATTAACCCTTTGGGTCCTGGGGAGTCGACATCACCACTAGTGCCACTGCTTGCAGTTTGCATTTATTTTGATGGCAGGTATTTGTAGTACTACGGTTTGTTCTACAGTGGACCCCAGGTTTCCTGAGTTTGTTAGAAGTGTTTTCAAAGAATGTGATGCAATTGAAAATCAAGGTAGTGATGTAGAAAAATATAAGAGGTGTATCGTTAGCGATCATTCTTCAGATAGTGAAAAGGATGCTGACGAAAGTGTTGATTATATCGATAATGAAAGTGGCAGTAAATATTTCAATCGTAAGAAAGAGGTGTGCTTTGTGCCCTTCAAATATTGTTAGAAAAACATTTAACTTCTGTTAAGAATGCAAAAAACCTGTGGGAAAAATAGTTGTTCACAACCTATTTGCAAAAAGTGCCGCGATGAGTGAATTTTGAATTCCTCTTTGTTTTTTTAATTTTATATCATTGTAAATAATAAAAATATACATGTTCTTTAGTAAATTTACCAATTTAAAATGTTATGTTCAAAAATTCATATTTTCATTTTTTATTATTTAATTTTTTTTTTAAACGGATGAAATTTTATTTTAGACCTTCATAATTTTTATTGTGATTTCAAACCTTTATAAATATAAACTGTAATTGGTATTTTGCAAAAAGTTTATAAAAAAAAGTTTATTTAGGCCCTCGTCACCAGGTATGTACTTGAAGAGCAACGTCACCAGCTATAGGTTAAAGAATTTTATTTATCAAAATAGAAATAAATATATAATTATTTTTGCTGAATTTATGCATTTTAGTTGAACAGACCTGCAACTAAAAATCCAACAGAGCAGTTCTGAGTGTACCATTTGACATCCTTCATAGTGATTGGGCTTTTTTCGTTTGTTAAAGCTTTTACATCCCCTGCAATTCAAACATATGAGATATATTAATAAAAGTTTGTGCTCCTAAAATAATATAAAATAAAACAATAATCAGTCTTTTGCAATAAATATTGTTATTAATTAAGACATTAATAAATTTGGGTAGGAAATTGGGTATAACGAAAGTCATGAGAAGAGGAATATCAAGATTAAACTTGGACTAAAAGCCTGAGGAAAATTATTGACAGAGATACCTTTGGTCGTGACATCTCAGATGGGTTAGGTATTTCATTAGCCATCAAAAATATTGTGGATTGAATGGAAGGTATACAATGATTATTATTACTGAGATAATAATATCGAGTTAAACAAGATTTTTTTTGAGGATTTACCAAGCAATCACTTTGCAGCCTGTGGCATGCCATGTTGTATTATAATTTTCAACTTCGAAGAAATATATGTACTCTTTTTAATTACATTTTTAGGGATAAATTAGAGTGAAGGCAAAAACATTGAAAATTTTCTTTATATAGGTATAATAAGGGAATCATAAACTATTTATTTATATTAATGCATAATAAACTTACAAAACACAAGATCATATTCGGCAGTAACTGTCTGAATGAAGTTGCCATCTGTACTCCAATCTAATTGACTTAATGGTTGAGCTCCTCTAATTTTGTTTATCTTCTTGTAGTTATAGCCGTCTCTGGAAACCCTGAACAAGTAGACGCTACCATTTTGTGAACCGATCGCAAGCATATCTCCAGCTGTAATTTAAACAAAATGATTACTAAAATGAATGGTAAAAAGATAAATTAATATAGAGTTGGCCTGAAAAATTTGTAGTTTTTGGATATCCATCATTTTGGTAGTCCTGTAAATTTGTGAGGCAAATTTGTAAGTATGTCCAAACAGGTTTTTGTAAGAAAGTGAAGGTATTGGGTTTTTGTCTTAGGCTTACTTTAGAATATCATCCAATTAGAGAATAAAAGAAACCTTAGTTATTTATTTAATGTTTAACGTTTCGCCAAGATGTGTGGGCGCCATATCATTCTTCAGGCAAAAACTTTTATGACTATCACATGCCTAGGTAGCGAATCTGTTCAATTGGGATTGATGGGATATCATTAAAGGATACTGTAGGACAAAAGAATGTAGGTTTTTGATGAAGGATAAAGTTTATTTGATGTGAATTGTTTGGATTTATTTTAATTCTCCAATTTCAACGCCATTCTTGAAGGTTGTTGATACAGAATGGGGTGTTTGGAAGGCAATGAAGAGATCATTGTTTACTGATAACACCCAAGTGTCATCAGCATACGTGGTTAGGACGGTCCTAGAATGAGTTGGGGGTGTTAACTGTATACACCATGTATAGGATGTGACCTAGAATACTTCCTTGAGGAACACCAGTAGATTGGGTAAAGAGGAGAGGATAGAAAAAGTTATGATTAACTTTGATGGTTCTATCGCTGAGATAGTAGTGGATAATAAGAAAGTATGTAGAAGATAGGAATTTGTGGAGTTTGTAAAGCAGTCAGACTCAGTCAAAGGAAAATGAAATATAAGTAACAAGAGAGATGGAGGTGCAACTTGGCAATGCCCGTATCATGCCTCTCATGCCAGAACCATGTAATTTTTTTTTAATAGCTATCACATACAACTTATTTCCACAATTTCACAAAGGTAAAAAAAGACATTTCCTAGAAAATACAAAAATCATATCCATGATGTTATTTTCTTCATGTTTTCCAGATGAAGGAAGTTTTTATCCTTGGACACTCCCTCCTCCTCGATTTGCCCACCAATTTGAAAAAAAAAAAAAAAAAAAAAAAAAAAAAAAGGACTTTGAACTCTGTGAGATAGAACTGGTTGATTCAAGGAAAATTAAGTGTGTTGTTCTTACCAGGATTGTAGGAGAGACAGCTGAGTGCTGATCCACACACTCTGACAGTAGCTACAGTGTTGCCAGCTTCAGCATTGAGAACTATCAAGTGACCATCTGTAGATCCAGCTGCCAGCGCTGCACCAAACGGATGGAAACTGAGTGACACGCACTCATGAGGACTCTGTAAATATTATCATTGTAAATAAATTTAAAGTTGTATAAGAGCGATCATTTCTTGTAGATGTTTGGTTTATTTACAACATCGTGTAAAGCTTAAAATCAATCATTAGTACTCCGAGGCAGCCAAACAAGATATTTTTATATCCTCCAAACTAGATCAGGTTTTATTCTTCACCTGCATAAGTTTGACACCTCCCTTAACAGGCAAATCAGAAGATGAGTTGAATATCTCATAACAAAAAAATGGAAGTGACAAATAATTCATTAATTCTAATAGCCATTTTTGCTATGCCATTAAAATTTAAAATTTATATATTTTCTGGGAAAAACAAATCATATCACTTGTTCATTATCCAAAAAAATCCAATAATAATAAACCTAAATATCTGCTCAGCACTGATATTTACATTTTTACAAAAATACGTTTATTCGTAATAAAAAAAAAAGTACAATCAATGATTTTTTTTTTTTAAGTTGATTAATCATTCGATTATCTGTTTAATCTTCCTTTTTTTATTTATATTCATTTTATAAGTGAAATGAACTCACCAGTACTGTCCAAACAAGTTTATGCTTTTTCCATAAAGCGATGTGCTTATCATGACCAGCTGTAGCAAATAGTTCATCATCTGGATGAACTGCAAGGCCCCAAAGCTGTCTTCCGTGGCCAAAAACTACCTGGAACATTTAGCAATCTATGTTAAAAATAAAAAATCCTACATCAATTTTCCATTTACACCCAAATTTGAAGCAAAGTATAGAAAGCGGCTATGTGCATTTTTATTTTTTTCAAAGAAGAAAAGTTTCTGTTTAGAACATTTAAAAGACATTCAATTTAAAATGAAACGATCTAGAAATACTGAATATATTGGACAGCTAAATACTCAACTTTTCCTGCTCCAGGTAAGACCTGGGTTCATAAAACTATTTATCGATTATTGTTTACTATAAATTTTTATAATATTCAGATACCCGGTGATTATATCTCTAGATAATATTAATTATAAAAAATAAATAAATCAATCACCTGATTAAATCTTCTCTGCATAGAGCCTTCTAAGATATTATTTTTCGTTGTCCCAACGTAAATGTTACCATCATTCCTGCCTGGCCGTTGAGGGTAGATTGATCGTACTCCTCCAGCGTTTTCTGATAACTGTTCAATGGGTAATAGGAAAATTAATTAAAAGTGTTATAAATCAATAAAATCAAAATATTGTTTAAATAATAACAATTATATTTTTATTTATTCTGGGAGTATCTCTAATGGAATTAAAATACAACTAACAATAGTAAAAATGAACAAACAATGAACTATCCTTATTTTTCCCCTGGTTCATTCAATTGTTTTAAAATTTTACCAAATTATATCATTTAAACCACTTTTTAATATGCATATGTATGCACTAAGCAAACTTCTCTTTTTAGAGTTGTGATATTGTTTAAGCTCAACATAAACAAATTATTACTATTTTAATGATAAAAGTATAGTTGACTGTTAAGTATGAATAAAGAAGATGATCAGGGATGTAGTCGAGAAGAAACAACACATCAAGTAAAACTACTATAATTGTGTGCCAACGTTTCGACGTGCCGTCTTCAGGGAAGTCTTCTTCAGGGCTACAGAACCACATAGGATCAGAGACGAACGATGACTGTCTTTTTTTTCATTGTCTTGGCTAAATGTTTTCTTTTAAATTTTTCTTTAGGTGTATTAAGGCTATTTAAAACATTAATTAAATAAAAGCAAACTGTATTTAAAAAAAAAAAAAAATTAAATTATGAAGTTTTAAATTAATATGATTTATAACAGTTTTGCTTTAGATTGGGCATTTCACCTAGAAATGTATTCAAAAACATAATACTCCTATTATCCCAGAGAATGCAAGACGTAATGAACAGAAGGGGGGGGGGATAAAAACCTAGTATAATAACATTTTGGTAAATTTAAAACTGCTCAGACTTATTGTTTCTTTTTGACTGTAACCCTGATTATCATCTTCTTTATTATTATTATTTTTTTAGAAGATAATTCAGATGTTTTATACTTTTAAGAGAATACCTTTGTTTCAGTTATTTTCTTGTAATTTTGCAACGAATCCCATGCAATAATTTTCCTGTCTTTTTCTCCTCCAGATAACAGAGTACCTTCAGAGAGCATCATCAAGCTGCTAATTCCTTTGTTATGGGCCTAAAAGAAATTAATAAGTTAGTATTATCTATTTTTGAATTATTGATAAATCAACTGAATAACTATTTTGAATTAATTTTATGCTTTTAAGAGTGCCCTAATGAGAAATCTTTGTGAAGATTAATAATTTTACGAGTTATTATAACATATATTATTTATTTTAACTACAATATAAGGCAATAATAAAAAACACTTAAAGAAAATTAAAAAAAAAAATTATATAATTTTTTTTTTAATACTTATGTTTTATTTAAAAAAAAGCAAACTTTTCAGTATTAAAATTAAATTTTTAAATACTTTTACCTCAAATTCCATTCTAACGAAGTAAGCTCCTTCGCTGTCAACAGAATATATTGTGATAAAACCGTCTCCATCGGCTGTAACTACATCACCATCTTGTTCAAACTGAAGGCAAGTAATATGTGTTCTGGAAGGCTGTGAACCAATTGGTAGTGTATCAGTAGCTGGTTATAATAATTTAATGTACATCTCATCTACAGTGAATAATCATTTTCACATCTGTTCAGTGTCAAGAAAATGTCTAACAATGTTACTGAATGGTTATGAAAAGCAATTTTGAAGTTACTTACAAATAATTAGTGATTATAAATAAATAATGAATTATATGCTTTAAGCGACATACTGGTTTGATTATATCAGTTTTTTCAAAGTAACCATCTTTTCTTCTTGTCCAGAATGTTAGGTGACCTTTTCCATGAGTTATCAACAGGTTGTCATCCAGGGGATGAAAAGATGCACCAGTCAAATCTTCTTGAAGGGTCTGTAATAATAAAGAGTGTAAATCAATAAATGATTTTTTTTTTTTAATTTTTATTCAAAACTGTATAAAATATATACATTAAATAAATACGTGGACGAATGATTTTTATAACATGTCAATAACTTTTTAAGCAACTAACCGTTGGCAACACTTAACAAAGTTCAACATGAGAATTTCTCTAGGCCATCTTCTTTTCACATGTCTTAGAGGCTTATTGAGAATGGAGAAACAAGTTGGGAGACTAGTGGATTCAGTGGCCATGGAGCTTATTTTGGAAGGATAGAGGTAAATCACCAACATGTTAGGCATTATGGATAAATGTATTTGTGACATAATAAGGGGCATTGAGGATTATAGGAAGGATTTTGGATAGGAGGAGAACTGAAAGTTTTAGTGGAGCCCCAAAGCTCCATATGTCCAAATAAGTTTAATTGACCCTCCTCTCCTATGGTGATATCTGATCACACATCTACTAAGGGTCGGGTCGAATCTGACCTCATCACATTTTTAGGCCATATTTTACTTAAAAAGCATTAATCAAGTAAAAAAAGATTATTTGGCAGGTATTATTTAAAGCCATTTAAATATTATTCTAAACCAATTTCATTCTTGTTTGCATTCTTTGGGCCTGGTAATCTCAGTCATATTAATCACAGTTGTTGCTTAGAGACTAAACACTGAGTAGGTAAACATAGATTACATTTTTTCTTTGTTATTTCTTTGCCAACTTACAGCATTCCACCACAAGAATAAAAACATTTTGCATCAACAAGAAATATTATTTTCAACCCATACTTGTCAGGTTTGGACGCCAGATTCACTTTGAAAGGACAGCGTCCTCGGAACCCAAGTAGAGTTTCATCGTTGGTAACATAATAACTGGGAACAAAATATCAGTTGACAACAAATTTATCCCAAATTCCTCTGAAGGAAGCAAACTTGTCTATTTTTACGTTCTTCCCTCGTTCTTTTGTCATCAAATCTGCAGTCTTCAAGAAGAAACTGATACCTTATTGTGTCTCGAAAAACTGGAGGGCCATACATTCTTGAAAATATTTCTTTTGTATTCAATGTACAATCTTTCAGAGCTCCACTCATAAACAAAAGAACGGGAAAAGCTCTGAATTCAAAATAATTGGTATGTGAAATGAACGATTCATCCCCGGAAGTATATTTGCAGTGTGCTCGATCTATTTCCTCATTGGTGTGTCAAACAATTTCTCCGATCATTTCGTCTGTTATAAACAGAGAAAACAATTCCAACGGGTCCATTTTACATTGTGCCTCCCCTCTTGGTCCTGGGTTTCCTCTAATTACGTTGGTGGCAGGTACTCTCACTAATTTAGAAAGTACTGGCTTATCTGTCCAAATGGTTCCCAGATCCTTGCCCGACATAAAGTCGTTCAAGTTCGGAGCACTTTCGTCCTCAGCGTCTTCACCACAATCGAAAACGTCCTCCTATCTTCGTCAGATGAGGTTGCGTCTTCCTGCTTCGATGAATCATCTTCAACCACATTACTTTCCTCAAGACATTGTAGTTGAAATTCTTGAAAACTTTCTTAAGGAGTAGAAAAGATTTTGCTAAACGCCATTTTTCTAAAAATAAAATTAAGGGTTCCTAATTGTTTTTACATGCACCTAAGTGAAAAGGTTACATGGAAAACTAAAAGAAATGATTGTAAAGATAAATATCACGTGGAGAGGGATGAAATTCATTGAAATATCTAGTGCATAAACTCTACGGTGGGTCGAATTCGACCCAACACGTTTCTCCTACGGTCCTGTCAAATCCGACCAAAGACTTGTAGGTACACTACGAACTATAGGTACACTAAATAGTACACTAAGAACTATTCGGGATGCTATGAAGAATATTCGACCGGCACCCCACCGCAGCAGCACATCGAAGACATTCGTTCACCACGACCTAAGATCATGCAGTCACGTGTTCCTGAGAGATGACACCGTGAGGAAACCATTGACTCCTCCTTACACCGGACCTTACCGGGTTTTAGCAAGAGAGAGAAAAACATTTCGGATCCAGCTGCCTTCAGGACCGAAAACCGTCTCCATGGATCGCCTGAAGGTTGCTCACTTGCTTCATGAACCAGGAGAGGACAGCGGCAACAGGGATCAACCCACTTCTGCGCCCCCTTCAAGTCCCAAAAATCCTTCGAATGACCTCGACGCAGAACAGCATCCAACACCGCAGCAGTACCACACACGTTCGGGCCAACTGGTGAAGCCTAAAGTGAGGTTCTGTGCCGATGTCATTGGGGGGGAGTGATGTAGCGGGCAACACTGTTTGGGGAAGGTTATCGGCTATCAGCTGGCGTGATAACCAAAGATGCTATGTGACATGGATTTGCCACTGCCGCAGTTAATATATTTACATTTTATTTGTACCATTGTTTTTATTTAGATGTATTTTTAATTTATAATTATTTTTGTTTAGAAGTTTACCTAATTTTCATTTTCATATAATACAGTGGCAAATCCATGAGAAACCTCACTCCAGCTGATACCTATAACCACATATACTACTGTTACCTGTTTTCTAGTGTGCGGATGTAAGATATTAATTGTTGTATAAATTTTTGACTAAGGCTTGTATAAGTATATCACGATTGGAATTACGATTTGGTTAGAAATAAAGAGGAAAATAAAATAGTATTTTTCTTAATTGCCACGCACCTTAAAAGTACAAAGCGCTCCCTACATAGGCTGTAATGCATAATGGAACTAATAGGTGGGTCGTTTCCGACTGGACCGTAGGAGAGGAGGGTTAATCTCATATAAATGAGTCTTTTGTAAATAATTAGAGGCTTAGAATGTTTGTATTGTAACTGCTGGAGTAGTCTACATGATTAAAAGTAAAAAAAAAAAGTTAAACTTCGACAAGGTTGGCCGTTATCGCCTCTAATTTCTTTACTAAGGTAATACATAACCTATGATGGGGTGTACAGAGAATCATGTAACTGTTTTGCTAAGGAATATCGAATGTCACTAAATCTTCAACAGTGTAGATAGGGAGATATACTGATATTTCTCAGGGCGTTTTGATAGTTTATTACCAAAACAATATGAACATGTAATGAAATGAAAAATAATATTCATTCTGGGATAATAAAAATCTCCAAACTGTAACAAAAACGTATTATAAAACGGTTTTATTGTACCCGCTGCATTTGTTTCTTCTGACTGATGAAAAATTGTAAATTATTACTAAAATCCGCCATTGGTCGTTGCTTAGGAACGAGCTTAAAAACTCCTCGGCAAGTTACCTAGCAACGGCTGTTCTCCTTACTGATTGCGTTACACTTCCCCTTCCTGAATGATTCAACAATAAAATATCATCTTAACCCAACAAGCCTTCGTATAATAATTACATTTTTTCCTCATAGTTCAACCACTGCCTGGAAAAGCGGTGACCTCATTATTCTTTGTGTATGTTATGTATTTATTTGAGTTTCTATCATTATTTATTCTTGGTGTACACAACATTTTTTTTTATAATTAACATTTAACAGAGAGCTACTGTAAAAAATTACGAAGAAAAGGAAGAAACAACGTAAGTAAATGGCCCAGTTGGATTGGATGGCCAAACATTTTTAAGTTAGGACTGAAAGTGCGTTACTATTCAATGACGTGGTATCACATGATACATTCTATTTCTTTTACAAATCCCGAATATCCACTCTCTCCCAACAAACAGTATTTGACAGTGCCTTGACCCATACTATCACGTGACAGTGTTTATGGAAATAAGTGAAGATAGAAGTAATCACTTGTGATGAATTCCCGTTTTCTGAAACGTCTCGCATGCTCGGCTATGGAAATGTACCCCGCTACATCTAGATATTCCGCAGTGTAATTCCGACTTGGGTAATTATATTCGACCTTGCTGCAGCATCTTCTCGCCGGCAATTATCAATATTCGTGTAGCGCCGGCTGTTTGGATGGGATTGCTGCCTGCCGTGTCTGTAGAGGTCATCAACTCTGACGTCTTCGGAGTGGTTAGGCAGTTGTTTTGAAATACATTGAATTATGACGTATCTAGGAAGGAAGGAGAATCGATTTAATATAGCATTAGGTGCTATAGTTCTGAGAAATCTATGTTATAACAAAGGCCAATCGAATACTTATTAGAATATCCTATTTTGAGCACATCCTTTGGCTTAGTGAACATAAAATATATTCATACTATCATCTCCCGTTGCGGCTTCGCCCGCTCTCATAAGTTAAGAATTCATTTATTTCTAACTAATTACTAAAGCTTTATTTGTTTATCGATAGAAATTTTTTATTGAAGTATGCAATTGACCATTATTTCTTTAATGATATTTTCACGCATAGCTGTAATTTTTGACCTGTTGCCATTGCACAGATGAGATGGTTGAGGTCCACGTGAAACCATAATCGGACATCCAATTTTTAATTTTAATGTATGAGTTGGTTATCAAGAGGGACAAAAACTATTAAGAAACTCTTGTAGATGATGGACTGCATTATCAGTGCTTATAATTAAAGGCCCATTATTCATATTTTTACAAACAATATCTAAAGCAAAGTGTCGACATTTTGAATTGGTAATACTTTTGGTACAGTAGACATAATTTTATTAATTCCATCTGGTTGAATTTTAATTTCTAGCCATAAAAAGTATATTAACGTTTGGTAAACCTCATTTCTGTCACTCGAAAGTGTTCTTTTAAGTTGTAAACCTGTACCACTTACAACCCATGAAGGGTCTCGGGTTCAGTACTTAGGTAGGTACTGTTTCTGAACCAACGGTTGTAAAATGAGGTGATTTGGCCAGAATTCACGCTCAACCGCCAGGTTTTCCCCCAATTAAGGGTACCCACTTTTTAGGAGGCTGGGTGTGCCCTAGGAGGGTCTCCCGACCTCGAATTCGATCCACGGCCGAAATAACAGAAAATAAATTTTCTGCCTTCAGTCGGACTCGGACTCGGGGTAGTTAAGTGCCTTACCCACTGAGCTACCGCGCCTCTTATCATTGTTGCTTAACATTCCTATAACTATGAAAATGCGTTATTTACAATTTTATACAGATGGGTGCAATAGTTTAGCGGAACGGTGCTAACCACGTATCGGTTAATTTTCAAATTTCACTGGTATCCACAGGTCGCACTACATATTTATAGCTTTTTTAATAACAATATAATTGAAAATAAGTATATTTTATCATAAATTTATAGCTCTAACGTTACAAATAAAAATACTTTAACATTAAATAAAAACTGATATTCGTTATGAAGAAGGAATGTTTCATGTTCTATTTATTTTTTTACAATAGAACGTTAAACTACTAAGATCCCTTTTTCACATTTTCATGTATAAAGTCACATTGGTGTGAGGGTAAATTCACATTGTCATTGGTTAAAATTATAAACTGAAATTTCAAAAAAAGCGAAGTGATTCATGTGTTGCTACACCACCTACAATCCTAGATAGCCTCCAGGAAGTATCAAAGGTTTGTATCAAGATTTATCAACATTTAAATTTTGAATTTTAGTAGCTAGAAATTTGCATGTATTTGAGAATCACCCTAATATCTAATACTGTAAATCTAAAAATGAACGGAATCTTTTTAGACGGCTATTCGAAGAAATACGATCCTTCAACTTTGAGGATTGTAGAGTAATAAAGAATACATTTGACTTATTCGTGTTCTTTTTTAATATTAACTAATTTATTTTATACTAAAAACTGTAATATGTTACCGGTTAATGAACTCGGTCTCTAGGTTGGAAACGCTGGCATGTTGGCTGCTTTATATAATTTGAATCCCTATCTCATATACTTCACATAAATAATTTATCAACTTTTTGTTTCTCAATATGTCAGTTACTAGCATCCCCCCGTCACGGCTTCACCTGCTTCCATAAGTAAAGAAATTAAATAGTTTTAACTAATAATTGATTTTCATTTGTTTATCGATAAAAATCTTGTATCGAAGTATGCAATTGGGCATTATTTATTTATTATTAATATTTTCATGCTTTTCATTTTCATATTTTTAACCTTGTACTTTTGAGCAGATTAGGTGGTTGAAGGTCACGTAAAAATATAATTGGACATCCAATTTTTAATTTTTATGTGTGAGTTGGTAATCCTGATGGGCAGAGAATACTTGCCGTATAATTAGCGATATATCGGTCGATTTTCAAACTCCACATGTTTATCTCTTTTTAATAACTATTTAATTGAAAATAAATAAGTTTTATAATCAATTTCATGTTCTAGATAACACTTTACCATTGTAATCTCTTTTACAAAATGGCGCTCGCCACCTACCGGTTGGTTTACAAACTTCACTAGAATCCATATATTTAAATATGTTTTAATAACAATTCAATTGAAAATCAATAAATTTTATTATAGCTAAAACTTCCTCGAGCTATGAAGATGATTTTGTTAAAATTTGGTGCAGATTGGTTCAATAGTTTTCGTGATTAGTGATCATAAACGAAAAATGGCATGTCCTTTTATATAGTATGATTAAAATGTTTAACACATATAATCTAATTGATTGTTCTTACCGCAACTTTTCCAAGAAGGTGACCCCACTGCCACTGCCACACTGATAAAATTCTTTCTCTTCCTCCGTCCACCGCCAGCACGTAGCTTCCTCCATTCTGTAAATGTTAAACAACATAATAAACAAAAGCATGAATAAAAAGAGAAAAAAATGATAATCAAAAATCAGGAAAACTGATTTAATAAAAGGGAAATCGAGTAGTTTGCATAAAACTAATATCCACTTCAAAGAAGTGTGCTCTTAATATTCAGTGCCGGCAATCAGTCGAAGGTTTTGCATTTCTCCGCAAAGGTCAATAAAAAGCGGAGTTATGAAGAACTTATTATTTACTGAGCCAGTAATTCACTTCTTGAGAGATCTATTCGAACCAACTGTTGTCGGTGTCAGGTCTTAATAACCTACAAACAATATACCATGCTATGCCGATTTGCATACAGACATGCAACATCTCTAAACACAGAAAAATGGCCTTCTCAACCTTGGGAATGGAATACGAAGGCCAAAAGAATATGGTGAAGTGAGCTGTATGGTGAACACATTGAGTGCTGTATATATACATACATTCTGTTCAGTTTGTGATAAACATTTATAAAGCATTGTGATAAATAGAAACATTTTAGTGTTGATTGTACATGTGTTTTAGAATGAATGTAGACCAGAAGAAAGGTTTAAATAAGAGGATTTTATTAAAATTAATTCATAACAAGTTGAAATTTTCAATATCAGTTTAAATTTATAAGTAGAGCGAATTTCGCAATGTTCTCAGATTTCACATTTAACAGCTTCCATCCAAATTGCGGTTCAAAGATGAGTGTCAGACACGTTTCGGCCTACTTATTTTTCAGCATAAACAAAATAAATTTAGTCCCAAACTAAATTTTTTTTAACTCTTTAAAATGTATTTACTTTCAAAGGATATATTTACTAAAACAATCAAAAATTGAAAAAAAAAAAAACTCACTACACCGCAAAAAACAGATCAAATTATGCATCGTGATCAACATGAACATGTGTTAACACATATATGATATATTTATTCAAAAGGATTTTAACTTTTTCAAATTTTAATTTTAGAATATTTAAAATTATGTTAATATAATAATAATAAAGTTCTTTATTTATTTATTCTGGGACCATAAGTCCCTTAAGAATAAAAAATAATGTGCAATCAACGGCCTTCAGAGCCTTAAAATAAAATAATATTTTATTATTATTTTATATTATTATATTTTATTTAAACAAATAGTAATAATAAAAAAAGAGCAGAAAAAAGATATTAATAAAAAGTAACAGAAAATTTATATTAATTTTTTACAAAAACAAAAAGATTTCTTGAATATAAACTGTTTATAATTACAGTTTACAGTTTATAACAACTAAAAAGTGGTTATTGGCAGTTTTTAGAGACAGGATCTGGGTGGGTAGTAGGTGGTTAAAGAAGTGGTATTTGAAAGTGGAAAGGGTAATTGAATGACAAATGTTGAGGGGGATGGAGTTCCAGAGAGAAGAGGATCGGATTACAAAAGATCTGTCGAAAGTGGCTGAGTAATGAGCAGGAATATGCAAATCTGATTGACGGGATCGGGTTTGGAGGATAAGAATTGAGGATTTGAGCTGAAGGAGTTGAGAAATGTTGAGAAATGGGCGTTGGGATTTCACTGTTTGGTAGAGAAAGGATGCCAGAAAATACTGGCGGCGCACAGTGGGGCCATTCGTGAATCTAGCGGGACAAAAGTCTGAAATCGATCGTATCGATAATTTAATATTTTTTTATCATCCAGAACAACCTTCAATGCACCTTACTTTGTCACCAATCAACTTATCCATAAAGATCTTAATGTTCCATATGTTGCAGATTTAGCCCACACCAGATATCAATCCTTTCATAGTAACCTCCATAACCACTCAAATCCCCTAATTTCTCAACTTGCTTCCCAAACCATTCCTGATAATCCTCCGAGGCGTCTGAAAAGAAGATGGCCCAGAGACCTTCTAGTGTAGTAGAATTAGTGTAGTAGAATTAAATTCAGATAATGAGTCGAGAACCTGGCCGTTACCAGATCTCCAATATTTTATATACCGTTACCAGATCTCCAATATTTTATATACCTATATTAATTATTGCTTTACTATAAATAAATAAATAAAAATTAAAGAAGATAATAAAAAGTAACAGAAAATTATTATTATTTTTTTAATTCACAATAAGATTTAATTGAATACAAATTTTTCACATTTTATACACGTAAATAGTGGCTATTGACAGTTTTTGGAGGTCAGGATCTGAGAGGATAGCAGGTGGTTAAAGAAGTAGTATTTGAAAGTGAAAAGGGTAATTGAATGACGAATGTTGAAAGGGATGGAGTTCCATAGAGAAGAGGATCGGATTACTACAGATTTGTTGAAAGTCGCTGAGCAATGAGCAGGAGTATACAATCGTGATTGGCGGGAACGGGTTTGGCGGGTAAGAATTGAGGATTTGAGTTGAAGGAGTTCAGAAATTTAAGGTGGGGTGATGGGATTGAACGGTTTGAAAAAAAAAGGATGCTAGGAAATACTGGTGACGGTAGGAAGGAATAAGCCACTTTATCTCCGCATAAAACTGCGAAATGTGGGCGCTTCTCGGGATCCCGAAAATAAAGGGGATAAAGCAGTTAAATAGTATTTTGTAATATAACAGATTTCATTCGAAATACAATCGAAACAACAAGATAATCACTCACACTTACAGGTAGAGCCGCCACAGATACATGTTTCGGTTCATGACTAAATTCACAACATCATGATAACATCAGGGATGAGCGATATTTTGATTTATCTGACGTAAAATTCAGAAATTTCTAGACCTAAATCTATTTCGACTCATATACTTAACTCTAACTTGTTTGTTCTTGTGCAAAGTAGGAGTAATATTTAAAATAATGTTTTCAAGATCTGCTAGAAAGTGGTTGAGATATTTTATTTTAACTAAAATGGCCTTAATCTCAAAGTTGAGTTTTCCAGATACCTAAAGATCGATATTATAATTCGCTATATTTAAACATATTTCACGTTTTTACTACGTTTTACTTAAGTTCTGGTGCATGAAAACAACCCTTAATTTCAAATCTCATAATTAATCCTAAGAGAATGTTATTGTTTTTGTTATTTCCGTCAATATTTACTATGACACCCGATAATTTATTGTGACTTGAGTTGGCTTTATGGGGTCAGTTACAATTTTAAAGTGTTAGAAGAAAATTAAAAGAAGAAAAAAGTTCTTAGGCTAAGGCAGCCGTCCAAGAAATTTGTGTTCGTTCGGGAAAAAAAGTGATATGATTTGGTTTTGGTGGAGCTTTGAAGGTATTTTGTATTTTGAGCTTATTCTTTCCGGTGTGGCAGTTGGATTTTACATTTTATAATTTTACTCATAACATAGTCTATGCAATTTTTAGTAGAAAGTACCCCACTTTAGACAACAAGAACCAAGCCATTTTGCAACTAGACAATACCCCTTCACATCGTTTTCGAATTATTTGATCAAGGAAAAATTATTGAACTAAAATGAGTAAATATTTTGCTACATTCTGCGTACAGCCGGTTTTTTTTTATTTATTTAATTTTTTTTTAATGAGGACATAAGAATTGGATGCTAAGAGTTCTTTGCCTCAAAACCAAAGGCATCAAATCCAATTAAGGGATTGGTGGATGAAGAGGTTATATCACATTTTTTAAAAATACAATCTATTTCATTAGATAAAGAATTTATGGAGAAGAAGATAGTCAGGGATGCAGTCAAAGTAACACCACGTCAAAGAAGAATTCTTTAATACGTGCCAACGTTTCGAGCAGTGTCTGAATATTTCAAAACAACTAGAAAAAGAGTTACGAAGTATACGTAACATTTTCCTGCTAAAGGGAAAAAATGTTTTAACATAAATTACTCAAAATGGTGGTTTGTTACATAGTTCCTTCTTCCACTGAACCCTTCAATTACTGACACAAAGATAGGTGAAAGTTAAAACAAGATTTTACATTGAAGATTAGTATTCAATAACGTTTAAAATATGTAATCTGAAGGAAATCTATTTTTAGGAACGAAAGCCTGTGACAAACGCTCAACATAGAATAGAGATACTCGTCTCTACTGACTGCGGTAACAACATTAGTATAGCTTTCTCTTCTACATAAATTAACTGTTCCATAAAGAGCATGGTCCTCGTCTGATTAGCCATAGCAGCATAAAGTGACGTTAAACGAAATAAACAAACAAAGTGCATGGTGGCCATCTTTGTTCCGCTATTTTAGATAGAATGTGAATTCTGAGGTCTATTAAAAAATTGTTATACTTATAAAAATAAACAAATCCTCATAACTTTCAGCTTGTCATGAATTATTTGTACATCGAAACGATTTCCGCCTTAAATCCTTTCAACTTCACGTTAGATTTTTTTCATAATTTAATTTTTTAAGTGCTCATCTTTCACTTATTCATATCCAATTCATGACTGCTACTTTTGCCACTAGTAGAAGAGTTCACTCATTATTCAAATGTTAAAATGGATTCTTCGAAAAAAAAAGTGCACTATGACTAAAACAAAACAATGGAATTCCTAAGATTCGTACTTAAAATTACAAACATATGGAGCTATGCCATTTAAAAAAATAATTAAAGTATAGTGGAAATATACGTGTGGTAAATCTTTGTGGTTTCAAAAGTGTCAGCTTTTACTTTATTGTTTTAGTGTTCACTGTGTAAGGTTGGTAAAATTGTGTTGGTTAGACTGTTAAAAAAAAATGTCAACGTTTATAACGAAAGCATACAATACAAAACACAAAAATATTGTATTCCATTCAGAATATGAAAAAAAAAAAAAAAATGTATAGATGCAATTTTGAATCGAAGCCACAAAAATATTTTTTTTTGTTAACAACTCACTAAAGCAGGTTCCTTTTTTTCATTTGATTGCGATCGATACCGAACAGAAAATCGATAAATTAAATGTCGAACGAAGAATTTCTATCTAAAAATATATTAAACATTTACATCAAATGTCAATCAACTCAAAATCAGTATTTTTCAGTTATCCTCATGGTAAACCTAAATAAAGTCTTCTACAAAAATAAATTTTATCCTTATAATAAAAGAAAAATTAGATATGATAATGATACAGAAAGAAAAATTAAATTATGAAAAGCGTAAATAATAATAAAAGTCAATGATTATATACATGTATACGTATAAGATATTTACATACTAGGTTGTTACAAAAGTCCTAAAGAAATCAATCCAAATTGTGGTTAATTAGTAAAAAGGGAAATCATATTTATGTGTAATGTTATGTTATTGACGTACCAGTGTGGCTGTGTAAGTAAGACTTAAATTTTTTAGCTATTTCGAAAATTTGTGAGGCGTAGGTCCATAGAGGTTTTAATAAGTAATTTAAGTATTTAGTCTTTGCGTAATTTTCAGTTGTGATCGTTTATGTAGAAGTGGATATAAAAGTCCCAGTTTTCTGTAAAGGCTTACAGTTCAGTCAATAAACACGATTTAGAGTTCATAAAATATGCGATAATTTCTTACTTTATAGCTTCGATAGGAGTAGTTAAAAGTTAAATATAATAAAAGTCACCACTCCTGGGGCGTGAGCTTATGGTGCAGGGAGGGGAGAAGGTCCCAGTTTTGGGTTTTTGGATTATATCTCGAAAACGATGGGCTCTAAAAAAATATGCTAAGATCAAAATTAATGCCTATTAAACTTCCTATCAAATTGTTTCTCTACATATTTCTTGAACTTTCAACAGTTTTCGAGATATACGCTATTAAAAATCGATAATATTTGAAAAAAAAAATGTTTACCTCACGGTCAAACGTTTGTTTTAAGTATCAGAAAAACATATATGAAATAAAGGTAAATTTAATGCTCTACAACTTTGATTCTAACAATTTTTCTGAGAAACGATCGTGAAAGACAGAAGAGGCAGATGTTTGTCAAAAAGTTAGTTAACATTTTATTTTCTCGAAAACTATCGATTTTCAATAACGTATATCTCGAAAACTATTTGAAGTTGGATAAATATTTATATGTACAATTTTATAGGAAATTTACTTAGCTTTAATTTTTATCCGTAACATATTTTTCTAGAGTCAACCGTATTCGAGATATAATCGAAAAACCAAAACAATCGACTTCTCCCTCCCCCCTCACCGTTAGCTCATCCCCAGAGGCGGTGACTTTTAGTATATCTACCTTCCTACTGCTTCTAACGAAGCTTTTTGTTCGTTTTAATTTTTAAGTAAAAAATTATCGCATATTTCATCCACTCTATACTTCTTATTTCAGCACTCGTTGACGACTATAAGGCGTTTCTGTAATAAAAGTTGGCATCATTTAATCCTTCTGTCGGAAATCGGTTCTATATATTTAACAGTGTTAGACTGTTTAATTGGAATATTGTTAATGTAAACTAGAGGGCAGGTATTATGTACATTATGTCGAAATGTAAAAGTGATTTGTCGTTGTTAAGAAATCTTCAAAGAGGAATATAATGGGGGGGGTGAGTCAGAAAAATGACCGTTTATAGGTAAAAATCAAAATTTATTTTTCTTCTACTTACAAGGTTTTTAATAATCAAAATATAAACCATTAAGCGCTATGGTTTGACGCAATCTGGAAGCCAGCTGTGGAATTCCTTGATGGTACCACTATTTGGGTTTTGAATCGAAGAACTAACGAACCCCATTTTCAACTTCATTTAAGTCGTTGAATGTTTTTCCTGGAAGGAAATGAGCCATTGATCTGAACAGGTGGTAGTCTGATGGTGCTTGGTCTGGACTATATGTCGGCTGAGGGAGAAGCTCGATTCCATCCAAATTAGCTAGTTTTTCTTTTGTAAGGCGAGAGGTATGGGGTCTCGCATTATCTTGTTGGAACAAGACTTGTTTCCTGTTAAGTAAACCTGGATACCGCTGAACCAAAACATCGTACATTCTCTGCAGTTGCTCTGAATTTATGGGATGACCTTCCGGTATTCTGAAAAACACGCCCTGATCCAAATTTCCTTTCAAGGCTCAAATCACCTTTATTAAAATTTTGGAACCACCTTCTCACCGTCCTTTCATTCAAAGAGTTTTTATCCTCAAATTCAACCACTAAACGAGTGGCTGCAGCTGCTGAAAACTTCCGTTTCCAATAATAAAGCAAAATTACGAGAATTTCGTACTTTACTGTCATTTTGAACAAAGGAAAGCTAAAGAACTACTGAGCCCAGATAGAGGGCATGGTGTTTACCAAATGATTTAGACGGGATCAAACATGAACTTCTTATCACAATTCTTAGCTCCCGAATGTATATAAGAGAGGAATTACGATGCAAAGTTCAAACACAAAGAAAACGGTAATTTTTTCTGACTCATCCCATTAATTATATGTGTGAAGATCAGGTGCAGACGTCACCGAATTCACCTACCCATGATATAAAATAAATGTACGTAAGTTCGCTATTTAGTCATGCTAAAAATTTATGAATATAATATTCGGTTAGAGATACATATTATACATGGATATTTACAGAAGAATATCATCATTAATTTAGATATATATAAATAGATAACTAACCAGCTGAGAGAAGGCGACGGCAGACACGCCGATCTCGAACTCGCCCATGCCGAAGACGTAGAGTGTGAGGAGGGTCTCGGTACTCCAGATCCTGATGTGGGCCTGGGTCTTCCTGTTTCTTCCAGCTCTCTGTCCGCTGGCAACAAGTTCTCTTGAAGGATGGACATCCATACTGAAAGGGATGGAATAATGGATGGTTAGAGCGATCCGGTAAGTTAGCCATGTTATGTTGAAGGGAATAACATAATAACCTTCAACTAATGGCTAGAGAATTGATTTCCTGTACCATTTCGTTCATTTTTAGGCAGCTATTCGAAAAAATACCATCCTTTAACTTTAAGTATGATAATAATAAGATATAATGAACCCCGTTCGATGTAGATATTACTAACAATAACATGTATCCTTATGTAACTTATCCCCATCATACAATTCAAACTAATTTATCTATATCAATACTAGTATATAATAGTCGAAAACCAACGAACGAAGACCAAAAAAGGTCAAATAGGGGACATAATTCATGTATAAGCCAAGTTTGGCAGAGTTGTAGGGGGAGGTATTCTTAACAACATACTAAAAGTACTGGGGGGTGGGAGGAGCTGAGGGTGGGAGGGGTGCTCTAAAGGTCGTTTTTTTTTTTTTTTTTTTTTCAGTTTTTCGTTAATAACTCCAAGACTCTTGCCTCTAGTGAAAATATGTTTAGTTACTAAATTAATTCCCCCGACTCGTTGAAGAAGACAATTATCCCTACTTTAGGGAATTTGTCTACGGGTGGAAGGAAGTGGTGGGTCCTACACATTTCACATTGGGTAGGCCCATCCCCGCGCTCGGCGAGCCACCGGAAGAGCATGAAGAGGAGGATGATTAGAGACTGTGAGGAGGTTGCAGGACCGGACGGATGCTGTGGACCAGGAGGGCTGGACCGGGCCACCGTCCGGAAAACAAGGTGCGGACGCTAAGGCGTGCAATGCATGGCCGGGCCGCACCACAGGAAATAAGGTGCGGTCGCTAAGGCGTGCAATGCATGGCCGGGCCGCACCGTAGGAAAGTTAAGAAGGTGCGGTCGAAAGGCGTGCTCAGCATGCTCGGCCGCACCATAGGATTGTGCCCTAAAAATAAACGGTACCCTCACCAAAGATGTACAAATTGTAAATAAAGAGTTAAATTGGCGGCAGCGGCATACATAAAACCCATATGTTGATCCCGCTGCCGCCAAAACCCCGTATGCCTGAAAAGGCTTGGCAGGGAGGGGGGGGGGAAGAAGTTAAGTTACTAAATTAATTAACATAAAATCCTTTACAAAAAATATTTTATACATATTTTTGCTGGGATCAATGCTTAAGGAGATATAGTGGGGAGAACATTGAAAATTAAAAAAAAAAACTTTTTTATTGTTAAAAATTAAATGTTTATTGTTAAAATTGATATGTTTATTGTTACGAATGAATAGTTCATAATTAATAACTAAATGCTTATTGTTAAAAATAAAAAGTTTGTTGTTAAAGCTAATATGTTTATTATAGTACAGGGAAATTTGCATTCGAACCTTGGAATCGAACCAAAAATAAAAAAGTCTGACAACTGGAAATTGTTCACCAACCTTACCTCTAAATGTGATAAAAAGATTTCCTCGAAATAGCGTCAGGTTCGGGCAGAAGAGGGGGAGAAAGTGTTGAAAATTGTATGTTTTTAGCTGTTTGATCAACTAACTTGGAAACCGTTACTTTTAGCACATTTTGTGATAAGTAGCACATTATAACATAAGATAAAATTTGCAAAACATTTGGTTCTATTCATTTTTTTGCTCAGATCAATAGTTTAGTTGAGCGGTTTACCACCGAAGATTGGCTAATTTGCGGTAATTCAAATTTCTCCGCGAAAAGACTTTGACGGTACTCATTTGGCTATAACTCCAAAACCATTTGTTCGTTCCAAAATTTTTTTTTTCACCTGAAAGCTGGTTAAATTTACTATCAGGACCCGTATATGAAATTTCTATCATGTTCCGTAAAACACCCTTGCCAGCACACGTACTGTTGTGAAATCCTCGTCTTCTTCAGCACATTTCTCATTATTACTCCAAAAATACTTTTTCGATTCCAATTTTCATTTTTTCATCTCAAAGCAAGTTAAATTTACTATCAGATCCTATATATGAAATTTTAGTTAAATACTGTGAAATACCGATACACAACGCTAAATGTGTATATATTGGCAAAACATGACAATTTTAATATGTTTAGTGGCCTGGCGTGGGTATTTCGTGGAATTTAATCAAAACTTCACATGTATGACCTAATATTAAACGTTGAGTGGTCGCGTAAGGCTAAGTTACAAGAAAGGTCGCAGGTATGGTCATCCATTAAGTTTTATGGTGTTTTAGTAATAGGCATCTTTTTTAATCCCTTTATTTTAAAAAATGCTTTACAAAGGATAAGAGAAATAAATCATTTACTAAAAATAATGAAATATAACGAAAGTACGTAGATCATTATCGACACATAGCAAGTTAAAAATAATAATTACGGGGAAGGTCGTGTGGATGACAAAAGAAACAATTCACTCAAATAGTACTTCAAAAGTAACAGTAGGTGGTGTTCAATGTAATTATAACAAACTCTCATTGCATTAATTTAGCTAATGTAGACAAAATTAAAAATACGTAATTGAAAGGTCGCGTGGAGGACAATTGTTAGCCAACCAAAACAAATGGGAATTACAGTTCGGGAATATCAAATAGCAACTAACAGAGGTACTGAGACTATCCCCCTAGCCTCCCTTTGCAGACTCTAGGCTCGTCATATTCATCCATGCCAAAACAAATACACAGTAGCGATTTTAAGAGCAGTGGAGGACTATTGTCATCCAACCACTCGAGGGCAAAAAAAGAATTTTGGGATCGAACAAATCGTATTGGAGTTATAATAACAAATATTCCAAATAAACTTGGATTTCACAACATTACGCGGTTTTTTAGAACCAAATTTGTTGAAAATTTTATTATATAATGTATAGAACACAAAATGTGGTAAAAGTAACGGTTTCCGAGTTAGTTGATCGATGAACTCAAAACATAAAGTTTTTAAACCTTACTCCCCTCCCTCACCCAAACCCGACGCTATTTCGAGGAAGACTTTTTACCACATTTAGAGTTTTGAGTGGTAAATAATTTCCAGTATTTAGATCTTACTGTTTTCGGAGTTCAGGGTTCGATGCTAATTTCCTTGTACAGTGGAACCTCAATATAGCGAAATCCTTGATAAATCGAAGTTTTTCTATTTCCCTTGAATTTTCCTATCATTCCTATGTTATTTATGTCTCTACATATCGAAGGATTGGTTAAGAAGACATTGATATATCGAATTTTCGAAGATTCCTTAGCTTACACCGCACCTCCACAAAACGAAGTTTTTATCGGGAAACCTCCCAACTGTAACTCCCATCCTGACATATGTTTCTGGTTTGTTCCAGTTTCTGATAAAACAATTATGCGATACGTTTCGTTTTCTGTTGTTCCAAAATATTATTTTTATACTCGAAAATGGTAAAGCGTAAAACCCTTTTGTATGAAGAAAAATTGAAAATTATTCAAGCCGTAAATTCCGGGGTTGAAATAGAATGCTATATTGCAAAAAAGTTTGGAATACCAGCGAACACATTATCCACAATTTTTAAAAGTAACCTGAAAAATGACAATCAAGCTTTATTCATTATTAATGAGGTTAAAAGGGCCCGGGTTCCAAGATATCGACTTAGACAAAGTGTCGTTTTCAGGTAGGCGAACTATTTTTTCAGATTTTTTCCAAAGGTACGCTTACATTTTTCACTAATCTAATGATTATTCTTTCATTATTATTATATTAATAAAATATGTACATATTTTCTATAGTTGCATTGAGTATTTTATTATAAACCTCTAGCCTCTATACATCGAAAGCAGTCAGAAATCACCTCAATAAATCGATCCTTGAAGTTTTCTCGTTCCCTTTAAGGTTCGATATATCGAGGTTCCACTGTATTAGATAGTTTACCGCGTAAAATGAATTATCTAATGTTGAAAATGTACAAGATAAAATATATCTATAATGAAATAAGAATCAGATACCATTGTATATCCTCTGTGTGACCAACGTAGTGACGCTGGGCCTCTTCGTCGCGGTCATAGAGGACAGCGATGGCTGCGACGTAGTAGAGGAGCTCGCCTGTCGGCAGGACCCAAAGATTTCTTCGGGAATCTGTTCCTCGATACCCATAACTGTACATCAGAGTCAAAGAAAATATTTGGGAACATTCGCTAATTTAGAATCCGTGCGAAGTACTTTGGAGCACTATTTCTCGATAACATTTTAACACAAAAATAAGATTAGCCAGTCAAAATTGTATAAAATATATTTTATACATTTTATCCCCTGAAGGATATTCCGCTATTATTGTTCTTCTAAAAATAAATTTAATTAATCTATGGACTAAAGGGCTTTTTCTCTCAAACAATAAGCAGTTTGGTAATGCCTCGTAATTTTTGGGGCATTAAGAATTATTCTTTGATTTTGAAATTTTTTGTAGATGTCAGGGTTTGAAATCAATAATTATTTTTTCCAAAAAATCATATAATAGTTATTATATTTGATTTTTAATTTAAAAATCATTCCTGATTTATAAATAAAAATTTCAATTGATTTTTTATGTTTATTGATTTGATTTTAAATTATGAACACTCACTGAGTGACAAGGTACTGCATAAATAATAAAGATTAAATTGCGATCAAAAAAATTTTGATCAGAAAATAAAAATCACCTTTTACACACAAATTTATTAATATGTTTGCATACAAAATACTCAAAATACATCTTGGATATAATTAAAAAAAATTAACTTTCTGATTTAGAAAGGCATTACTCAAAAATTATTATTATTGTTAATTGTAAAAATTTTGTTCAAAAATAATGATCAGAATTTGATTTTTATCACTTATGATCTAAAAATCGATCTTAATAAAAATCATCAAATGATTTTAAAAATTGCAGATGAAAATCTTGATCATATTTGATTTTTATTATTATTTTTTTAAATTATCAATTTCAAACCCCGGTCGAGGTCAACGATCATCTGGAAAAGAGAATATTTTTTGAGAAAATAATTTTTCACTTTTTGAAAAAGGATCAGGGCTAGTTGAACCTTAAATTTGATTTTTCTTAAAATTGACTAGGTTGGACTACCCATCTGTTTTAATAATTTTAAAATCGACTTTTTTATTTCATTTCTAATAGTTTATTTAATTTAATGTTTTTTATATCAATTTTTTTTTTTTTTAATCAGATAATTAAATTCTATTATTATGATGATTCTATGTAAAGGATACACCCAGTCTAGGACTAGCCTCTTCTCCGGAGGAGAGTTGTCCTGAGGTGCGTGGTGCAGCGGTGGATAGACAGTCCTCCGTGCTCCTTTGATGGTCAGCCTGATAGGTTCTTCCTTCAGCACCTCCAGTAAGGTGTAATCTGCAACAGATATCAGAACGAACTTAGTAGTGCAACTACCCATCCCAAGGTTAACATTGGAAATTCCAAGAGATAAGACCCTGTAACTCAACCTCTTTATTTATTTAGTTTACCGGCACAAGGGTCTCATCCACAACAGCAAACCAATCTCCACGATCCTGCGCTCTCTCCCTCCATCCTTGAACCCCCAACAACCCATATCTTCCTCTACATCATCGAGCCGGGAACGTCCTCTCCTTCTCCTACATCCGGTTTCCCGTATAGCATCTTTTGCATTCGTTAGTCGGTCATTCTTTACACATGACCATTCCACTTCGCTCTGTCGGGTTTCCCAAAATGGTTCATTATCTCTTCATTCTTTCTTCTCTCCAAAATCCGTTCTCGAAAACTCCGCCCCATATTCTCCTCAATCAACACCTTCCTTTCTCAGGTGTTGAGCATCTTTTCTGATTTTTTTTTTTAAGGGCTATGGTTCACAGCCATACGTTCGTTACCACTGGTCTTACAATAGTCTTGTAAATAAGAATTTTCATTCTTACTGATACAGAACCGAAGTTGAACATTTTTTGAAGAGAGAAATAGCATATCTTTCCTTCTGCTATTCTGGCTTTTATTTCACTTCTAATTCTATTATCCAAGCTTCCCAAGTACTTAAACTGGTTTACAGGTATAAAACTATGATTTGTGAAAGTTACTTCTTCATTTTATTCGGTTCTCCATCTTGAACTTTCCATGTAGACTGTCTTATTTTCGTTCACCGCAAGATCCAGTTTAATAGCTGCCTCTTTGAACTCTTGGAAGGTTCCTGATAACGCTGTTTGGGCTCTACAAATTATGACTTCATCGGCATATGCCAGGTGTTGTGACAGGCGATTATATATAGTCCCCCCTGGATTTGTCCTGATACCGCGGATAGCTGCTTCCAGTGCTATATTAAAAAGAATTGGAGATAGAGGATCACCCTGCCTTAGGCCATTATTAACACCAAATTTGTCTGACAGCAAATTTCCATACTTACGAGGTGTGATCAAAAAGTTCCAGGACTGAATTTTTATACATTTATTCATACAACATACAGGTTATTCAAATTTGTCTCCTTCGAAGTACTCCCCATGGAAAGCTACACACTTTTCCCACCGGTGTTTCCACTGATCAAAGGCCCCAGAAAACTCTTCTTTTGTAAAGGTGTTTGCCAGCTCCGTTGTTTTTTTTTTTTTTAATTTCGTCAACTGTTTGAAATCTTCGTCCTTTCAGGTGTCTCTTGAGCTTCGGGAAAAGAAAAAAGTCGGATGGAGCCAGGTCAGGTGAGTAAGGGGGCTGAGGAATGACAGTCATTGCGTTCTTTACACAAAAAAGCCATCTTTAAACCTCTTGAACCACTGATGGCAGCATGATCGGCTCAGACATTCTTCACCAAAAGCCTCTTGTAACATCAAAAAGGTTTCAGAAAACTTTTTGTTCAGTTTCACACAAAACTTCACACAAACACGTTGCTCTTCTTTCACATTCATTTTCATAAAATAGCCAAACTCTATAAAACTAACCTCAAACAAACTGTGCTAATGTTACTTTCAGTGATGTTATGATTGATCTGCAAACACAGCTGTGTTCCTGTTGAGTCAGGCAATACAATGCTGCCAACCGCATCGCTGTGAGACATTACATTCCCATAGTATATAAAAAGTCCTGGAACGTTTTGATCACACCTCGTAACTCGACAAGTAGTCTTCGTTAACGTCATTTCTGTCAGTCTGACTTGCTTCTTTGGTACGGCCATATCTACCATAACTTTTAGGAGTCTCCCTCTGTCCACTTTGTCAAATGCCTGCTTAAAATCCACAAACAGAAGATGCATTTCTACGTTATAGATACTGACTATAAATGACAACATATGAGCACAATTGACAAAATATTAAGTAAATATGATAAGTAAATAAGAACTGTTACCCTGGTACGGTGTGACTTGCTGGTACGGTCCGTTGGCGGGGCGAATGACCTCCGGCTCAATGTAGAGCGCCCTCGGTCGACTCTTGCTCCTCGCTCTTCGGCGAACAGCAGGAGTCGTCACCGGCTCCACGAGAACGGGACCTCTGGACCTGGAACGCCTTCGGTCTGGAGACATGAGGACTCCAGTAGTTCCCAAATAGAAAGTGTCAACGTCAGAGAATTCGTTTCTCAACTGAGAGAAGCTCCGAACCTGTAACAGCTTAGTAAACTTCTGTTCTTGTACAATATGGTTACAATATATAATATTATTATTAGTGCAATAATATAAAGCAGTATAGAGTGCGAGACCCCTTCGTTATAAGGCTGACTAGAACTACTGATGTTAGGTTAAGGCTAGGGAGTTTTGTGTTTACCATAAGTGTATCGATAGAGAAATGGTCTTTAGCTAGGTTTATGAAATTATTAAGCTACTAATAATAATGTAATCGTGTAAGACCGTTTGCTTATTTAAATTTAAAAATAAAAAAAGAAAATATGATATTTATAATAAAAATTAAACGGAGCAGATAAGCAAAAAACTAGTTAGAATCTCAATAACTCATCTAATCTGAAATGGTGCATAAATACGAGAATTATACCAAAAGTAAGGTCTCATATATTTTGTATAAATTAAAAAAAAAATGTATTTTCAATAATTTTTACTTTTTTATAGGTCGAACATTCACTGTTTTTATACATAATCCTCATTTCATTAAAGAAAAAAACAAACAAAAAAAACAAACAATTTTTAAATATTTACAGGGTGGTCGGAAGATCGTTGGCCAAACAGCTATCTCGGGTAGGGAGGTTCATTTTAAACCTATTTAAGGTCACTTACCTATATACAAAGTCTTACTTTTTTTTTATGCGTTGTTTTGAAAAAATTGTAAAAACCAAAAATTTATGCCTTATACCTTCGTAGCGGGGTCACCTGTGGTGTAGTGGTTAGTATAGCAAACTACGAAACCCAAGCTCGCAGGTTCGCAGACCGGCAGATGACCTTAGGATTTTTTAAAGGGAGTAAAAAATTCTTAGCTATGCCGTCCTTCGGAAGGGACATAAAATGGGGGTCCCGAGCCTGTGCGATGTCAGGTACTCGTTAAAGATCCCTATCCTAATTATACCCGGATAGGCAAAATTTCGGACTCCCTCCGTACCATCGTCCGATTAGCCATAGCAGCATGAAGTGACGTTGAACGAAATAAACAAACAACAACTTCGTTGTTTACTGATGTATCAACGCCATTTTTTTTAAATGTAATTATTAATACATTGTCCAAGTAAAATAAAAAAGATTTGATGTAAAAAAACAAATAAAAAAAAAAGAAAAAGGGAGATCAAAAAGGGAATTAAAAGTTCTTATTTATTTATTTTTTTGCCTTTAACAATATTTAAAGATCTCCCGTTTTTTTTGTTTGTTTTTTAATTTGTTTTTTGCATCAAATCTTTTTATTTTAGATTGACAATGCATCAGAGTAATTACAACAAAAAAATAATGGCGTTGATATATCAGTAAACAACGAAGTTATAAGGCATACATTTTTGGTTTTGACCATTTTTTCAAAAAAATTCATGAAAAAAAAATAAAACCCGTAAGACTTTGTATACAGGTAGGTGACCTTAAATAGGTTCAAAATGAACCTCCCTACTCGAGATACCTGTTTGGCCAACAAACTTCCGAACACCCTGTATAGTCGAGAAAATATATATAGAAGTTTGTTTTCATAATTTTCAGTATTTTTGCTTCCGAGTGTAAATCTAAAAATAACTTCCTAAAATACAAACTATATCGAATTTCCGACGAATTATACGAACTATCAGATTTTTTTTTTTTCAAATCAACTAGGTACAGCCCAGTCAATGAGGAGTGAAGAGTGCCTGAAATATGCGATAATTTTTGACTTCACAGCTTCATTAGGAGTAATTAGAAGGTAAACATACTAAAAGTGGAGGGTGAGCTAACGGTGGGGGAAAAGAGGAGAAGGGCCCAATTTTATGTTTTTCAATTATATCACGAATGCGGAGGACGCTAGAAAAATATGCTACAGGTAAAAATTAAAGCTAATTAAATTTTCTATAAAATTGTTTATATACATATTTCTCGAAATTTCAACGGTTTTCGAGATATACGTTATTAAAAATCGATAATTTTAAAAATAAAAAAATGTTTAACTCATTTTTTGTTAAACATTTGCTCAAATGACAGAAACGTATGTATGAAATTAAATTTAATTTAATGCTCTACAATTTTGATTCTGATATTTTTTTCTGAGAAACGATTGTGGAAGGTCCCAGAAGCAAAAGTTTGACAAAACGTGAGGCAACATTTGTTTTTTCCCGAAAATCACCGATTTTCAATAACGAATATCTCGAAAAAGGTTAGAATTACGAAAAATTTATATAGAATAAATGTTATAGAAAATTTAAATCACTTTAATTTTGATCTGAAACATATTTTTCTAGAGCCAACTATTTTCGAGATATAATTGAAAAACCAAAAAAAATTGAACTTCTTCCCTCCCCCCCACAGTTAGTCACCACCCCAGGGGCGGGGACTTTTAGTATATTTATCTTTTAGCTATTTCTTACGAAACTATAAAGTCACAAAATTATCGCATGATTAATGCACTCTACAATGTTTTGACTGGACTACTATTAAGGCGCTTGATTGCGTTGAAGTTATAGTTAAATAACTTGGAAGTTAAAATTCCGTTCTTGCCTCTCGGCTATACGTTTTTTTTTATTGATAAAAACGTAGCCATCACTGCTGGTTTCACATAATAACGTTTTTTCCTAAACGATTATTGTGGTAAAGCGAATATTTTTTGATAAATTAACTATCAACTTTTTGAAAATGTATCATGGCGAATTAACTTTTAATTTCATTTTTCTCATATTTGACTAAATTGGACCACCGTATTTTTTATTTAAATATATTACGCAACGCTTTATAACCTTTTACATAACATTACGACATTGCATGCCAATGCTATCGGAGCATCCATTGCGGAGGTGTGGCTACAAGATGAAATACTAACAATCTTGAATGATCTATGAAATGGAAAAAAATAACTGTCTAATGAATAAAATTACACGTTATTTTTTATACACATGATTTTCTGATAAGTTAATATTCTTAACGGTTATAATACAAGATAGACTTCAGAAAAAAATAACTTTGTTCAGCAGGACACGATATAACAGACAACATTGATTGATTTCAAAGGCGATTCAATTTACCTTGCTAAAAGGGTTGAATTGATTTATATTCAGTTCTTCTATCACGAACACGTTATTCAAAGAACTTTTTTAACGAAATTTTTGTAGTTAGTAATTGTTTTGAAAAAAAAATTAAATGTATCATCAGAAAAGAATATAAATAATTTTTCATAATTGATCCTTGGTAAAGATCGATTTCTCTATCGATACAAAAAGAACGAAAGACCTACCTCTTGTCCGGATACAGTGAACATCCTCCGTGCCCCGTTCATCTTGAGCACCTGCCCCAGATCTTCGACGACGTCTTCGAAAGGCTGAGTCGTCCGCAAGTTGAGGAGAACTCGGCACTAGGAGTACGTTGTGATAAAATGACGGAGATTGTATGACTACAGAATATTATTCTTGACAGCAAAGCTTCATTGGTAATACATTTTTATTTTTTTTTTAGTAATACAGACAAAAAACGTTGGTTTGTCGCAGTGTTTTCCCCATATCTTTGCTTTATTTTTTTTACCTGCTTGCTGAACTATGAGCTTGACTTTATTTACCGACATGCTACCTAAATTTATATGAGGTACCTGGGACCTATAATAGTGCAAAACTAGAGTTATAGACGCCAATGAGCATTAGGAGCCGAGAAAAAAAAAAAAATATGAATATCAGGTATTATTTTTTTTTTCTTAGCTCTCAGTCAAGATAAAGAAATGATTCTTTCACGTTTAATTGCAGTTATGTATGCTATTTGATTTAAAAATATCGTCTTCGTCGATATTGAGCCGTTATGCTCAAGACACGACCCGGCTTTAGGGTGCTCAAAAACTAGGGGTGGTCAGTCAAAAACGCAACAGCGGATTTCCTTGGTATTTTGTCATTTTTTAAAAGTTTTTGAGCACCCTAAAGCCGGGTGATGTCTTGAGCATAACGGAAGTATTTTTATATCAAATAGCATACATAACTGCAATTAAACATGAAAGAATCGTTTCTCTATGTTGACTGAGAGCTGAGAAAAAAAATAAAAACTGATTTTCATATATTCTTTTTTTTTCACAGGTCTCACACACGAATCGGCATTCAAATCTGTGTCAAAACTCCAAACGTCCCCTTGTGAGAAAGGTATTGAGGCCTTCGAAATATACGTCTAAAAATATCCTGGACCCAAAAAGTAAAAAACCTGGAAGTCATGAATGGAATGTGCAAGCAAAAAGAATTACTGTATACCAATCAGAAAAGAAAAATCCAGTATTTTGGACACATTATGAGAGAAGAGTATAAAAATTTAAGAATGATAATTGAGGGAATAATTCAAGGCAAGAGATCAATAGGAAGACGACTGAAGGATCTTGGCCGTTGGTATGACTGCATATCCTTAGATATATTCTTTGCGGCCGTCTCCAAAACCCAAATAGCAAGTTGGATCGCTAACCTTCGTTAGGAAAAGGCGTACTTAGAAGAAGATTTCGAGAAAAACTGTGAAAAAGTTTGAGTATTTTCGCTCTCTTTTACACACTTGTTGGACGGTTTCCCCTTAATATTTTCAATATTTCTGCAGTTATAATGGATATTTCAATTTGATTGAGTTAATACAACAATGAAGGTTTACTGTCAAAAGTAGATTTACTATCAACACTTATTACAGTTGAATAAACAACCTAAATATAGACTTCCTCCCAAGTACCTGTACTGTGTGATCGTGGTTGTTGATGATCCGGATGACCCTGCCAGAACTTGGCTTGTTGGCGTGGTCTGGATCCGGCATACTCTGCTTCCTGGTTGGTACGGGAGGCTTACTCCAGCCCCGGGGTGTCGCATCAGGAGGGTACCAGGCACCTCCGTTCTTTTTACCGTAGCTGGCGTTCTGGAACAGACTCTTCATCTTTCAGCGTTTATTTTAAAGGTATAGAGATACCTACTAACTCCTTTGATGTCTTTCACAGAATTATTATCAAATCTTTTCACAATAAAAACTATTATTAACAGATTACAGCTAGTGATGGATCGTTTTGAGTGAAACGGAACGTGTAACTGGATCCAATTTTGAACCGGTTTGGAACCAATCGCCTAAGTTTTTTGTTCCACCTGGAACGAAAACCAACGCCAAGAGATCTATTGTTTCGTTCCTCCCAAGGTCGTTCCGACTGCGTTGTTGCGTTGATCCTTCCGCTGTAGATTTCCTCCCACGTCTCCAACGCTCAAACACCCCGCACATGGGCATCTTCAAAATAAACCGCTTTCTTTGAAATTTTCTATTCTGCCGACAGAGCTCGGCTTCTTCTTTCGGATTCAGAGATATGAACCACATAAGGTTTTCCTGCTTATGTAATTAAATGATTTTTTCGCTATTTGTTTAAAAGCTAATGGAGTAGCCAGAAGAATTGATTAATCCTTTTTTCTCGGAACCAATATAGTTGGAAAATTCACGCTCAATTGTGCACTATACTTGAGCTAATTTCTCCCCTCCCCCAAAAGTTAAATTCTTGATTGAATTAAACTATTTTAAAAGTATACATTTTTTAATAATTATACTTAGCTATTTAAACCTACTTAATATTATAGTACCTATAATATTTTGTATTTGTAATAATACTATTTGTAATTATTAAATACAAGGAGGAGGCTAACAGCTCGAAGTCACTAAAAGGTATGTAACGAAAATGCATAGTACATAGGTAGTAGGTTAGTAAAACTGACGTAGAACGAAAACTGGAACTGGTTCCAATCGTGGAACAGAACGTAAAATCACATTCCACTTCTAAGTCGGAACGGCCCTTCACTAATTACAGCATGATCAGTATCTTGATGATTTTATTAAGTATAAACAAAATGATTCAATGATGAAAGGACTCGTGATAAAGCTTGGTACTAGGGTTGGGCGATAGTCGATAGTTAGCACCATCGATAGGCCGATACTATCGGTTGAGAACTATCGATTTCTATCGATAGTTTTTCGATAGTTGCTTCCTTTTTTTCCCAAAGCTATTCAATAAGGAATTTCAACTAATTTAATTAAATTCAATTATCTACTTACTATTTCAAATTTGCAGGATTATAAATTATAAGATTATATCATAAAGATGAGAGGAAAAAACGAATTTATTTTAATTTAAAAAAAGTATTTACAATTTACATAGTTACAATAATAATGAACAAATCAAATCTTTAGAAAAGAAAAATAACGAAATAGTTAATTTCAAGAGTCAAGTGTGCTCCTTGAGCCACATATGTCCCGAAAGAATAACTAGCATTTCTGCTTCCCTTTGGCTTAATCTTTGAGGGAACCCTTGAGTCTAGGAATTCCGAATTCAATTTCAAAAGAATTCGACACTGGACAGAGACAGATCAGCATAACTTCGAGAGTTTCAAAACTTGAGGGTAAAAAAGATCTATCGATAGTTGACACTATCGATAGTGACCATCGATAGGCATGACCTATCGATATATCCATAGTAACTATCGACTATCGCCCAACCCTACTTGGTACTTATCTGGATACCGTCTCACGTGGTGATAAAAGGGACTGCAGCCACGGAAGAAGGCTTTCATCACTATACGTCCAATGCCTCTTGCAGCTTTTCAGATATATGCAACTTCTTGGAATATTGTACCGAGAATACTTGGATTGAATTATAGAAAAAAAATCATATAAATAATGAATTAATTGTATAAAAAGTGACATCAAACAATAGGACAACATCCCACCGAAAAATACAAAAGAGAAGCAGAGGTTATAGCAAGACTGAGGATTGACCATACTCGCCATATCATACAATGAGAGAAGCCTCACTGAAGTGTTTATCTTGCAAGAGTCAGTTAAAAATCAGACATATTCTCGAAGAATGCCTTCATTAGAAAACCTATTTTCAGCAGGAACGGCTATAAAGAAAACTCTCGTAAATATTTGTAGATAACAAAACGTATTTAGATTAAAAAAAAATTTAGAAAAAAAAAACAAACAAAAAGCGACTTCAAGATTAAACCTACTTGTTAAAAGTTAAACTAAAATGGAAAAAATAATATTTTAATTATTTTAAAACAAAGAGCATAAAAGGAAAATCAACGAACTTATCGATAATAAATGATAAAAGTACAGTTGACTGGTATGATGAATGGAGAAGAATGCATGCATGGATGCAGTCAAAGAGGAACACCACGTCTAAGAAGAAATTCTTTAATACGTGCCAACGTTTCGACCTGCCTTGCAGGTCTTCTTTAGGGCTATAACCCTATAGTATCGAGCATCTTCTCCTCCATTCATCGATACTTATTTACCTTGACACAGTTGATGATCAGTTATTTTTGGAGTCGTTGCCAGCCAAGAAGGGCAGTTTAATCCTGCCTTAGCAACGAACTTTCGAATGGCACGTGTGGTGGTGATGAAATAGTGGGGAGATCTTTACAACTGCCATTTTTTTTTTTTTTTTTTTTTTTCGAATTCTGTTTGTTTTGGTTGGCACCAACTCCAAAAATAACTGGTCATAAATTGTGAATAGTTATATAAGTATCGATACGTTCGTTGATTGTCCTTTAATCCTCTTTGTTTCAAAGTAATTAAAATATTATTTTTTTACTTTATAGTTCAACTTTTAATATGTAGGTTTAATCATAGATCGGGTTTTTTTTTTTGTTGTTTTTTTTCGATTCGATCTTCAAGTCACCCTGAAAAATAGTTCGACTTATTTTGTCCGGGAAAAATAAACACTAAATTTGAAATTATGAGAGATGATGTATTTAATAATTGGATTCATAGAAGTGGAATTCCTAGAAATTTGACTCCTATTTTCAGTTCGACTTACGGTTGTGATCAAAAAGTTCCAGGACTTTTTATATACTATGGGAATGCAATGTCTCACAGCGATGCGGTTGGCAGCATTGTATTGCCTGACTCAACAGGAACACAGCTGTGTTTGCAGATCAATCATAACATCACTGAAAGTAACATTAGCACAGTTTGTTTGAGGTTAGTTTTATAGAGTTTGGCTATTTTATGAAAATGAATGTGAAAGAAGAGCAACGTGTTTGTGTGAAGTTTTGTGTGTGAAACGGAACAAAAAGTTTTCTGAAACCTTTTTGATGTTACAAGAGGCTTTTGGTGAAGAATGTCTGAGCCGATCATGCTGCTATCAGTGGTTCAAGAGGTTTAAAGATGGCTTTTTTGAGTAAAGAACGCAATGACTGTCATTCCTCAGCCCCCTACTCACTACTCACCTGACCTGGCTCCAGCCGACTTTTTTCTTTTACCGAAGCTCAAGAGACACCTGAAAGGACGAAGATTTCAAACAGTTGACGAAATTAAAGAAAAAACAACGGAGCTGCTAAACGGCTTTACAAAAGAAGAGTTTTCTGGGGTCTTTGATCAGTGGAAACACCGGTGGGAAAAGTGTGTAGCTTCCCAAGGGGAGTACTTCGAAAGAGACAAAATTGAATAACCTGTATGATGTATAAATAAATGTATAAAAATTCAGTCCTGGAACTTTTTGATCACACCTCGTATTTACACAATTGTTTTGTGCTTGACAATTGAGGTTAAATTTGCGTGTATGTACATGCGACCGAAGATTTTGTTTGACTTATTTCGGCTTATAGAAGTTCAATACATCGAGAGTTGACAGTATATGTAAATTAATAATTTACATATTAAATTATTACCAAGGAGAAATATGTTTATAGCAAAAAAGTGATTTCTTGTTAATTGTTTTTCTGATTTTTCTAAAAAAGTGCTGAGTTGATTTCTATAAATAAATATAATTTACCTACCGATCAAAAAAAGAATCATCAAAATCGACTCATAGTTGACGAAATAATTGCGAAAAAAACATACAAAAAAACAAAAAACAAGGAAGAATTGAGAACCTCCTTTTTTTTAAGTCGTATGAAAATTATTAAATATCTAAAACAACGGAATTTATTCTAAAAACTATATACAACCAAAATATTAAGGTAATCGTATAGTGTGAACAGGACGCTGAAGAACATAGATGTAGAAAATCCATAAATACTATCCAATTACTGGCAGAAAGTATTTGAAAACAATTAACTTCAGTTTTTTACTTAAGAGTAGTGTTCAATAATGGTTAAAATATATTATCTAAAATAAAGACTAATTGTGTAATATGCACAATGCCTTTTGTAACAACCTGGTTTGTATTATGAAAAAAATGGATTACATAAAGGACTTAAAAAAAAAAAAAAAAAAAAAAACATTAGGTGTAATAATAACTAATTATATTTTATGTGACATTTAAAATCTGTTAAAGGATCTAGATTACGTTTAAAGATAGCTTAGAACTACAATAAAGGACAAATATAGATAAGAGAAAACGATAATTATAATGTGAGCTTACAGAAATAAGTCAACTTAAAATAATTAGTGTGCTTTGGTGGTGGTCATGTGCAGCGAGATCTAGAAGGCTTCGGTTAAGGTTACGTTGAGATGTTATCTTTAGTGATTAGCTACGGTCACACACAAGGTCTCGGAATATCAACATGCGATCCCTCTACGCTCAAACTCCTTGTCACGTTTTTAACTGACAGAAGTCAAATCAGATCATTCAATAGTAGCAAGGTTAATATTCAGTTGCGTGTATATTTAATTTTACATAGAAAGGTTAAGTATGCATTGCATTATCGAGGGGGCATTGCTAGGGAATCGAGTGGGAGGCAACCTTCGCCCGCCCTCATAAGTAAAGAACTTACGAATATTTTAATTAATAATTGATTTTCATTTGTTTATCGATAAAAATCTTGTATTGAAGTTTGGAATTGAGCATTATAACTTCAATAATCATTTCACACATAGCAGTAATTTTTAACCTGGTTAAAATTGCACAGACTAGCTAATTGAAAAGACATCATTAAACATCCACAGAGACTATTTAGAAATTCTTGCGGATAATGGACTGCATTATCTATGCTTACAACTAAAGGCCCATAAATCATATTTTTACACACGATATTAAAAAGAAAAGGACCGACATTTTGATTTAGCAGAAATGATTTTATCGATCCATCGGGTTGGATTTTAATTTCTAACCATAACAGTATATGGGTGGTTTTCAAATAAAATGGCAATTTGCTGTCCCACCACTTTGAATGGCTAAAAAAAAAAAAAAAAAAAAATTACAACCAATATTTCACTGTTGTTGATTTTATCTTGTCGAGTTCATTTTTTATAATTAATTTAGGCCTTAAAACCTCAATTTCAAATGTTTTATAAATCCACAGGTCAAATTTTCAACATCTAACCTTCACAAAGAGTATAGTAATTTGTTTTCATTTTATTCTCTTTGTTATTTCTTCTTAAATTATGTGTTTATTAAATAAAATAAAACTTTCTTTTGAAATGTGAAATTTTGGGGGCTTGAGAAAATATTTCCTTGTGTCCGAGAATTTCCGAATTTATTCATGTGATGTACGTGATCGGGTGTAGAAGAGTGGGTTCTGGAACTAGGGGAGTCGGGATAACATCTTACCACCCACCAGACTATGTATTGTAACCATTCGCAACCAAGGCCCCAGGTCGCTGTATTAACCCAAGTAAGGCGACCTTGATTCTCAAAACATAGTGCCTTAATTCATTTTGACATACGTTACCATTGTCTTCTTACATTGAATTTACCACTTCCTATCAAAGTTTTTACAGTACGTAGTTTTAAACATTACGAGTGTTTCAAACCCATTATATTTGAATAAAATTGTAGTTAAATAATCTTTTTCTAATTAAAATTACTAAAATTTGACATACGTTACCAGCAATTAAAAATAAATTAATTAATCAGTTAATAATATTTTTTGGTATGATTATTGAAAGGGTCTAAAAATTCTTAACAGATGTTAATAACTTTGGTGGGGAAGCAATAATAAAATCCATGAACTTTTTAATAAAGTGAAGAAAACAAAATTTGGTAACGAATGTTAAATTTTTTGGAAAAAAAAAAACTTTAATTTTTCACACAAAATTTATTACTATTGCTATTCCTGGGAAATTACTTTAGATTAGCAACCTTTAAAATCCTTTCCAAAACCTGAATAAAAATCGTAATTCTGACAAGATACAAACCCGATAAAGTACGTCAAATTATTAAAGGTTTTATTTCTCTTAAAATTCATTAAAAATCAAGGATGCCAAAATTTGACGAACCAACTCAGGTATATATTCTTTAGTAGTGTGGTAACATCCTAATATGCCACAAAACATGAATAAGTAACTTTTTTTTGTTGAGGATTATTGGGTTTTCTAGAAACCTAATTGCCATTTTATTTGAAAATGACCCATATGACAGTTTGGCAAACCTCGTTTCTGTCACTCAAGACTATACATTTAAATTATTATTGTAGTAAACTTTATTATTGTAAACCTTCCTGGAACTATGAAGATGTTGTAGTTAAATTTTTTTACAGTTATGTTCAATAGTTTTACCATTGTAAACTCTGTTGCAGAATGGTCCTAGCCACCTATCGGTCGATTTTTGAACTGCATCCACATATTTATCGCTTTTTTATAATAATGTAATTGAAAATCTAAATTTTATTATTGCTAAACCTTCCTTGAACTATAAGGATGGTGTAGTTAAAATCTGGTATAGATTGGTTGAGGACTTCTTGCGGTTGGTAGTCACAAACGAAAATTGGCTTGTCCTTTTATACAATAGTATGGATAACCAATTGAAGAAAAGGTTCCAATGAAAATTGTAATGTTTCGAACATAAACATCGCTCTGGACAAAGTTATTAATGGCTTAGGTCTGAGTATTTTATGAAAGATTTTAAAAAATTAGACATGTAATAAATTGATAGAGAACATTTTTTTTTTTTTGTTCTTAATTGAATGTAAAAATTCATTGAAATCTTAGAGCATTTTCTAGTCTACACATTACTCGTTTTATGTCTTTTATTACGATTTCAGATTACACATATGATCAAAGCACAATTTTATAATACTTATTTATAATTTTTAAAGGATTTTTGTAATCCCAGAATAAAATTTATTTATAATCATAAGGTATAGTTGACTGTGATATATAGGAGATGTAGATAATTAGGGTAAGCAGTTATAGATATTCAGCAGATCAAAATAAAATGTTTATTATATTCTAATTTTTAAAGCCAACGTTTCGACTTGCAATGCAAGTCTTCATCAGGGCTAGAAAAAAAGAAAACAAGCAAAGAGGTATGACTACATTGTAAAAATATATGAATAAACACACACCAGAACACATAGGAATGAGTGAGAAAAATGAAGAAACATAATTTTCATTTTATGTTTTATTTTTACAATGTAGTCATTCCTCTTTGCTTGTTTTCTTTTTTTCTAGCCCTGATGAAGACTTGCATTGCAAGTCGAAACGTTGGCTTTAAGAATTAGAATGAAATAAACATTTTATTTTGATCTGCTGAATATCTATGACTGCCTACCCTAATTATCTACATCTCCTATAAATTATTTATTTCTGTATTCCCAATAAAAGGGTATATATTATTAGTAGTAGAAAAGGTGATAATATAACTGACATAGATACTTCCGGGAATGAATTTGAATACGTAGAGCAGTTTAAATATCTAGGGTCTACAATAGTTCGGAAAAATGAAAATATTCAAAACCGAAAATGATAGGAATTTATCGGTCTCAAAACTGAGTTCTACCTTACTCTCTAGAAATTTAAAAATTAGGATATATAAGAACATTATACTACCAACAGTTCTCTACGGAGGGGAAACAAGAGAGCTTACACTAAGTGCAGAACAACACCTTACAATTTTCGAAAATAAAGTACTGCGTGGAATATTTGGCTCAAAAAAGGATACGGGAAAATGCAGAAGAATCCATAACAAGAAACTGCGGAAGTTTTATCCGGTAAATATAGTTCAGGCAATAGCAGCTAGGCGGTTAAAATGGGCATGTAAAGTCGTTGGGTTTAGTAATGATCGAATTCCAAAAAAGGCATATCATTTTTGAGCCGTCAGGTAAACGACCAAGGGGTAGACCGAGATGTAGATAGGAGGATTGCGTCACGGCCGACTTCGCGGATTTGGGTTTTGAGGGAAATGGATGAAATTTTTATTTAAAAATAAATTTTATTCTGGGGCCATTGCCTCTTAAGAATAATTATAATGAACAATTAATGTATAATTTAGAAATATGTTAAAAGCAAGAAAAATACAATTAAAATTAAATTAAGGGTTTTAAAAGAAATTTAAATTACAATATGAAGTGATAAAAGTAATATTGCATGTTTTAAAATATTACACGAAAAACAAATTATATCTTAAGGTTAGAATTTAAAATAAGCTACGAAAACAAAAATAGGAAAAAAAAAATAATTCAATGAAAAAAATACAGTAAACAAAGCTAAGAAATATAAATTAACCGGAAAAATAATGTATCTTGTCAGATAAAATGATATAAATTATGCCGAAACCAATTACACAAATTTATTGCATTAGTACTAAAATAATGTAAAAAACAATATTATATTCTGAATATTCACATTTCATTAAAAAAAATATTGCCTTCATCGATATGGCTATTACATTGAATATGTAACAAGTAAACGAAAAGTCGGTATTTGAAGCTATTATGAGTGGAGGAATGGCAAATGATGGAAGGGAGGGAGTTCCAGAAGTTTGAAGCTCTGGAAATAAATGAACGTTTGAAGGATGTTGTGTTGAAGGGAGTTAGGTAGAGGTCTGAGGAACGGGATCTGGTTTTGCGGGAACTCACTGATGATTTTAATGTTAATGCTTTGAGCATATAGGAAGGTGCTGAGAGGAGAGTAATTTGTAAAGGAATGAACCAAGGAAGTATTGTCTTCAGAAGGAAGGAAATAACTATTTAATTTAATTGGTTAATAAAGGGAGCGGCTTGGTGGGAGGTGTTTTGGTGTAAGGTTAGTGGTGTCGGCATCAAACGTTCAGGTTCGCTAAACCTTTTAAAAATAACCAACTATTTCAAACAAGAAACAAATAGCCATATAGCTTTTTATGTTCTTATAAATATGAAAACAATTTTAAATACTCGTGGTGTTCAGACCAGGATCAAAGTGGATACGTAACGCTCTGCACACCGGCCGATAGCCACTTTAAGTGATTACTTTATCGTGACTTTTAATGAGACGATAAAACTACTTTTTTGCGGAACCTACCTGATGATCACGAACGGGCAAACTGTAGTAAATCACACAATTAGCCAAGGCTAGCATTTGTGCCTCATCAGTTTGGATTAAAGACCTCGCCAATCTGGCTAATGGCTTCAACGCCCTTATAAGGACCGCGATCACAAATCCTCAAGGCACGCTACGTTCAGTCCTGTGCCAATATATCGCAAAACAATAACCGATTATTAATTATTCTATATTTTAGATCAATGGAAATGCATTTTTACCAATTTCTGATTTTAAAAAAAATTTATAAAAAGTACTTTCAAAAATCATAAAATATTTTTCTTATAGAAGTTGTCGAATATATTTAGAAATATATTACAAATATATCCTAGAAAATCCTGAATAGACATCCAAGGATTGTGACATTGGTAATATTTTACTATAAATAAATACAATATAATATCGATAACTGGAAGCATATGGGAGCAGAGGGGAGATTACTTAAAATGGCGTATTATTGGATTTAAAGAAAAAACAAATGAAAAAATATTGCATTTTTATTCATTTATAATACAAAAACTATTACAAAAATAACATATAGTCCAGTCAATAAACACATTGTAGAGTCTATGAAATATGCGATAATTTTTGACTTCATAGCTTCGTTAGGAATAGTTGGATGTAAACATACTCAAAGTCTCCGCCCCTGGGGGGTGAGCTAAAGGTGGGGGAGGGGAGAAGGTCCCATTTTTGGGCTTTTCGATTATATCTCAAAAACAGTTGATTCCAGAAAAATATGTTTCAGATCAAAATTGTTTATATACATATTTGTCGAACTTTCAACGTTTTTCGAAATATACGTTATTAACAACTTTGATTATGACATTTTTTTTCTGAGAAACGATCGTGGAAGGTACTATAAGCAAATGTTTGACAAAAAGTGAGTTAAACAAATTTTTTTTTTTGTTGCGAAATTTTTTTTTTTTTTTTTTTTTAAACTATTTTAATAGCGAAAATTATCGGTTTTCTATAACGTATATCCCGAAACCTGTTGGAAGTTCGACAAATGTTTGTATAAACTATTTTATAGGAAATTAAATTAACTTTAATTTTTATTTGAAACATATTCTTTTAGAGTACACTATTTCCGAGATATAATCGGAAAATGGGACCTTTTCCACTTCTCCCCACCGTTAGCTCACACCCCAGGGGCGGGGACTTTTTGTATGTTTACCTTTTAACTATTCCTAACGAAGCCCTGAGGTAAAAAATAATCGCACATTCCATGCACTCTACACCCCCTCATTTCAGCATGCGTTGATTGGACTAATATACTTAGAGGGAACTCGAAGGTATACAGAAGGTCGTGGGTTCGAACCCACCTGGGCGAGTTAAAATATATTTTTGATGATGATTGTATTGTTGACTGTGAGTTGTAATTAAGGTGATCAAAATCTATCTTTGACTAGACTTTGCTACTATTTTGTATTTAATTTTTTAATTAATTACAGATATTTTTTCTTGTTTCTTTTTCATTTTTAAATTATTTATTTATTTTTTTAAGGTTTGTATCATCTTGGTCACATCCAATTTTTGTTATTTTAGCCCTGATGAAGACCTGCAAGGCAGGTCGAAACGTCGACACGCCAAAATATAAGTTTTTCATTTAAAAACTTGACGTGTTTATTCATCCTGACTGCACCCCTGACCATTTCATCTCCTTAAAATATATTTTGTGAGAAATGAATCTTGACTCTCCCATCCTGGTTAGAAAAGTTTGGTAATCTGCAGAATAACCCGACCTTCCTGCCCTAGAGTACATAAGGACCTTAATCCTCAATAAGCAACAAACAACAAACATTTAAACCTTATTCCAAAGAAAAAATCTATATCTCAGGTCACTGTGCATAATTAGTTAAATCGACTTCTTAAATTGTGTTAAAAGTTAATAATCGATAAACTCATGGGCTCTTGCACCAAAGTAAATTTGGTAACTTTAAAGAATAATCTCCCAAAAGAAAACTATTGGGATCTAGAGATACAAACTTTTACCAATAGTTGAAGCCTAGAGTTTAACAACTATCAACATAACACAATTTGAGAAGAAGTCGGTTTAACTAGTTATGTTCACAGAGATATAACTTCTGAAAAATGATAAAAAAAACTTCATAAAATCCATAAGTGTGTATCAATAAAACTTAAGAAACATGAATTATTTTAATTTTTTTTTTTTTAAACCATTTAAATTTATAAACTAAACTCATAATAATAAAAATACGTGTACAAAAATATATGTATGCATATGTATACAATCCGAAATTCATTGTATTATTTTTTTTTTAATTCATCAATATTAGTTTGCTTTTAAATTTTGACACATAACAGACTTAAAAGACAAGAAACTGCTCGTCGTTCAACATTTATTGGCAAACGTTCAAAGCTCCCAATAAACAATAGACTTATTGACATGACAATAATTAGACGCATTTGATTATATGGAGTTGAGCTTTGAGCCTCCACTAACCCTTCCAATTCTCGTATCCATTCCTTACAATTCTAAATCCTTTGTAAAATCCTGAATGCTCTATATTCTGTCACAAAGAAACCCCTATATTCTATGCTCACTCGAATCCACTAGTCACCCAACTTGCCTCACACTAAATTCCCAGTATCCTCCGAGGCGCCTAAAAAGAAGGTGGTCAAGAGACACTACTACCTTCTATCCTAGAGACAAGACTACCTTCTAATGTACAAATTTTATTGATTTGCTAACTAGTGAGTAGTTGCTCACATGTTCTTGACATGTCATTGTAAAAATTTATCTCAAGTTTACTTGTATATAATGTATGCAGTTGAAGACATTAATAAATAGGTAAAAAAAAAAAATCTTTTAATGAGAGTTCAATAGCTGTCTCATTTGATTTTCATAAAATTATTAAATCAATAACATCACAATTATATTCTGCTCACACAATAATAATACATTTAACCAAAGAATTGACAGCTTCTCCGTGTTTTACTACCCAGATTGAATGGATATCGTCCTGCACTTGTTCTCATGTGAGGGTACTTACGAGAGTTTTAATAATTTTATCATTATATCTAAGCCAACTAGATTTACTTTTTTTTTTTTTTGTTTCATATCAAACAAACAGTATTTCAAATAGGTTGAAAGCAGTTAGGTTAACATTCCAAGAGGTTTATTGATGATTATTAGCGTGAGAAAATCAAGAGCCGAAAGACCTTGCCTTGCAGTTAAAAGGGATATAAACCTACTAGGTATTAATATGCATATTAAATGCGACCATGGCAGATTCGTCACGCGACCCTACACCTGTAATCTGACCTTACTGATACAATAAACCCTTCGGATAATATATAATATATTTGAAATATAATAATAATTAATGTATCGTGAGGTGCGATTAGTTTTTGAACTCGAAAAGAAAACTTGAGCATGATTTTATAGAATGTTTTCATGAGTTATGAGCGAGGAAGTTTAAAAACTAAAATTTGATTGGTAGGCTGACGTCATTGGCAGGTGTTTTCTTTCCCAGTCTCTGATTGGTCGAAAGTTATTAGACAAAGTCGTGTAATCTACAGATGTGAGTTATAAATTATGTTTTTAACATTGGGACAATGACAAGAAAAAATTTCACCCAATTTTTTTGTTTTCGTTTTCTCAGCTAAAAGTATCATTTTTCTTTAGGTGTTTACGTCCCCAGGCATAAGAAACTAATTTGAGTCATTAAAAATATTAATTAAACAAAAGCAAGCAGAATTTGAAGAGTGTTAGGCTAGAAGGGGGAATTTTCGGTAGCCATAGTTCTGAATAAATCGCAGTAGTAAAGTACAAAGTCTATATTCTTTCTCATTGTGAACATTCCATTAAACTCCAAAACATGTTAAAGTCCTCTTTCTAGCCTACATTAGACCACCTTAAGTGATAGTACTGGGACAAGCTAACAGGTGGCGGTGAAATCTTAGTTTCAATTTTTTTTGGACTTTTCCCCTTTTAGCTTAACACATTTAATTAAAAAAAAATTGAAACCACATTATACCCCATCGAATGCAGGATTTAATGATCGCAAGGGACGGATTTAAACCTTATTATTATTTCTTTCTTTTTTCTTTAAACCTTTTATTGAGTAATTAGGTATTACAATCTGCCACAAATTTTTTTTTTTTTTTTTTTTATTTCAAAACATCTTTATTCAAAAGATAAATAGTACATTGATACATATATCATTAAAATATAATGTATCTAGACAGAGTTTTACAAAATATCATCCTTTTGGATGTTTTAATGTGATTGAATGTTAGAAAAAAAAAACAAAAAAAATTAGTGTTACAGATAAATAGCGACATTCAGTGACGATGTTACACTGAGATTAAGGTAGTAACAAAGGAAAAAAAAAAAAAAAAAAGGGATAAATAATTAAACAGATAGGAAAAAAAAATAAATAAAAAATAAAATAAATAAATAAACAAAGAAATTAAAAGAGAGTTTCAAGACGGGAATTTGTCTTTCCATTTCAGTTGGTTGGATTTGAAGGAGGATTCAAGGAAGAGAAAAGAGGATTGGACAGGGTAGGTAGCATGTCGTAAAATTTGATGTGACAACGTTTTATGTACTGAACAGGGTTTTCTAGATTAAATCGAGATGCAAAATCAGTCAGTCGGTCTGTACGCCAAGGGGACTGTCTTCGTATAGTCATTAGTGTTCTGTTTTGGAGTCTATTTAATTTATTGATGGTATCTTGAACTAAGTGCCGAAAAAGAGGAGCTGCATGAAGAAGTCTAGGACGAAGGATAGCTTTATAAAGAAGAAGTTTCAATCGGACAGATAAAGTTGGAGAGCGAAAGAGATGTGAAAGAGAAGTGAATGTTTGACGAGTGAAGTTTAGACGATGACGGAAATGACTGGAAAAGGTTAGGTGTCGATCGAGGCGAACACCAAGGTAGTTAATAGATGATGCAATCGGAATTTCGGTATTATTAAGCTTGATTGGCTGGATCTTTTTTTCCTTTGGGATTGACGGGAAAATGAGAAAACTATGGCGTCAGTTTTAGAAGGGTTTATACAAATACCTAAATTGGAAAGGGAATCTGAAATTTGTTGAGCCACCGCTTGTATATTTTGAAGGGCTTTTGTAGTGCTGATGGAGGAGCTGTAGATCGCTATATTGTCGGCATAAGCTGATATTTCGACGCGTGGGTAACGAGTGCCGATGACATTTGCTGTGTAAATGGAGTAGAGGATAGGAGAAAGTACAGAGCCTTGTGGAACACCAATCCGAGAGGACTTATATGATGACAAGGAGTTTCCAACTCTATAACAAAAGGAACGATTTGAAAAATAAGACCGAAGTAGATTAAAGAGGAAAGGAGGAAATTCGTGATGAAGAAGTTGAAGAAAAAGATTCTCATGTTGAACGCAATCAAAAGCTTTAGTACAATCAAGGGAGATCATAGCAGTAGCGTGATTTTTAAGAAGAGCAGTGGTAACATAATGTTGTACACGTGAAAGTGAATGTACAACATTTAGACGAGGTTGGAAGCCTGTCTGTTCGTAAGGGATAATTGAGAGTTCATCGCAATGAGTTTGAATATGCGGGAGCAATAATTTTTCAAAAAGCTTTCCTAAATGGGAGAGGAGGCTAATGGGACGGTAATGATCCGGATTTAAGCCAGTTTTATTAGGTTTCAAAAGTGGTATAATAATGGCTTTTTGCCATGAGCTGGGAAAATATCCAAGAACTGAGCAATTGTTGTAGATGGAGGTAAGATAATTTAAGGTTATGCGGGTAAGATGGCGGAGAAGAATAGCCTGCATATTATCTGGCCCAGGTGCTTTCTTAGGTGCCATTCGAAATATCGTTGCTTTAACTAATTTAGCATTAAAATGGAGTACATCGGAAGATTTAAATGGCAGAAAAGGAGGAACATAAGGAAGAGGTGCAGAAAATGTTGAGCATAATGATCACAAAGAGCTTGTGCTTGCTCTTGTGCTGTAGGAAGCGGAGAGTGTAAAGTGGGAAGGTTAATAGGAAGGCGTTTATGATAAGATGATCGCGATAATTTCCAAAATTTTTGTAAATTTTGGGAGGCAGCTGTTATTTTATTTTCCCAGATTGAGTTTTTCCATTTTCTGTAAAGCTGGGAGATTTGTTTTGTAACAGAACGGAGAGCAATGCGGTCTTCTGGTTGATGGCATCTCCGCCACCTATTTAGCAAACGATGACGGACAGATATTAACCAAAGAATATGTTTCGGAGGTGTTTGTAATACTAAAGGTTTTGGTTGGAAAGTAGGGATAGAATGAGAGGCTGCTTCTTGGAGCAAAGTGGTGAAACGATCAACTGCGTTGTCTATATCAGCCGTGGTTGGTATATCAGGTAAAGGGGGCAAGGAAGAAGGAGAGTTTTTGAAAAGAAAGGATTGAAATCTTATCCAGTCAGCTTTAGAATAATTGTAATGGAATGAAGAGTTGGGTGGGGTGCTAATAGAGGATATGTGATAGACTACAATAGGAAATGTTGTTAAGAGTATAACAATAAGTAATAAGATGAGGTGCCATAAATAAATCTATTGTACTAACATACAATCTGCCACAAATGTGTATTGCCCACATTAATATAGATGACCCATAGTAATATAGATGGCGTATGATTACATTCACACATTATGTACAATGAGAAAATAAAAAGTAAATTAGTAATTAAAAAAAAAAAAAAAAGTAGAAAAGAAAAGAACTATGATATATATCAACAATATAAAATATACTATATACAAAATAAAGTAGTAAAATTTCAAAATAAATAAATAATAGTAATTATTTATATTATATTATAAAGAAGAATTTATCCTTCAAAGCCAAGGTCAGACATTATAATACAGTAATTAAGCCCGTGATACTCTATGGGACCGAGACATCTTACCTCCCTAGCTAGCATGGAAAAGCTGGTGAAGGTAGAAAGAAAGATACTCAGAAAAATCTACGGACCAAGAAAGACACCAGAAGGTTACAGACTAAGGTCCAACAGAGAAATCTATAATAACAACAAGAGTCTAGAAACCGATATCAAAATAAGAAGACTGAGATTCTACGGGCATATGATGAGGATGAGTCCTGAAAGATTGAACGGGAAAATCTTCCGACATTTCCAACAGCAAAAGAACACATCTGGGTTTTTTAGACAAATTAAAGATGACATGAATTCAATGGGAATAAAGGATACAGACTGCCAATATAGGGAAACATATAGAAAATCATTAAATGACATAAAGGTCTTCGTGGGAAGGGAAAGAATAAGGAGGAGTGGGGCTTGGACGGAGGAAAGAAAAGCCAAACATGCAGAACGAATGAGGAAGTTTTGGGAAATGAAGAAGAATCCCAAATCATGATATTCGCGTGGTCTTTTCGCCTTTTCGCGCCCAAAAAAAAAAAAAAAAAAAAAAAAAAAAAACAAAGGTAAAAATACAATCATACTTATTTACAATATACACTCATTCTAGGGATCCCCACCAGACCTGTCCAAGCCAGGACAAGCCAGGCACAGAGAGAGCCAGAGAGCTGCGTCACTGGTGTAAAATCCTACTTAGTGGAGACTAAGTAAGAGCGTTATAGTACAGTCACTCAGGGCATGAGTCGAGAAGCTAGCTATTGCCAGAACCCCAATAAAAGTAAATTTTACAAAAGATCTCGGGGCCACTGCCATTTTAGTCTGCGATGGGGTTAGGATGAAAGGAAAGGTTGCGATGGAATTTCGAAAATTTAAGGTGGATGTGGTCGAGGACGTATGGTATTTTTAGATCTTTATGTAGGGTTTTGTTGGAAACATAGTAAGGAGCATTTACTATAGTTAAGAGGATTTTGGATTGGAAGGATTGAATGCGTTTGATATTCGACTTTTTTGCTGTCCCCCACAGTTCAAGTCCATAAGTCCAAATAGGTTTAGTGATGGTTTTGTATATGAGAAGTTTGTTTTCAATGGAAAGATGAGATGTCCTTTTTATTAGTCTATACAATTGACTGAAGCGTTTGTTAAGTTCTTGCCCTTTAAGTCGGTTCCATGTAAGTCTTTTAAACCCTATTAATTAAAAAATATATAAATATATATATATATATATATATATATATATATATATATATATATATATATATATATAATGTTTCTTGGTAACTTTTTGTAAATACCAGTTTGTTTTGTTTTTTATTTGCGAATGAGTACATTGGGACTACGCATAGTTCTCAATAGGCTTGCTTTTCCTTTCTTCGTGACCACACTTTCTTCCTTCATTTTACGGCTGTGGGTTTCTTTTCTCCCTCGAGACCATGTTGTTCCAGTCTTCTTCTTAGGCTTCTTCTCCTGTTCAACTTGCCACTTGTAAATTTCCGACATGAAAACTATCCTCTGGTGTGATTCCAGCAAGTTTAAGATAAGTTTTGATTTCACCAATCCACTTCATTGGCCCTTAGTTCATAGAATTCAACTATTTGTCCAGTAAGCCTCGCTGGGTTCATTCTCTTGATGTATCCATAGAATTTTAATCTGCGTTTCTAATGTCACTGTGAATATTAGAGTATTGTTTGATTTCTTGATTACTTCTGAGCCGCTACTGTTCGGGTTTCAAAACAAATACAAATACTGTTTTATTTTATTTTATTATTTTATTGATACTTCTAATACGCTTTATACACACTGGTTAAAAGGTGTAGTGGTTAGCATAGCAACCTACTAAACCGAAGATCGCGGGTTCGCAGCCCGGCAGATGACCTTAGGATTTTTTAAAGGGAAAAAAAATCCTTAGCTATGCCGTCTTTCGGAAACGTAAAATGGGGGTCCCGAGCCTGTGCGATGTCAGGTACTCGTTAAAGATCCCTATCCTAATTATACCTGGATAGGCAAAATTTAGGACTCCCACCGTAGCATCGTCCGATTAGCCATAGCAGCATAAAGTGACGTTAAACGAAATAAACAAACAAACAAACACTGGTTAAAACATATTGTGACGTAAACAGCTAAAAACAAATGAATGTTTTAGCCGAGAAAATAAAAAAAATAATTTTGATTTATCTACACCTTAGAAAGGACGGGTCAACCTTCAGGTAACCAACCTATTGGACTGATTAGGAGGAACTAATGATGGTTCAGAAATACTGGACCTGTTATTATGTAACAGGAATGGGCTGACTGAACGGCGTCACTGTTACCGATATTCAGAAGTAACAGGTACGAGATACTTGCATACTCACTTCAGTACTAGTAACAACATTCATACCTATTACCTTCGTACTGCGTACTGCCCTAGACTAGTATTTCTAACTTGTCATCTCTACCTGTTACCAGATACTCGTTTACCTAAACCAGTATTTTTACTTCCACTCTCGTACAAGTATTTTCTGGTAGAATGTCAGCCAGTTTTCATTATAGTAGACACTCTTACATTATTTTTTATTTTATTATTGTTAATTTTCATAGCCATTAAAATACACTCAAATATGAAATATATGCATAAGCAATTATATTATTTTTGCTAGTCATAAGTCAAATAAAAAATATGTATACTGTTATAAAACATCTAACATCTTAAATAATAATTAGTCAATTATTTAATATCTTGTTGATAATTCATTAATGCTTTTAATTAAAGTTTTATTAACTGTAATCAGCCAACAAAAAATTTGATCTTCATTTAACTACCAGTATTTCATGAATAAAATGGTTGAGGGTTAAAAAAAAAGTTTGCTAAAACATCAGTGTAACAGGTTGAACATTACGAGTATGGAGAGACGCTGACCTTGAGACAAGTAACAGGTATATTGTAACAGGTATTTGTAACAGATATTTTTTTGGAACAGTATTGGTCGTCCCTGTTACTGAAAAATATCGATTTATACCATCCCTATTAGAAACACCCAGACCGGATTCGCACTCCCACATACGGCCATATCATATCATCTATAATGATTATTTGAACTGTTCCACTAATTTGAGCCATTATTACTAAATTACAACAGTAATCCGTTCCGTATTAAACTGTTGATTTCTAATGGATATTGGTTAAATAAAATACACAATGATTTAGCCTAAGGTCGGGGCTTGGGATCGCGTGACTAAAATAGTCTATCGTCCTCCATATTAGGATAATTTCATGATCCTACTTAAACCCGTTTTTTATTGGACAATAGCGACTGTAAATGGCTTCAAATCAAATTAATGTTCGATAGGACGACTTGATATCGAGATATACAGCGCCTTATCGATATTTCTTTTTTATAATATGCATAAGTTAGAGTTTTCCGTGACGCTTGGAAGTAGTAATGCGTTCGGCCTTGGTGACCAACGACGCTTAGTAAAATCGTTTCTTTAGCAGCTGAGTTAACCTTGTCGCTGAGAATACTGCTAAATTGTTTGTTAGTAACTAATAGTCAGTTTTGCATTGAAGATAATTACTATATCGTGGAAAAAAAAAAATAAAATAAAAATATTACTAGCATGTTTAAGGTATTGATTGTAGCTAGCACTTTCTAGAAAACGCGACAAACTTAAACTATTTCAACAAGAAATTAAATTTTTAATAGACAAATTTATAGGAAAATATACGGTCCTTGTGTATAAGTATAACTTTGTTTGAGACGACATATTTTAAATATTCGTTTAAAAAAGGGATTGAATGCGTTGCCCTTAAGACGCCATTTTGTAACTCTAATCTAATTCATTTCACTGCCAACTGAATATTTTAAGAAAACTGAACAATATCAAAGTGGCTTTAAGAAATAATAGAAGATGAATTATATAGTTTCTATCTAAACTATAACTACACAAACTGGTGGGTTGATCCCATAGTTTTCTTGTGTAACGTTTTTTTCACTTTCAAAAATGTAACATTTTGACTAGCTCTAGCCCTGACGGTGTTGCCCGGATCAAAAATTTGACGAAACTTTCCTTGTCAGAAATTTAATGGAGAATAAATTTTGTTATATAGCATTTGTCGCCAGGACCTACCGTTTAAGAGCTATATTGGTTTGAATGAAAAAAAAGTAACGTTTTGCCTCCATTTTTTAAGAGCTGAGGCTTTTTTGAAACGCTTTAGCTCTCTTGGTTTTGCTCGAAATGAAAATTACAGGTAGAAATATCCGTGATCTATTGATTTTCCAAGACAAAGAGAAATTGAGTTTTTCAACTGATTTATTTTTCATTTAATACATTATTTTTTTAAGTTGGTTTTTAAAATATTTTTTTTAATGATCTGGATATCCAAAAAGTCTCAGCACTTTCCTTTCAAATCGAAGGAATTGATTTCCTTATCCCCATGTAAGCGTCCAACACTCAGACCCATCTGTAAGCAAAAAGGAAGTAGCTCCACTTAAAGTTTTAAACCAGTTTGAAGATTGAACAAACTTACTACAAACAGCAGCCCAATCGTATGTTTCAAACAATAATTTACAACTTGAAATAAGTTATCAAACAAAACAAATATATAAATAAATAAATTAATATATATAATCATGTCCTGCATTTTACAAGGGGACGTTTTTAATTGTAACTCAAAGATTTAATCTAAAAATCCGAGGTCAGATATACCTTGAGATATTTCAATAAGGGGAAATCCTGCGATTTCCTGATTTGGACTAAACTATGCAGTTTTACGGTTTCTAGATAACCTTAAAATTTGGTTTTAATCGCTGGCGAAATATGTGAGGTAGCGCAAATTATTTACATTTTTTTTCAGAAATTGACAGGATTCTTTTATTCTCTAAAATCTGGAGCAAGCCCAATGTTATATACATGGATAAAAAACAGAATGTATGCTGATTCTTGTGATGCTATTAGTATTGTAATCGGTTGAACACAGCAGTTGTTATTGCCGTTAGAAATTGTTGATGAAATCTCAACTTTAAAATTTTAACTTCCTCGAAAGGGGTAAAAAATTAATATTTTTTTATTTTGATAAAATTTGACATATAAGGGTTTTATAGCGCGTTTAATCGAGATTTGCGGTCAGTTGTCCATGAAAAAAATCTTCCACTGATTTACAGCGGATTTCATCGGAATATTATATTTTTTTTTGGAGTTTTTGAGCACCCTAAAGCCAGGTCGTGTCTTGAGCATAAGGAAAGTATTTTTTATACCAAATCGCATACATAACTGCAATTAAGCGTGAAAGAATCATTTTTCTATCTTGATTGAGAGCTGAGAAAAAAATAAAACCTGATTTTCATTTATTTTTTTCTCTGCTCCCAATGCCCATTGGCGGCTATAACTCTAGTTATGCACTATTATAGGTCTCTACTACCCACATAAAAATCGAAACTCAAATCTGTGAGTTACAGCTCAAAACGTCCCCTTGTTAGTAGGAATGTCCTAGTATTCTTCACACTCGTTAGTTTTTCTGAAGTTCCTTCACCACTGTTATTGCTTCAGTTAACACATCGAGTCAATACTGGAAAATATCTATAGTGGAAGAATGGGACTTTACGAAGAAATCAAGTCAACCCACGGTCCTGAATCATTCACAGTGATGAAGGTACTTCAGAAATCCAACAGAAAACTAGCAAGTGTGAAAAATACTAAGACATTCCTACTAATGTAAGATGCAGGGCATGATTATGAGAACAATATAGTCTCGAAACGTCGCGAAAATAGTTGTTTTTATTTATTGACTGAACCTCAAAAACCTTACAAAACATTTAATAGTAACAGTCAAGAAATTTAATCGCGGCTAATTCGCGAAAAATGCGATTACAATTTTTATTGGGTGAATAATAATAGATTAATTGTCATATGGTATATGGAAATAAGCTATGTTAAAAAATATGTTAGATATTTAAGCTGCACACTTTTACCACAAATTAAGTTCCTTATAGTTGTAAACAAACAAAAATACGATCGATGTCGCAACCTTATAATATGGTACTTTCTGTGAACTCATGGTGCCTGCAGAGGTGAAATTGGAAACAAATTTTGAGTTGTTTCGTGACGAGAAGCTATTAAAAGACTTATGTTAAAGAGGAGGTTAAAAGACTTATGTTCTCTGGTGACACATGTAAGGCCAGTACGATTTTCATATTCTTTACGAGCAACCCACCAATATTGCTTCACCAGTAGCTTCGTCCCCAACTACTCTTCCTTTAGTTTTCCGGTCACAAGATAATCGGCTTTTCTCAACCAGGCCCAGATTGTACCTAGCATTTCTGAATTTCATTCCTTGGACCTAGAATAATGAAGTAAACCTATCAATCTAAAAGTAAACAACTTAGGAAATGATTCACAGATTCAGTTCGAAGCAAGCAACTAAGGAACTCGGCTGCAAAATATATTCAAGCAAATGTAGGGGTCAACAGGGAAGCTGTTAAGAAATACATGGCAAATCATCCTGAAATTAGCAGGAATGTGGTTTACAAACATAAAGAAAACCAACCCGAAGTTAAAGGATATGCTGTATACACATATACTCTGAGAATCACCCAAATATACTTAGAGGGGCTGTACAGAAGTATAAGAAAACCCATCCTAAAATCCATAGAAAGTCTTGAAAAAAAATCATCAGAAAATAATCCTCATGTTAAACGTGTACCTGTAACAAAACACGATGGAAGATGTTCAATGGAAAGGTTACAGCCAGTATGACCCAAAAACTGAATATACAAAAGACAAAACCGTCGATATTAGATCGCGATCTACTTGAAATTGGTGTTATGATGGAAAATGGAAGGAAGAGCCCTGCCATGTGCTGCAGTAACAGAAAAGTCCAACTTCCTCCCATTCAAGAATATCCTGAACACTTGCACAGCCTCCTTACTTACGAACATTTTCTAAATAAGCATTTTCTATAGAACTATGCTAAGCATTTTCTAAATAATATTTGGAAAAAGAACGGTTGTTTCCAAATCACGTCATTTGGAGCAAAAGAGATAAAATAGGGAGATATGATGCCAACATTTAAGGTGCGAAGACAGTTATAATATATATCACAGAATAGGGAGTTTGATGCCTGGAACGAAACAGCAACCATCTTTTATTCAGGTAAATTTTGTTGGTGATGACAACCATGAAAGAGGCATTCGCTGTGGTCACTTTCAAAATGTCGAGCCTGCAGTCGTATGCCAACTCCAGAAAATTCTTCATGAACATAACGAGTATATCAAGGACTTCAGAGCTGCTGTTGAGTCCCCAAAGATCTGTGAGAATCAGTGAGTTCTATCAAGTGTATGATCCTGTTCAGTGTCGTCTCATGTTCTACCAAGGAGTAGAATCTCTCAGCGTAACCCTAACACCAATACTCCACTTAAGAAAACTGTGTCTGCAGCTGATTTTTACGCCTAAATATTGATGGAGCGAGGAGATGAAGAACCTTATTTACTTCAATTTCGTAATCTCCTCAACCAATTTATGCTCGATATGTACGCAAAAATGGAAACAGAAAGACTAAACTTTATTCGAAAAAATCAAAAAAGTTGAGAAGTTGAGACTATATTCTCTTAAAGTATGCCATAAGAAAAGCTGGGTAGTAAGATAGTAGTGCTGCCTTGAAACTTCACTGGAGGACTATCAAAATAATATAAAATTAACTTTTGCAAATTGTCAAATTTACTTATTGAAATTATTCTAAAAATGGAATTTGGGTTTATTTAAGTAATAATAATTATCAACGTTAAGCTTAACTTTTACTAATTTAAGCTGTCCTTAATCCTAATGATATTAAACCGTAGCGGAGCAGGGTACTTTCAGCTAGTATATAAATATTTCTAACAATGTTTTACACAAGCTCCAATCTCCGACTGGAGCTACATCTTTTTTTCAGCAAAGCCTTCAATTGTTATTTTTTTTATTTTTTTTATTTTTTTATTTATTGAAATTTACAACTGTATAAAATATATACAACAAGTAAATGTGTTGAAAGTAAATACAATGGCATGTAAATAACATGTGAAGAACTATTCACTAGTAGCACTTCAATAAATTCTACACTAAAAGGTCTCTAGGCCATCTTCTTTTCAGACGCCTCGGAGGATTATCTGGAATGGAATAGGAAGCAAGTTGGGAGACTATTGGATTGGAGTGGTTATGGAGCTTACTATGGAAGGATAGATATCTGGTTTGGGCTAAATCAGCAACATATGGGACATTAAGGTCTTTATGGATAAGCTTATTTGTAAGGAGCATTAAGGATTTTTCGAAGGATTTTGGATTGTAAGGATTGGATACGAGAAGAATTAGAAGGTTTAGTTGAGCCCCAGAGCTCAACTCCGTATGTCCAAATAGGTCTGATAACTGTCATGTAAATGAGTCTTTTGTAGAAAAACAATTGTTATTAAAATAAATTTGAGACAAATTGCCGGAACTACTAACCTTCCCTGAAGAGGTAGAAACAAAACAGATTTTTATTTATAAAAATGGGAATTCAAGTGATTCGATTGCCTACTGTTTTCTTATAAGAGAAATTACGAAAACAAATGAAAATCAGTGATTGTGATTTCCTGCTTAGTTAAGTAGAAATCTAGACAGAGATGTAGGTTATATGATAAGATTTAGTAGACCTATTTCGCACTGATACATACTCGCATAAATTTATTCCTTTTTCTAGAATACGACCTCAACGTAATTTAAATTGACAGATGGCATATATTGATATAGTAATTATATCATTCACCTCAAACGTTTTCTCTAATTTTGCTAACAATAGCGTGTATGGACATTTTTTTCTTCTCGGCGGAATCAATGGAACATGGCGTGCACAATGACACAACCTTCCTCCATTAAACTAACGTAACGGAATCTAACAATAAATTGGCTTCGGTGAAATATCGTTTTATTGCACGTATATAAGAGTAAGCTGAAACGAAATCATCAGCCGCCATTATAGGTTGTGTAGTAAATTCTATAAATACAAAATGGCCGAATTATGTGCTAAAAAATAAAATCGGTTTTAAATTTAATAATGATCGCAGGAAACATTGTCTATATTCATGAAAACTAAATTCAGGTATCAAACTTTAAAATCGATTGAATAATTAAGGAAACTATTTATCTCTCGAAGTAGGCAAGATGGTATTGAAGGATAAATACAATTAGGTTTGATGAATTATTTGCCACATTCAAAGGATTTATTTTTATTCGAAGACTACTTTCACACACAAAAATCTATACATCAGCACTTTGCAAGAATGTAAGACAAGTAATAAAATTTTTTGATAATACCTAAGGAGGCAAAATGAAAACATATAATGAGGCTTTTATCGATGAATGTCTTCATAATATGATATATTATATCAATTGTACCGGGAACCAGTACCTACGAAATAAATAAAAAAAATCGGACCATTTTTTTGCGAAGTTATGGTCTTGAAAAATTGTAGAAATTTACCAACTTGCGGTCAGGCCCAATTCCCCGCGAAAACACGTTTATCGTACTCTTTTGGCTATCAGTTCGAAACTATTAGTCCGATAAAAAAAAATTTTTTTCATCTTAAACCTGGTTAAATTTAATATTAGACTGTTATACATGAAGCTTTAATCAAGCCCTTTAAAATACACATGCCAGTACGCTAAAATAAAACCCGAATTGTTGTGAAAGCCAGGTTTTTTAAAAACACTATTCACTCTAACTCCACGAATACTTGTCCGATCCCAAAGTTCTTTTTTCCATCTCAAAGCTGGTGAAATTTACTATTAGATCCTATATATGTAATTAATATAAATCCAGTTAAACACCTACGTTAGCACGCTAAATGTTATAGCAAAATATGACAATTATAACATGTTCAGTGAATTCAATATAAATTGCACATGCCTATAGGATTTAACAGTAGATTAAACCAACTATGAGATGGAAAAAAGTAATTTGGGACCGGACGAATAGTTTCGGAGTTAAAGTAGAAAATGTTTTTTAAAACATTTTAAGGGACTTGGTTAAAACTTCATATATAACAGTCTAATAGCAAAATTAACCAGCTTTAAGATGCAAAAAAGATAATCTTGGATCGGACTGATAATTTCGGAGTTATAGCCAAAAGAGTAAGACAAACGTGTTTTCGCGGAGAAGTGGGCCTGACTACATGTATCCATGTTATGAGATTAAAGAAGGATAATGAACTGCTGTCTGAGATGCGTTCTGAGAATACCACGCCACGAACATATTTCCCACCACTACACCAAATTAAAATGGTTATTTCCTTCCTTCCGTTGACAGTACTTCCTTGGTTCGTTCCTTTACAAATCTCTTTCCTCACAGTCACCTTCCTATATCCTGAAAGCTTTAACATTAAAATCGTCAGTGAGTTCCCGGAAAACCAGAGCCCGTTCCTCAGACCTCTACCTAACTCCTTTCAACACTACATTCTTCAAACGTTCCTTTATAATCAGAGCCTCCAACTTCTGGAATTCTCTCCCTTTCATCATTCGCCATTCCTCCTATCATAACAGCTTCAAACCCCGACTTTTCATTTACCTGTTAGATATTCAATCTAATATTCATATAGATGTAGAAAATATTTCTTAAAATGAGATATGAACATTCATAATTTAATATTGATTTTGTACAGTATTAGTCTAGTATTATTGCACTGAATTGGTTTTGGCATAATTTATATTATTTATCAGATAAGACACATTACCTTTCCAGATAATTTATATATGCTTTGATTATTGTATTTGATTTCATTGAGTTTTTGTTTAATTTTCTCTATTTTTGTTTTCGTAACTTATCTTAGATTCTAACCTCAAGATATAATTTTTTTTATGTGTGATATTTGAAAATATGTAACAATACTTTTATATTGTAATTAGAATTTCGTTTAAATTCCTAATTTAACTTTAATTATATTTTCCTTACTTTTATCATATTTTTTAATTATATATACGGTATGCTAGGTAGCCATCAATTTTTCATTGTAATTATTCTTAAGGGGCAAAGGCCCCAGAATAAAATTTATTTTCATTCATATCGCGCGCATGATGGCCAATTTCTACAATTTTTCGAAGACCATAACGAAAATGGTCCGATTTCGGAGTTATTTTTTTTATTTCGTAGGTACTGGTTTCAACTACAATTGATATATGTAGTCTTCTCGATAAAAGCTTTGTTTTTGTGTTATAGGCAAAAAAACGGTATTTTGGACGGCTTTCTTTTTTTTTTTTTTTTTTTTTTGGGGGGGGGGGGTATGAAGCCGATGGCTGCCGTGGTAGCAAACTTCAGATTCGGATTCAGCACCCAAAAAATCATAAATATTCGTTGAGGATAAAAGTTCGGCAATTTTTTCTTGATACGTCGTTTTGGAGCCTTATTTTACTGGACTAACTTACAGAGCTACAACGGTCAAAAGTTTTGAGTGTGAAAAGTCCCAACACTTAAAAAATGTAGTCATAATGTGATTTTTTAAATTTAAACCAATAATTTAAACCTCTTAAACAGTTGGTCGTAGCGACCAACGTTATATAATAAATTACAGTAGAACATCGATAATCCGAACTAATTGGGACCGGGGGTGGTTCGGGCTATCAAATCGTTCGGATTACCAAAGAAATTTCTTTCCAGGCATATTATGTAGCATGCAAAAAATGAACACTGACAACTAGTTCCCATAAAATAAGAGGAACGTTGTATTGTTAAAGGTAAATAGTTTCTTTTATGAAATACTACTGTGCTACAGTAAGGTAACTAACTATATTTTATATAATGTATTGCACATGAATTTCGTAATATTTTAAATAGTATGTATACAATCTTATACACACACAGAAAGAACAGTACTGTATTCACAAAAAAAATTATGCTGTAAAGAAAGATAAAAAAATTAAAGAAAACAAAAAACTAAACATTTGGAAAATAGTCACTCATTTTCTTCTGAACTAAGGTTGAAGAACGTCTTTTGGCTGCTAAATCACGGTTTTTGTTTACCGTGATTAACTGAGGTAAACAGCATTCAGGTTGTTTTTCGTACCAGTTCATTGCCGTTTCAAGAGAACTGAACGCATCGGCATGGGATGGGCCCGAATCAATAGCGTCTTCATCATGCGTTCATGTTGCGTATTCACGTTGACTTCCGTGACAAGAGACAGGATCTCGTATTCATTGTAGATTTGGTAACCATGCTCATTAATATCGCTTATTTTTATTTTTCCCAAAACGGCGCTCGGATTATCGAGCGTTCGGATTACAAAGGTTCGGATTATCGAGGTTCTTCAGTATATAAGTTGCTATAAACAGAGCATATATACCTATCAATCCATTCAAATACAATAAAAATGTATACGTATTCAAATAATAAGGAGATTGATATTAACAATAATAAGTAATATGAGATAGATAGCATAATTATAAAACAATTTAATACAAACTGATATTAGATATAATATTGTTTCAACAGTTCTTTCCTATGCATGAACACAACCCTCAATCCCAGATATAATATTTTGATGGTCACTGGTTAATTAAAAAAATTAGCCAAAACGAGTTAAGTGCACTGTGATCATCTCACAAGGGGACGTTTGCAGTTGTAACTCACAGATTTGAATGCCGATTTGTGTGTGGGTAGTAGGGACCTATAATAGTGCAAAACTAGAGTTATAGCCGCCAATGGGCATTAGGAACCGAGAAAAAAAATAAAATATGAAAATCACGTTTTATTTTTTTTCTCAGCTCTCAGTCAAGATAGAGAAATGATTCTTTCACGTTTAATTGAAGTTATGTAAGGTATTTGATATAAAAATACTTTCGTTATGCTCAAGACACCACCCGACTTTAGGGTGCTCAAAAACTCTTAAAAAATGACAAAATTCCAAGGAAATCCGCTGTAAATCAGTGGAAACTTTTTTTTATAAAAAACTGACCTCAAATCTCGATTTAACACACCATAAAACCCTTATATGTGAAATTTTATCAAAATCAAAAAATATTGATTTTTTTTTACCCCTTTCGAGGAGGTTAAAATTTTGAAGTTGAGATTTCATCAACATTTTCTACCGGCCATAAAAACTGCTGTGTTCAACTGATTGCAATAGTAATAGCATCACTAGAATCAGCATACATTCTGTTTTTTATCCATGCCTATAGCATTGGAATTACTCCCGATTTTAGTGGACAAAAACTGATGTGAATGAAAAAATCCAAGGTCAGCTATAACTTGAGATATTTCAATAAGGGGAAATCCTACAACCTCCGGATTTGGGCTAAACTATGCAGTTTTAAGGCTTCTAGATGACCTTAAAAGTTTGTCCTAATCAGTTGCGAAAATGTGAGATAGCGCAAATTATTTACATTTTTTCAGAAATTGACAGCCCCTGGCCTTCTAAAATCCTACAAAATTTTAAAGGTAAAAAAAATTATTTTTGATTTCGACAAAATTAAGTTTCTACATGTTTTTTGAGATGAGGAATCTGAAAATAATATCAGTTTTTAGTTACAAAATTTTCCTCACCTATATTATATAAATAAAACGTTTTAAAATGACATATTTTTATTTCAAATTGCATAGAAAACCTAAGATTGATGAATAATCTAAAATTAATATCAGGTTTCGGTTTAAAAAATGTATATATTTTTTAAATGGTCTTATTTGAAATTTATTGTGTAAAAACTAAAATAATAATAGAAAAAGATCATTTGATAGCAGTCTTATTTATATAATAAGAATTTTGTAGGATTTTAGAAGGCCAGGGGCTGTCAATTTCTGAAAAAATGTAAATAATTTGCGCTATCTCACATATTTCGCAACTGATTAGGACAAACTTTTAAGGTCATCTAGAAGCCTTAAAACTGCATAGTTTAGCCCAAATCCGGAGGTTGTAGGATTTCCCCTTATTGAAATATCTCAAGTTATAGCTGACCTTGGATTTTTTCATTCACATCAGTTTTTGTCCACTAAAATCGGGAGTAATTCCAATGCTATAGGCATGGATAAAAAACAGAATGTATGCTGATTCTAGTGATGCTATTACTATTGCAATCAGTTGAACACAGCAGTTTTTATGGCCGGTAGAAAATGTTGATGAAATCTCAACTTCAAAATTTTAACCTCCTCGAAAGGGGTAAAAAATCAATATTTTTTGATTTTGATAAAATTTCACATATAAGGGTTTTTGATGGTGTGTTAAATCGAGATTTGAGGTCAGTTTTTTATAAAAAAGTTTCCACTGATTTACAGCGGATTTCCTTGGAATTTTGTAATTTTTTAAGAGTTTTTGAGCACCCTAAAGTCGGGTGGTGTCTTGAGCATAACGAAAGTATTTTTATATCAAATACCTTACATAACTTCAATTAAACGTGAAAGAATCATTTCTCTATCTTGACTGAGAGCTGAGAAAAAAAATAAAACGTGATTTTCATATTTTATTTTTTTTCTCGGTTCCTAATACCCATTGGCTATAACTCTAGTTTTGCACTATTATAGGTCCCTACTACCCACACACAAATCGGCATTCAAATCTGTGAGTTACAACTGCAAAACGTCCCCTTGTCAGATAAATATAAGTGTAAATATAAATGTATCGAACTTCAAAAACTATGAAAATTAAAGTAAAAACAACAGAAGAGCGGAGATTTGAATGCGGTGTAGAAGACACCCAACAGCTGGTATTGATTTAACATTAACTATATTTTACATGATTACAACGGTTCGAGATCAATACAGCCATTTAATAAATTATTATTGTATTTTACTGATACTATTAAAATTTTAGGTGTTTAGCTACAGTTCAGTATCTTGGATTCTACTTAGATAAGATACTTACACAGAATCCTACACTCGACTCAAAAGACAAGAACTTAACTGACGCTTCAGCTAATTCTGTAGATAACTAAATAGGACATCACCATTGAAAACAGAATTTTCATTGGTAAAATCATCATAAAACCCATTTTAATCTATGAACTTGAACTTTGGGAGACAGCAAAAAAGTCTAATATAAAACGCATTCAATTCTTCCAATACAATGAATGCAACGAACTATAATGAATGCTCCTTATTATGTCTCCAACAAAACCCTAAAACTTTACGTTTTCGACCCATTAAATTTTTTTTAATTCCATCGTGTCTTTTCCTACTATCCCAACCCTCTGGTTCAACCATCATCCAGTTCCACAAAATCCCCTAGCAGATTAAAACGGCAGTGGCCTCGAGACTTTTTGTAGATATGTTGAAGTTCTGGCAATGGCCAGTTTCTCTACTCATGCCCTGAGTAACTGAATTATGGCGCTCTCAATCAGCCTCCATCCCTTTATACCTGGCTTACCCCTCCAATAGTGGAGGGAAGGTTCTAGTCAGGGGATCCCTAAGATGAGTGTATATTGTAAATAATGTATGATTGTGTTTTTAAATTTTAATTTAATATAAATTTATTTTAACTATAACTATTAATATTATTTATTTATTTTAAATTTACTTATTTCACCTTACATATCGTCTGCTTGGAGGTAAAAGCTACTAAGTAACAAAATCTAATATTTTCCATTTCAATATTCAAACGGAAATATGCTCATTAAAAATTTTTCAGACAGTTATAAAGTGAATTTTCGCATTCTGTATATATAGCAGATTTATTCACTTGGTGAATTTTTATACTAATGGGAAATGATAATATCAACACACAATGATTTATTTCGAATTTGGAAAAAATTGCACTTAGTGACTTTAACCTCCAAGAAGACGATATTGTATAGTTTTTTTTTCAATTTTTTGTTTGTTTTGTTTTTTTGTGTCTTGTTGTTCATTTATTTCTTATTTTATATAATCTGTAAATGTAATCATGAAGCCATCTATATTACTTATTGCCCACATTTGAAACATATTGTAATAAATACTCAATAAAAGTTTTTAAAAACAAATAAAAAAGTTATGTAATTGATTGAAATATGCGTTTTATTTTTTCTTTACTTCAGCAATGGCTTTAGGACTGATGTGCGCTGTAACGAACTCTCGAAACTGAATTCACTCTGTAAAGGGAGGAATAACCCAGAGGGTCGATTATGCAAAATCTTTGATTATGTCCAAAAGCAATAACGAACAACTGAAGATCGAAAACAAAAAACCGAAGTATTTTTTTTTTTTCACATACTTTGCATTTGCATCGACAATATATTAAGTTTTCTTTTGAGAGTAATGAACTCGTAAACAATAGCCAATTAGTTATAATAAATATTAAATTTATCACTTCCTTTAAGTAATATATTTATAAATGCAATTCTGAAAAAAAAAGGAAGCTAATTCAATTAGTATCTCGATAAATAATGCAGATATCGATATAAAAGCTCTAAAGTTGTCGCCATTTCGCTAGCTCGAGTTATAATGAAGCAATTTTCTATTCTTAGTTTTACTACCTAGATTTTTTTTTTAAAAAGTAATAAATGAATCTCTGATTTGAATAAATTCTATTCAATAGAACAATAAAAGTTTTTTGTTTTTATTTTTTTCAACTATGTATTTTTCAAATTTCTTTATTTGTTTGTAGATCACTTCATAATTATTTGAAAATAACTATTTAATTATATGTAATGAATAAATTTTATTAAAATTTTAATCAAGATAAAATAACACAGCGGAGCTAAGAGTTATTTAAATAGATTTAAAATAACTGACAGTATTTGTAGCTGCGATGAAAAAAGTGAAGAATCCTACGACCACCTTATTTATAACTGTACACATTGGAAAGATACAGTCACAAACTGATAGCCAAAGTACTTAGTCCAGTCAATAAACACATCGTAGAGTCCATGGAATAGGCGATAATTTTTTACTTAACAGCTTCGTTAGGAGTAATTAGAAGGTGAACATACTAAAAGTCCCCGACCCTGGGGTATGAGCTATGTTGGAGGGGAGAAGGTCCTATTTTTGGGTTTTTGGATTATATCTCGAAAACTGTGGGCTCTAGAAAAATATGCTACAAATAAAAATTAAAGTTTAATAAATTTCCTATAAAATTGTTACTATACATATTTGTCGAACTTTTAACGGCTTTCGAGATATACGTTATTAAAAATAGATAATATTGGACAAACAATTTTTTTTTACCTTACTTTTGGTCAAAGGTTTGCTTCAAGTACCAGAAACGTATATATGAAATTAAATAAAACTTAATACTCTACAACTTTGATTCTGACATTTTTCTGAGAAACGATCGTGAAAAGCAAAAGAAGCAGATGTTTGTCAAAAAGTGTGGTAAAAACAATTATTTTCTCGAAAATTATCGATTTTCAAAAACGTACATCTTAAAAACAGTTTGAAGTTCGAGAAATATGTAATAAACAATTTTATAGGAAATTTAATTAGCTTTAATTTTGATTCGTGATATAGTTTTCTAGAGTCCACCGCTTTCGAGATATAATTGAAAAACCCCAAAATGGGACCTTCTCCCTTCCCCCCCACCGTAAGCTCACTCCCCAGAGGCGGGGACTTTTGGTAAGTTCATCTTCTAACTACTAAAAAAACTGTGGTGTCAAAAATTACAGCGTATTTCATGCACTCTGCATCCCTCATTTCAGCACTCTTTGACTGGGGTCGCACTTTCAGTGAAAACACGTTTGTCGGTTCTCTTATGGTTATACCTCCGAAAATAATTGTTCGATCCAAAATTTCTTTTTTCCATCTCAAAGCTGGTTAAATATGCTATAAGAACATATGTATATATATATATATATATATATATAAGTTTCGATCAAGTATCGTAAAATACCCATGCCAGCACTTTCAAAAAACGCTTGCTGTTTTTAAAATCAGTTTTTTTTTTTGCACATTTTTCACTATAACTTCTTAACTATTGTCCGAACTAAATTTATTTTTCCAACTAAAATCTGGTTAAATTTACAATCAGGTCTTATATATGAAATTTCGATTAAGTCCCGTAATACATCCAAGCCAGAACGCAAAATATGCATGTTTTGGAAACATAACGATTTTGACATTTTCAGTGGGTGCCTTGTGTTTATTACGGGAATCAATCAATATTTAATATATATTGATTTTTTATTTAGTTTATTGAGTTTGAGTTTATTTTATAAAAACATTTTAATTATTATCAAAGGATATATTTAAAGTAATTGATTTGAATGAAAAAATAGGATTGTTACGAGCTAAATGAGACCCATGAAAAAAAACAACAACTAAGAATTGATTTTGTGCACTTCGACTAAAAAATGAAGTTAAAAAAATATTCTCACATATTTCTTTATGTTATTCTCACAAATTTGTTTAGTTTTTATCAAAATTAAATTTTTTCTCAATACTTATTACATCTGTTAGCGATAACAATACAATGGGGGATTCTGATTTTTTAGGAAACTCGAAAAGTAGTCGATTAGGATTTTTTTTTTGTTCAAGATTTTTTACTTTGTTATTCTATTTTTTCAACTTTACCTATGCATTACTTGATTTTGTTTTATATTTTTTTTATTGGAATGTCAACAGGAATCATATGAAATAAAATATATGTATTTATAACAAAATATTAAAATACAGGTTATTCGGAAGATCCTAGGCCAAAGAGGTTTCTGGGGTAGGGAGGTTCACTTTGAACCTATTTAAGGTCACTTACCTAAATAAAATAAAAAAAACATAAGACTTTGTATATAATGTCTTACTGTTTTTGTTTTTTTTTTTTTGTTTTATTATGATTTTTTTTTTGTTTTTTTATGATTTTTTTTTTTAAATAATGGCCAAAACCAAACATTTATGCCTTATAACTTCGTTGTCTATTGATATATTAACACCATTTTTTTTTTTTTTTTTGCTGTAATTACTTATACATGTGGTTCAAAAGATTCCGTTTACAATTACGATTGATGAATTAATTGCCACTTCTATTGAAATTCTTTTACATTCATCTTTTGTTCTAAAACATACAAAATTTTCAACACATCAACACTATGTATACTAAAGTTTTAAAAAATGAAGATATTTCAGATATCTGTTAAATCTTTGGTGAGTACCAAGATTTGATTTCTTGTCTTACATTTTTGAAAACTTTAGTGTACATAATTCATATAATATAGTGCTGAGGTGTTGAAAGTTTTGTATGTTTTAGGACTGAAAATGAATGTTTAGCATAGTTTTCTAATAAAATAATAGAAGAAGTGGAAATTAATTCATCCTATTACGGTTTCTAATTGAATGCAGGGTAAATACCTCTTTGTTAGTGTAAAAAAAAAAAAAATGGGTGAAACTAGTTAAAAAATAAGGTAAATCGCCGCAGGCCTCACCTTTCTACTCCAATCCGTTGCAGATATACGATAAATCAACGATTTTCTTTTTAGGAAAACACTATTTTTACCATAAAAGCTGTAATATCTCCATTTTGTTTAACTATTTTCAAACTTTTACCCCATTTTTGGATTTAGCATTAAATTTTCTGTAACAGCAGAGTACATGTAACCTTGAATTTTACAAACTTGTGCCCTAAAGAACAGCTTGATCTTCACCTTATTCAGGGAAGTTGCAATTTCTTATATTACTATGAGAACTTCAAGTTTAGGTTAAAAAAAAAAAAAAAAAAAAAATGTAAGCGCAACAGCCAAATCCAAACTATTTTAAGAACTTCTCTAGTTAATTGAAGTTCTCAATTTTTTTTTTTTTTCCTTTAACAAGATTTAACGTTTTCCCCCGTTTTTTGTAATTGTTTTTTGCATTAAATCTTTTTTATTTTACATGGACAATGTATTAGTAATTACAGCAAAAAAAAAAAAAAAAAAAAAAAAAAAATGGTGTTAATATATCAATAGACAACGAAGTTATAAGGCATAAATCTTTGATTTTGGCCATTATTTCATTAAAATTCATAAAAAACAAAAAACAAAAACCCGTAAGACTTCGTATATAGGTAAGTGACCTTAAATAGGATGAAAATTAACCACCTTACCCGAGATACCTCTTTGGCCAACGATCTTCCGAACAACCTGTATATATTAAAAAAAAAAAAAAAAAGAAGGGATAATTGTAATTTAAAATATATATTTTCTATTAAACAATAATTTTTTCTTTTCTTTTTATTCCAATGAACAGTTTATTGTGTTTTAAAATGCACATTTCCATTAAGGGATAGTCATAATGATTTATTTACATAAGTAACTGATTTGTATGCCAAATGAGAACACCATGTTTTTTTCAGTTTTAACAGTAAATTTCTCCATGAAATGGAAACAGAATTTTCGATCCCTTTTAGCATATCATTCGAAAGCTGATTAAATTTGCAAGTTTTTGTCAGATTTGCAGTTTTGTGGATAGTTTTTTCGAAACACGGTGAGCGTTGAAGTAATATAAGAAATTGCAAATAAGGTGACATTCCTAAAGCTGTTCTTTAGGGCACAAGTTTGTAAAATTCAAGGTTACATGTACTCTGCTGTTACAGAAAATTTAATGCTAAATCCAAAAATGGGGTAAAAGTTTGAAAAATATTTAAACAAAATGGAGATATTACAGCTTTTATGGTAAAAAACGTGTTTTCCTAAAAAGAAAGTCGTTGATTTATCGTATATCTGCAACGGATTGGTGTAGAAAGGTGAGGCCTGCGGCGTTTTACCTTATTTTTTATCTAGGTTCACCCATTTTTTTTTTTACACTAACAAAGAGGTATTCACCCTGTATTCAATAAAATTCAATCTAAATTTTAAATTTAGAAACCGTAAAAGGATGAATTAATTTCCACTTCTTCTAGGCATTATTTTATTGGAAAACTATGCTAAACATTCATTTTCAGTCCTAAAACATACAAAACTTTCAACACCTCAGCACTATATTATATGAATTATATACACCAAAGTTTTCAAAAATGTAAGACAAGAAATCAAATATTGGTACTCACCAAAGATTTAACAGATATCTGAAATATCATTTTTTAAAACTTTAGTATATATAATCCATGTAACATAGTGTTGATGTGTTGAAAATTTTGTATGTTTTAGAACAAAAGATGAATGTAAAATAATTTCAATAGAAGTGGTAATTAATTCATCAATCGTAATTGTGAACCGAATCTTTTGAACCACATGAAAACTGAAAATTGGAGCTATGTCACTTTTACACAAAACAAATTTTTTTTTTTTGTTTTTTTCAAGATTGTAATTATTATATAGGGGCTTTTGGAATAATATACTGTAGTAATGAAGAAATTTAAAAATAACACTACATATTTAAGGATCATATTTTTAATAAAAATAATTTTTAGAAAAAAAACAAAACCGACTTCAAGATTAAACCTACATATATAAAACTAAAAAGTAAAAAATAATATTTTAGTTGCTTCGAAACAAAGAGAATTAAATGACAATCAAGGAAATTATCGATACTTATATACCTATTCACAATTTATGATCAGTTATTTTTGGAGTCGGTGCCAGCCAAGGAGGGCACTTCAATCCTGCATTTGCAACAAACTTTTGAATGGCGAGACAGCGTGTGGCGGTGATGAAATAGTGAGGAATCTTTACAATTAATTAACTATTCTTTTTTCTTTTTTTTCGGATTCTGTTTGTTTTTGTTGGCACCGACTCCAAAAATAACTGATCATAAATTGTGAATAGGTATATAAGTATCGATAATTTCGTTGATTGTCATTTAATTCTCTGTGTTTCGAAGCAACAAAAATATTATTTTTTACTTTTTAGTTTTATATATGTAGGTTTAATCTTGAAGTCGGTTTTGTTTTTTTTCTAAAAATTATTTTTATTTTTCACTTTTTAGTGGAGAGTGTATTTTTTTTCCGTCTTTTGACCCCTATTTTCAGTTCAACTTACTTTGCCTGAAATAGATATATTGAAGTGAAATTTACGAGTAATGTACTTAGTACATAGATTTTGTTCGACTTATCGAAGTTTGACACATCGATCGAGAGTTGTCTGTATAATTGAAATTGCTTCATAATCATAAATATGTTTAAAATGTAAGGTTATATAACAGTGATTTTTATTAACTGTTTTTTTGATTTTTCTTGAAAAGTGCTGTATTAATTTCAAAATATTTTTTATGGGACTACCTCTGAAGTATGCCCTACTGGCCTAAGAAAGAATCATCAAAATTGATTAAGAATTGACGGAGGTTCTCAACTCATCTGTATTATTTTTATTTTATTTTTTTTTTTTATGTTACGCGATTACTCCGTCCATTCTGAATCAATTTTGATGATTCTTTTTTAGATCGGTAGGCCATACTTCAGAGGTAGTCCCATAAAAAATATTTTGAAATCAACGAAGCACTTTTTAAGAAAAATCAAAATAACAGTTAATAAAATCACTTAATAACTGTTTTTTTAAATTTTTCTTAAAAAGTGCTGCATTGATTTCAAAATATTTTTTATGGGACCACCTCTGAAGTATGGCCTACCGATCTAAAAAAGAATCATCAAAATTGATCCAGAATTGACGGAGTAATCGCGTAACATACACACACAAAAAAAAAAAAAATGCAGACGAGTTGAGAACCTCCTCTTTTGTGAAGTCGGTTGAAAAAATGTAACTCATAGTCAAAAAAATCTTTTTAAATATCTTCAATACTTATAATTTATTATTTCAATATATATTGTAATTATGTAGTACCCTTTTATTAATCTCAATTGAATAATCAGTCTAAAATCTAACTATATAAATAAATTTCTTCATTGAAATATAAATGTAAGGCATTATTAAACACGACTGATAGTAATGAATGAAAGTCTAGTTCATTCACTATCAAAGTTCGACTATCGACTTCAATCAATCTATCTCATCCATTCATGACTCGCACCATTAATCGTAGTAGATAAAAACGCCAACGTCCTATCAGGCTATACCGAATTTAAATTAATAATGATGATGTTAAAGAAAAGTATATTATGTCACTATCAAAAGTTATTAAAAAAAATAAATAATTTTAAAGATACAATTTATGATTGAATTGAAGAAAACTAAATCAAATATTAGTTTAATTTTACCTGTATACACTCGAAGTAAGAAGTCAGATTATGCTTTGAATAAGTATATTAAAGTTAAGATTATTATATATGCAACTATTGTTGTAAAAGCAGCTAAGCCAGCCTGTGTACAAGAAGGGGTCCCGCAAGGATAAAGACTGCGTACTCACCGGTTGGGGCTCGAAGACGGGGAGAGAGATCGGGACGAATGCTTCTTCCATGGCCGGCTGCTCGAGGAGGTCTGGGCCACGGCGCAAGTTCGACGGCGGACCTTGACCGAGGGGGTGGACCGAGCTTCTGGTTCTTGTTCTTGTACTTCCAGGGCTAACAAGAAGAATCGATAAGTAGCCTACCGTGTCGGGAATACTAAATGTAATCGAGTTATGGGGGAAGCTAGGAAAAGAATTGGTGGGAAAAATTGAAGCTAAGAATATCCTAATCAGAAGAATATACGGGACTTGAGTAAACGCATGAATTATTAGATTTTATTTTTTACAGGAATATGTTTTTTACCTGGAGGGGGTCTATAAAGAGAGTTTCCCGATATCCGATTTGACGCTAGCATACTAAATGTGTATATTTTGGAAAAATATGACAATTATGACATGCTCAGTGGGCTGGTCGGTCTTTCACGGAATTTAATACAATTTATATATATATATGGCCTAATAGAAAATTTAACCAGCTTTTAGATGAAAAAATTAAATTTTGGATTGGACAAATAGTTTTGGAGTTATTGTGAAAAATGTGCGGATTTCATTAAAGTACGGGTTTTTTAGCATGCTTTTCAGGGACATTATTAAAACTTCATATATACTAATCTGATAGTATATTTAATCAGCTTTAAGATGAAAAAAGGTAATTTTGATTCGGACAAAAATTTTCGGAGTTTTCACATGTTTTCGCGGAGAAGTGGGACTGCCCGCCAGTTGGCGAATTTCTCCTTCTTTTCCCAAGAACATATCTTCGCGGTGAATGGTCCGATTTCGTCTTAGTTTTTTTTTTCATTTCGTAGGTTCAATTAATATTTAAAGACTTTCTTCGAAAAATAACCGGTATTTTGAGCGTTGTTTTTTTTTTTTTTTTGCGGTTTTGGGTATGAAGCCGACGTCTCGTCGTAGCAAACTTCAGATTCGGATTCAGCAACCCAAAAAACATAAAGATCCGTTGAGAATAAACGTTCGGCAGTTTTTTTTTCCGAGAGTTGCTTTTGACCAATTGACGTGGTTGGGACCGAGGTAGGATCGGATAACCAAATCCTCGGTTTATCCAGACCTCCAAAAAGTAAGGAAAATACATATGAAAAATAGTGTAGAACAATTGACGTAATACCTATATCTATTTAATAGTAAGATAATACTTATTATAAATATAGTATATATAATTAAGATTATCGCCTAAGGCTAAAATAACAACTTATAAAACCATTATTAAACCAGTCGTTACAAACGCGAGTGAAACATGGGCTTACAAAAATATGTGAAAAGCTACTCCGGGTTTGGGAGAGGAAAAAAAGGGACATATTAGAAAGATATTTCTATTTGCTAATTTTGGAGCGTGAAAATATGGATTTTTTTTTTTTTGTCATTAAAGTACGGGGTTTTTTAGCGCGTCTAAATGGCGAATGGAGAATAAGAAAAAATGAAGAATTAATGGCAATGTTTGGTGAGCCAGATATAGTCGCCCAAATAAAGAAAGCAAGATTCAGGTGGCTGGGACACGTGGAAAGGATGCCTGCAGATAGATTATCTCGAAAATTGCTAAAAGAAAAGCCAGAAGGTTTTAGAATTTGAGGACGGCCCCGATTGAGATGGCTAGGTGACGTGGAGCAAGACCTTCGTCAGGTAGGGTGAGAGGATGGCGCCGGAAGGCCATGGACCAAGATGGATGAAGAAAATTTATTGAGGAGGTCCTGTTCCTGCTATAAGGACTGTTGCACCGAAAAAAATATAGTAAATAAATGAATAAACATAAGCAGCAATATTATATTTCGTCGATAAAAATGCAAAGTATCGAATGTGAATAGGATAAGTAGATCATGAATGTAAGTGAATATTTTTGTGTTCTTAGTGTTTGGAATATAAAAGCTCCAAGGAAGTATTACCGTTGGTAATCACAGTAAAGCCACACAAGAGTTCTGTACACCAGCAGGAAACGTGAGAACGTATGATTTAAATTAATTTTATGAAGCTATTCATTAGTCTCTTTAGTCTCATCTTCAGCTCGCCAGGCAGTCCCCCATGTACTAAACTTCCGTAGTCAAATTGAAAATGAAGAAGGACGCAAAGAGTTGGCGAGTACTTTCTGGGAATGAATCTCGGATTCTTAGAAACTATTAAAACAGTAATTAATCTCAAAGTGATTTTGTGGAGCAAAATACTCACATAACCTTCTGCATTTAAAATACCTTCAATAGCTACAAGATTCCAACTCTTTTATAGGCTACGCATCCCCAAACCATTACATTGCCACCTCCATGTTTCACAGGAACCTTAACGTTTTGCTTTTTCTATTGCTCATTTATCCTACGCTAAATGGTCTTTCCTCAGACGAAGATCCAATATAATTAAACATACTATCATCAGAGAACACCAAATTTTCTCCAAAACTAGTGGGCTTGTTAATGTATTCTCTAGCAAAAGAAAGTACTTTTTTGCGATTGGCTTCGCTAATATAAGGTTTCTTTCTCGGGACTCCTCCGTAAAGACCCTGAGAAAGGTAAAACATTCGTTACCTTTCTCGTGCTTACACACCCCTCCCCCCCCCCAAAGATTAATTCGAACATATTACCTTTTGGTACCTGCACTTAAGCCGGATTTTTAAGAGCTTCAATTATGATTTTTCTCTCCATTCTTTTATTTAGTTTCCTGGGACGACCTTTGCACCGGTTGTATTCAGTTGAGCCTCGTTCTTCATATCTCTTAATCACATATCTTACTTTGGAAAAATGAATACCCAAGAAATCTGATATTTCACGGTACGATTTTTGTTGGTTGCGCTATAAAATCTCATGTCGAGCTCACCAGTCCTCTATATACTAAACTTCTGTAGTCAAAGTGAGGTATAATGAGGGAGGATACTAGGAGTTGGCGACACTTTTTGGGAATGAAACTATTTCTGTACCTCGGAGGCAACAACACTATGTTCCATTTCTTGACAACTTTACAACATAGCAGTTTGAATCGGTTTTATTATTACAAGAGTTCATTTCCTGAACTGTTTATTAAATTTGTGTGTACAAAATGAATCTTGATCTTCTCTCCCTGGCTAGAATAGGTTGGTAACCTGTAGGGTAACACGTCCTTCCTGCCTTAGTAGGAGTACATAAGGTAAGTTAAGGCCCAATAAAAAAATAATTTGTGTGTAACTCACCTCAAAATTAATTGGTCCAGGACATAGTGTTGAAGCCTCATAGTTTATTTTTTTTAAATTAATTATTCCTTGCATCATCTCCCATAGTGAGAAAGAAATTACGTTATAATTTATTATAAATACAACACTGTAAATAGCTCTAAATATTTCTGGTTAGGTAGTTTATATAAGTAATGGTTTAAGTTATGTATATTATGTGTATCAAGTTGCGTATTAGGTAAATTAGAACAGCTGTTATAAAAACAAAAGAAAACATATGAGCGTCGCCAGCGACAGTAGCATGGCAGTCTGAGCCAGAGCTCCCTGGATGAAAGTTGGAAGCGCTATTTACGCACAGCGATCTTTTTTACTCACCATCTGGCTGTAACTTCTCTCACCTCTGCTTGATAGTCTCTCACCACTGCCTTTTTCGAGAACCCACCGAATGCTGAGGAGACTTTCATTAGACATCTACCAAGTATTGAAACCCTATTCTTCTACGTAACTTGAACCAGATTCTGTCATAGTTAAATTCATATTGTTATTTCTCAATTCATTAATTATCAAAATAGTTTTAAAATTAGTTTTAATTCATTTTTGTTTCATTTCAATTTCTGCTAATAATCATAAGATATTTTTTTTATTCTAGTATATATCACTTTTCTCACCACAACTTCTATTATTTTTATGTATATATTTAAATTGTACTCACTATAGGAGAGTTATTATTTTTAGTATTATACTTATTTTTTTTTTACTCACCACCTTTCTTTTAATTCTTTTTTTTATGGATATATTTATAACAGTTTTTAAAAATATAATTATTTTACAAGTGTTGCTCTTCTATAACGGTTTTATTTTTCTTTGCATTTTATTGATTTTATTTCAGGTTTCCCTATTTTCAATTACAGTAAATTGGCAGCAATTCTTTAAAAAATTTTCTTCTCTATTTTATAATTGGGCATCATTTGGCTGATAGTAATTTTTTTACCAGCGTTCGGTTGGGGTGGTGATTCTTTTTCAAAAGAGAAAAGCCCCCTCCCCAACACATAGATTTCTATACCTCTAGATAAATTGAAAAATGGTGAATAATAATAAGTAATAATGTAATTTTGGCAAAAAATGTACATAGTGTTCCATACCTCCGAGGCATTAATTTAAGAACAGAAATAATTTTTAAAGTGACTCGTAAAAATGTTCATTTCAGGATATCATTTATGAGTCGAACGCTACTTCAAGATTGTTTACCAAATTTTGGAAGTGTACAGGGTGGTTGTTTAGAAGCAGTGAGGATTTTGAACCAATTATGATAGCATTAGTTTTCTTTCGGTTCAAACGCAAATTATGGAATATATGGAGTATTTTTTATTCTTTAGTAAAGGAATAAATAATTTATTTTTAGAGTTAACACTGTAAAAAAAGAATAGTCTGAAGATGGGATAATATACAGAAACATGTATATTTGTTGAGTGGATAACAAATGAAAGTTAAGGAGTTATGCTGAGAAAGTGTATCTACAAACATGGAGTATAATATGGAAGAATAAGCATCTGGTTCGGGAAAGATATAACTTAAAGAGGCTCTAATTAAGACTAGCGCAAAATTGTGGGGATCGCATTGGAGCGGATTTCCAAAGAGCATCGGTTAGAGGTTAGATAGGAACAATGCAGACTATGTCGGTAAAAAGCGCAGCGCATTTTCCATCAAACCATTGTTGCTGGAAAAATCCGCTTCGAAACGCTCCGGACATGTAAAGTAATCCTGAAACTAATTTAAAATATTGATCTAATACCTAGGTGATGAAAAATATTTGGTAAACAGAGCAAAGTACCTTTTAATTCATTTCATAAAAAAAACTAAATAAATAAAATGGCTGCCATAAATATTGGAACTGGAAGCTATAAGATAAGAGTTCGCTATCCGCCATTTTATTATGCCTTTGTTTTGTTATTCTTTTGGAATCTTGTTATCCCCCAATACAGATTTTTTTTTTCATTTTATTGCGTAATAGATTGCAATACTCTAGTAATTTCTATTGAGGATTATTAAAAACATTCACTTGTCTGCAAGTGACAGATATTTCAAAAACTCAACGAATCTGAAAGTAGACTTGGTAGACCTTGATATTATTAAACTTACGCGATCTAAGGTAACATTTCTATTATTGAGGAGGCAGAGCTCACAGCTGGCGTGATAGTACGGCAATTATAAAAGGGAACGAATATGGAAATAAACAGACTCAGGGGGCGTTTAACAACAACATGGCACTGGGTCATCAAGTATGCGCTCGACCTAGATTTCTTTCTTGAATTTTCAACAACTTTTGACCCAATTTCTGTTCGTGAAATGGGGTCGATCCGAATCATCGATGTCTGTTTAACACAAGACCTTGCACGCTTCATTTGTTAATGCAGCAGTTAATGACTAACCTAAAAAAAAAAAAAAAAGATGCAAAGGTTGTTATTGAAAGAGGAGATTTCAGATCAGAGGTCATTCAAATTATGAAGAAGGGTTATGTCCTTGACATTGTACAATGCTGTCTAAATTATTTCACAATTGTAAAAATATAATTAAAACCTGCGAATATAATGTTTAATTGTTCCAAGAATCGTTTATACAATGTTTTGATGTTGGTGAGTGCATAAATCATGAGAACATAAAATAGTTTTTAGTACATCTTCAGATTTTTAATTGTTTCACTTTTATATTAGGCTGTTATTATTCTGTAAAAATAACATTTTCTTACATTCTCAGCAAGGTTATAAATGAGGATACTTTTTAGTCTCATCCCAATCTCACCAAACCATACCTATGGGCACTAATAGATTTAAAAATCCGAAAATATTCATATTCTTCTCGGAAACAATTATCAACATCCATAAAGCTTTCACCAAAATCAATCTTGAGATTGATAAATTCGAGCTGCTATAAATTAGAAATGGTATCCTACATATTACTGAAACTAAAATATGTTTAGAATATTTGGTTTTGGGTAACTAGGTGTAAGAATAATCTTTTTCGCATTATAAATGTTCATATTTTAACATTTGTTATCTGCAGTTATTTCAGATTGAAAAATAGATAAAAATATTTTTACCTTCCTATGTGTATGAATCTACATATGTAAGTTTATGAATAATTTGTTATAGCAACTGGTTATTTTTGGAACATATATGTGTGTGGATTTTAATGATAACATCCTCTTATTTTTATCATTGTTTATTTATTTATTAAATCTCAAATTTTTATTTTGTAAATTTTCATTTATAAGTATTGGCAATATTAAGGAGAAAAGTTTGTATTTGTTGATATTTTTGTTCGCTGTGGTAATAGTAATTTATTGTTTAGTTTCCTTGCATTTATTTATAATATGGTTAATCTCCTAATATCTATTCTTGCATGTTGACTTTGGTATATAAATCCACAATAAAGCCAGACATATTTATGAAATTCAAAAGAATAATAAAAATTCCAGTAAAGAAAAATATCAATTTATGGCGGTTCAGTGCGGATTATACAGGTCAGGGGTAAAACCAGGATATAGCCTAATTTTTATTATCACTAAGAGGGGAAGGGTAAGGTATAAAGATATATCGACCTTTTTATATATTTACAACCTTTAGGTACAAATCTTTGAGTATGCCGATGACCTGTACATCAAAGGAATCTTCCGTAGTAAAAATAATAAGGATCAGAAAACCCTCTTTAAAATAGGTAAAATCTTTACCATCTCCGAGGGCTGTTACAGCCCAACTTTTACAGCTGAGGCAATAAACCTATCACAATATTCAGTTTTATTTGAAAATCAAAAATTTTAAAATATGTGGTATATATTTCAGATATTCAACCTGATCGAAACAACGTTAAATAGCAAATAATTTATATATTTTATGCAATTTACAACAGTGTAAGTCCTTTGCGTCTGGTGAATGAGATAAGTTTTATATTTTGGGTAAAATAATTAAGAAAGCATCTTAAATTCAATTTTTTAAGCTCAAACATTATTGATTACGTCCAAACGGTTTATGAATAGAATATATAATTATTTTCATATATTTATGACGTGTTATACCGATATATTTTTAGTTTCAAATAAATTTAAAAATAATTTTTTAAGATCACTATCTGTCTGAAATTTCAACAAATAAAATAAAAACTTTTCGGTCCCAAAAGGCTTTGTTACTTCAGCAATTCATCGGACAAAGTAAACAAGCCTTTTAAATATATTGATAAAAGAATATTAATTCATTCTAGTTCAAGTTTTAGCTATTTGTAAGCCTAGGTCTGCTTAACACAAAACATCACATTTTCACATGAAATATAAAATAAGGGATACAAATGAAATATGATAAATAAGTGAAATGAAAAATGAAAACGTTTCAATATACGTACACTATAGACCAAACATTGCAACATAAATTTTGAAAGAAATAATATTTTAACCAGGCTACGAATTAACCATGGGCGTACAAATCGAGACCTACCTCTGATCAAAGTTAATAAGAATGACAAATGCTCAGAATGCAATGTTATGGATGAGCCCATTCACGTTATCACGGAATGTAAAAAATAATATGGTAGAGCCGAAGGAAATACCAAGAAATCAAAAACAACAATTCGTTCATTAAAAATTTATTTAATTTGGATAAAAATTTCATAAAATCATTATGTAAATTTATAGAGGAAAGCAGTATTGATTTTTTATCAATAAAAAATAAAAAAAGAAGAAACATTTTATAAATATTGCGGGCAGTATAGGACTTCAATGGGAGTCTTGGGCCCCCCCCCAAAAAAAAAAACAAATTTTGTTTTCAAAAATAAATTATGATTGCATCAATAATTTAAGTTGATTATTAGTATTGTATTTTATTAAAAAGCATGTAATTTTGTGATTTGTAAAAAAAAAAATAAGAAATAAATGAATTACAAAAATACAAAAAAAAAAAAATTTCGTTAGATGGAAAAAAAAAAATTAAAATTTTAATGATGAAAAAAACTGTAGCAAATAAACGCAGTTTCATTAAATTTATTAAGGGATATATAACTTAGGCAAAACTATGCCATAGACAACGCAGCACGTCCCAGTATTCACATTAGAAATTTACTGATAGTTAATTTCATAAAAGTAAATGTTTGTTTTTTAATTTATTTTAAAGTGATGAAATACACTCAACAGCAAAAAAAAAAAAAAAAAAAAAAAAAAAAAAAAAAAAACCGGACACTAAGATTTGGTCTCATAATTTTGTTAAATACGTTAATCTTTTTAATTATGGTAAGAAATGGTTTATTTATAAGTTACGTTCACAAAATCTGCCACAAATGAATACTTTTTATTAATTATTAACAAAAAATTATAAAATAAAGGCAAAATAAGGAATTAACACAGTTTTTAAAAACATCATTCTTCATTTTTATCAGGTTTTATGACAAGGGATGTTCTTCTAATGTCATTTCTCCCTCTTCTATGGCGAAGGGCCCTAATCCAGCTAGGCATAGAAGAAATTAAAACAATCCAATAAATAAAAAAGAAGTTGAATTTGCGAAATTTCAGTTATAGGAATTATTTTTTAAAATCTATTCCTCATTCCTTCGACAGGAAAGTATGTATTTATCAAAAAGCACCATCAAAGCATTTTTTTTCTGTGCCGTTTCACAACGCATTTAACAAAATTATCGGACAGAATCTGAGTGTCGGTTTTTTTTTTTTTTTTTTTTTTTTGCTGTTGAGTGTAGCTTGGAGCAAACATAAGAGATTCATGGTATAAATTCGTAGTCTTAGTGAAATGGTTGCTAACTGGATTTTCAGAAAAAAATATTTATAAGAAAAAGATACTATAATTTAATGTAATTAAAACAGAATGTGTATTTTTATTGACACCTTGTTCGTAAACAGTATAAATTAAATCAAAAATAAATGTTAATAGGTACTCCGGTTAAGAATTATTATTTATTATAGCTTTAGATAGAATGCGTAGAGCGGTATTAAAAAAATATCAATGAAATATTAATAATACGTATTATTTTATTTTTAAATCAATAAAATTTTACTGTTATTCTATATTTTAAAAACATGTGAAATGAAATATAGATTTAGAAAGCAACTTTACATATTGCCATTAGTAACCAGTTTGGCCACCAGCCTAACATGGCGCTGTAACCTGAAGTTACCTTCTGCAGGCCGCTTCTAATTGTGTTAGTCTAGCTTAGACATTCAAGCCAGTTGTGTGTTTCGTTATTGTTTTCTTCTGGAGTATACCAGACGTTCAAGTTTACTTTCGAGTATCTTTATATATCGTTCATTACCATACGTTTTGGTAATGTAAAGTGAATTAACTGTGTGATTGGAACTTGTTTTTTTTGTGTACCGTGTTCGTTTAGCATCAACAATGGATAGCGACAAGATTGAGAAGTTGTACATTCAGTACGAAATATTAGCAGAATCCAAAGATCCCAGTCAACATGAAGAGGTATACAGAACGATCCTGGCTTCTACTCAAGGTAATGCTAAAGAAAAGAAGTTAGTATGTCAGTTTATACCTAAGTTCTTCCCACATTATCCACAGCTTGCTAAGATGGCCCTTGAAGCTTATTTTGATTTATGTGAAGATGATGATGTTGCTATTAGGAAAGAAGCTATTAAAGGTTTACCCCAGTTATGCCGTGAAATGAAGCAATATACAAAGCGCATTGCTGATATCTTAGCACAATTACTTCAAGCAACTGATTCAGGAGAAGTTTCTGTAGTGAGAGAATCTTTGATTACTGTTTTGAAGTCAGACCCTGTATCTGCTTTGAAGGGCATATTTAACCAAGTTAAAAACGGTGATGACAAAGTGAGAGAGAAAACTATTAAATTCTTGGCTACTAGAGTTAGACGTCTTCCTTCCAGTACCTTTTCTCCAGAAGTTCAAGATGTTTTCATTGCAGAAATTAAAGAAACATTTCAAGATGCTACATCAGAAGAGATTCCTCTACTTTTTGGCCTGCTACTCTGGACTCGTTTAGGTAAAAATACAGTTGGTAGAAAATTAATATTAGATATTGTTCTTGGTTACTTAGAGGCAGATAAATCTATTCTTATTGTTGATGAGAGATACAGTTTGAAGAGGTTTATAACATTTGCAGTCACTGCTAAAACTCTTTTCACTACAGACATTAACTCTAATAAATATTTAGTATTTTTCTGCAAAGAAGTTCTACCTAAATTCATGTCTATTAGTGGTGCGAAGGATGGATCAGGGTGTGCAATAGCATTACTGAAATTATTAGCAGAAATAGTAACATATTCTAAGGACTTGAAGGACATCGATGAATTAATAGATGAAGTATTTACAGTATTAACTGAGTTTCTACCGTGCCCTTCAGAAGATGAACAAGATGTTTATAAGAGGTTACAATTTTCTTCAGTGGAATGTCTTTTGTATACACTACATCATATGATGCGAGCATCTCCCTCTTATTTCTCCGATAAGACTGAAAAGTTGAAAGATTTTAGGATGAGACTGTTGTATTTCTTTAGAGCTTCTCAAGCCTACGTTAAGACACTAGAAGATGTTCTTAAAAAGAAAAAGAAGGATGAAGAGGATCGAGTTAAGATCGTAGCTTTAAAAACCATTTCAAACATCAATACATTGATAAAAGACTTCTTCCACAACCCTCCCAGTCAGAAATCCACTGTAGTTCTATCTTGGCTATCGACTGAAAATTTTCCTGTCAAGAGAAAGGCCACATCAGTCAACAGGCCTGAGAAAATATTGAAAGGAGATGACGGACAGCACACATATCAACCTCCAATAGGAAAATACAGCCAGAACCTTTGGCCTAACTTACGCCTATCTCGATTTGATAAGTGGGCCTTCAAAAACTAATCAACGGCTGTGCAAATATAGTATATTTAATGATTTATAAAGTTTGTTATAGATTTTTTTTATTTTATACCTAAATTTATTTTGTTTATATTTGTAATGATCTAAATAAAAGATCTGTTATTTGTAACAGTTTAGTATATATATATAAGGTCTAACATTAAATTATCTGTATATGTGTAAATAGTTATGTAAATAATAAAGTAATGATATAAATATGATTTTTTTTTTTATTTTAAATGCATGTTACTTTATTTTCACTCACTTAGTTATATTGTTTTTGAAATTTGGTTAAATTATCATATAACAAAAGTTATATGAAAGGGTAAAATTTAACTTCTTAATGTTTTACAAAGTTGCCTGTTTCTAAAATAACTTTTATTTTAGTACAAATAATAAAATATTTAAATGCATGCACATAGTTGTTTTGGCATAAGGAAGTCAAAACTGGTATTGTAACAAAAGAAATACTAAAATGAAATTTGTAAGCTCAGAAACTACATCTTTCAGATAGTTGAGTTGAATCAGATAATTGCATAATGACTTTATTACCCACTATTTATTAGTAAATATAGACTTGGTAAATAAAAAAAAAAAAAAAAAAAATGAACTTGGTAAATCTAGAAATCTTGCTATAATTTATTTTGGCTTTATTAAAGTGCATACATATATACTATTAGTATCGAATTCTTAAGAAAATTTTGATAAAAAATAATTATTTTGATTCCTACAGTTATTATCCAGTTATTCTTAACAGTCATCAACCTTACTTTTGCCAGAGCGGGAAAGTAAAGAGTTCTTTTTGTGGCTCTTCTTAGAAATAGAAAGGTCTATATGGTCTGTTACAATTATTATGTATTAAAATGGCTCAAAACAGAATACCAAGCAAGCTATTGCTTGAAAGGAAAAGAAGATGATCAGATATGCAGTCAAAGAGTAACACCACGTCTAAGAAGAAATTCTTTAACACATGCCAACTTTTCAACCTGCCTGCAAGGCAAGTTGAAATGGCACGTATTAAGAATTTTTTCTTAAACGTGGTGTTCCTCTTTGACTGCATCCCTGATTATCTTCTTCTTCATTCATCATAACAGTCAACTATACTTTTATGATTATTGTATGAAACTAAATTGGTCAAAAGTAGAGTGGGCCAAATACAAACACGATGGCTGTAGAATTTGAGGGTTTTGGAAGTCTTGGGATGGAAGACAAAAGCAAGAGACAGAAAAGTGTGGAACAGCCTTGTAAAGGAAACTGAGACCCATCCTGGTTTGTAGAACTAATCAGTAAGTACCCAGAAATATTAAGTCAAAAGTCATTCTGATTTGAAAATAACATCATATTGCTATCCTAACAAAATTAGCCACAATAGCTTTTTTAGAGGTCATTCAACGTGTAAAATTTTTTTAAACTAAATTAAATATTATGTAAATATAAGACTGTTGTCTTATATTAATTTTACGTTTAAAATTAATTTCTATTAAGCAATTATCATGTCTTATTTACATAAATTACTGATTTGTATGCCAAATGAAAACACCCTTTTTTTTCCAGTTTTAGAAGTAAATTTCTCTATGAAAACGATATGGAATCATTAATAGGACCATAGCATATGAAAGCTGGTTAAATTTACAAGTTTTTGTGAGATTTGCAATTTTGTGGATGGTTTTTTTTTTTTCGAAATATAGTGAGCATTGAAGTATCATAAGATATTGTAACGTCCCTAAAGAAGGTGAAGATCGAGCTGTTCTTAGGTCCTAAGTTTATAAAATTCTAGAATACATGTAATGTGCTCTTATAGGAAATTTAATGCTTAATTTTAAAATGTTTTAAAAATTTGAAAAATGTTTAATCAAAGTGGATATATTACAGCTTTTATGGTAAAAAACGTGGTTTCCCTCAAAAAAGTCTTTGAATTATCATATATCTGCAACAGATTGGAATAGAAAGGTTAGGTCTGCAGGATTTTTCTTCATTTTTGATCTAGTTTCACCCATTTTTTTTTTTTTTTTTACTCTAGGAGAAACTCACCCTATCTATTTATTTTTTAAAATGAAGACAAGATATCAAATATGTTGTTACACAACTAGGGAGAAAAAATGGAAAGACTTTTAATAAATAAATGTAATGACTTTATAGCTGAATATTCTGAAAAAACTGGACGATCAGTAAATCAAAGATTAAAAGTACATATAAGGAAGTATAATAGTAAGACACAGAATTAATCTTATCCTATCCATTTAAATGAAAATAACCATATACCAATGAAAACTTGGGAGTAAAACTGATACATCAAGTAAAAATAGCCCAAAATTAATTATTTATGAATTATTAGAAATACTAAAATCAAAAACAATCCAGGTTTTTGTTTAAATGGCCAGATAAATATTTCCAATAGCTCCATTTTAAATTTGTTTCTTGTAGGAACAGAAAAACGACGAGTCATAGAGAAAATCTTAAGAACTGACCATTTACGCGACTAATAAATGCATGGATCAAAATATATTTATCTAACTCCCCTTTCTTCTTTTTACACTCAGTCTAAATCTAGGTCCAGATATATTTTGGAAATTCTTATATTTTGCCTCCTTGGGTATCTACATGTTTGATTTGTTATATCACATTTTTAAAATTTAATATAAAGAGTGAGTCCCTCTTAGTGTAAAAAAAAAAAAAAATAAATGGGTGAAACTAGATCAAAAATGAAGAAAAATACCGCAGACCTTACCATTCTATTCCAATCTGTTGCAAGTATGGGATTATTCAAAGACTTTTTTTATGAAGCCACTTTTTTGGCCATAAGAGAAAATTTCCACTTTGTTTAAACATTTTTAAATTTCGACCATATTTTCAGATTTAGCATTATATTTCCTATAAGAGTACACGTAACCTTGAATTTTACAAACTTGGAATCTAAAGAACAGCTTTATCTTCACTATATCCAGGGAAGTTATAATGTCTTATAATATCTGCAACGGATTGGGATGGAAAGGTAAGGTCTGGGGCATTTTTCTTCATTTTTGATCTAGTTTCACCCATTTATTTATTTATTTTTTTTACACTAAGAGTGACTCGGTCTGTATATAATCTGTGTAGCAATGTGCTGATATATTAATTTTTTTTTTTTAACTTATGATGAATGTTGAAACTAGTCTTCAAATATACAAATTCCTATAGTAATGGCACAAAGTTCATAAATCCTAATTGTATTGATCCTTCCATACCATCATGCATACAAGTGAAAAATTATAAATATATTAGAGACACTACCCAAGTGAAAAAAAGGTGAACTATAAATATATTAGAGACACTACTAACTCTTTAATGGATGTATGACCTCTTTATTTTTTAATGGAATGATGACGTGAACAATTTCCTCCATTTGGCTCCTAAATCAATCCCGTAATTTCCTTCCACAATCAATTCGCCAACTGTCAATTTCTTCCCTCATATTTCACCATTTTGATTATGGTAGTGTGATGCACAGAGGTCTCTCTGTATCTCAGGATGAAAGATTGAAGATAATGAACTGTCACCTATAGGGATGCCTCATCATGACCATATTTCTCACCACTACACAAACTTGAAATGGTTATTTCCCTCCTTCTGATGACAATACTTCCTTGGTTTACTCCTTAACAAATCCCTTTCATCTCATTCACCTTCCTACATTGTCGAAGCATTAACATAAGCAAAACCAGATCCTTGCATCCTTCTGACCTTAACCTAACTCCCTTCAACACAGCATCATTCAAACACTCTTTTATTTCCAGAGCATCTAGTTTCTGGAACTCCCTCGCTTCCAACATTCGCCATTCCTCCACTCTCAATAGCTTTAAATCACATCTCTTCCTTTACTTTTTAGTTATTTAATCTAAAATTCATATGGAGTAAGATAATATTTATTACAATGAAATATGAATATTCACAATATAATTTTGATTTGATTTTTGCATTATTTTGTCGCAACTTATATTATTATATCAGATAAGGTACATTTATTTCCTTTAGATAAGATATATTTTTAGCTCTGTTTTTTGTATTTTTCATTGAATTTGTTTTGTTTTTTCTTTTCATTTCATTTCATGATATATAAAAGATTAAAATGGCAAGGCCATTTTATGATGATTAGTGATGAATGACACAGAAATATCATCATTATCTAGGACCTTAAGGCAGGTCCAAACACCACGTTTAAAATTCTATCCTCTATGTCAACCACACTTAATGAAAGTCGATACCCAAACAACATCTTTTGTTTTAAATTATTAATGACTTCTATAAAATATTTAAATCTAACTTTAGGCTATGGATGTACAATAATTGATATTGGGTTTCTATATACATATTGTTATCATATCTAATGATATCATAGTATGGAGTAGTATAAAGCCTGTGAAAATCAGCTGTTTGTAATATTTTTATAAACTTTTTCTTCTCTACTCAAATATTTTGTTGATAAGCAAAAATGTATTATTTCTATTTATTTAAAAATACTATCTTCTATGTCAACCATACTTTATGAAAGTCGATACCCAGACGACATCTTTTGTTTTCAATTATTAATGCCTTCTATAAAATATTTAAATTTAACTTTAGGTTATGAATGCACAATAATTGATATTGGGTTTCTTTATAGCATAAATGAGTTTAAATAACATAAATAAGAAGTTTTATCAAAAACCATAAAATATTTTTCTTATATTTATCTTAGATTTGTTATCTAAAAGCAAAAGACAATTAATGCATTTTGTACAAACACTAAATCTATCTCTAAAATGCAAGCTCAGTGCCAAACCAGATCTTATATTTAGCCCTTAGATATTTATATATGTTAACTAAATATATTTTGTGGTTATAATACATAAAATACTTAAATACAGTTTGATTCATGAAATGAACTCTAATAATAATTTATAAATAAATAATTATTTTAAGTTTAATTTATCTTCTAAGACTTTATAATTGCTTTATTTAATTTATAAATATGCTGAATAAGCCACATACTAATTTACCCTTTTTCTTTTAAATTTTATTTATTGAAAACCACTGCTTTTGTTCAGTAATATCTCTAATAACTGTGATTCATTATAGGCAATCAAAATAAAGAATTTTAAAATGACAGTGGTTGGATTTAGAAAAAAAAAAAAATACAGATAAATAATCCCTTTCATAATATGTATAAGCATGAATAGGTTTATTAATCATAAATAAACCTTCAAAAATCATTTTGTTGTAAGTACAAAATCAAATGAAAAATGATAGGTCCATAAACAGACATACAAGAGTATTTTTGTTAAGATGACCAATTTATAAATGTATATATCCGATGCCTTAGCTCACTGATTTGCTTAGTGTAGAAACTAGAATTTTACAATATTCAAAATTTGAAACTTTGAAGCTCCTAAACTGTATTAAAATTTAATCATATTCAGTGAACACGAGTTTCTCAAACTCAGGTTACAATAGCACTTCAAACAAGATTTTGGTAGATATCTGGACATCCAAATGCTCTAATGCATTTTACACATTTTGGCCGAAATTTTGCACTTAACGCATCTGTGAGCTTAGGCATTGATATGATATAATTTTTACCAAATAATTAAGAGTAAAACTGAAAATAAAATCATCTTGATTTTTGATTTTCTTTTAAACTTATATTTATTTTTTTTTTAGTAAAAAATTAATATATTTTAAAAAATTTATTTGTTGATATTTACCACTTTGTAAAATGTATGACATTAGGTAAATGCGTGGGAAAACTTTTGAAGCAGCTTCCCATGGGTAGTGCTCCAATAGGAGCTCTGTATTAGCAGGTAACAAGACCTTTTCAAATGCCTCTGAGGGTTATTGGGAATGGAGTGGGAAGCTAGTTGGGAGATTAGTGGATTCGAGTGAGTATGAAGGAAGGATAGGTATCTGGTTTGCTTAACATATTTAATAAGAAAGGAACATTAAATAATAAGGAAACTAATAACAAGGAACATTAAAGATTTTGTGAAGAATTTTTGACTGTAAGAATCAGAAACTAGAAGAATTGGATGGTTTGGTGGAGCATCTAAACTGAATTAGAATTTGATAATTTTGATTGTAAAAATAATAAATAAACCATAGAAGATCCCAAACCAAATATTTAAAAAAAAAAAAAATTATTAAATATATAATATAAAGGGTCAGAGATTAAATTTCTAAAAAAAAGTTCAATTATTATATTGTCTTTAATTAGTAGCAATTTGAAGATAAGCAACATATTGTATTGGTCATTCGGGATTTTAATTACTTCTTTTGTACCTAACATCCCATTTCTGAAACAATTGACTTTTATCCCTACTAGTAGCCAAGCATATAGGGATGTAATGGATTGTAAATAGTAATTGATAAATAATGTACCACTTCTATGATGAACAGGTTATTTGAAGCCCAGTTTTGAATGTTGTACATTAATAGATGGACTATTATGCCGCTAGGGACAAGAGCTATACTAGTAAAGATAAATGGATTTGATAAATCTCACAAACTATATGTAACAACATGGCCAATTCCTGTGTCTGTTATGATTTTTTTCTTTTATATATAAAATAATTTTTTCTTCTGGGATTTTGTTGTTACGCAGATACTTGGAAATATTATATTTGAAGAAAATGTAGATAAAAATTAACCGAACATATAATAGAAGAAAATATACTATGATGGTTTGGCCCTGCTTAGATAACACAGAAGAAAATGATAGACAAAATCACATATGAAACTAGAATAGAGGGAAGAAGATCAATAGAAAGGCTTATAATCATATAAAAAGATGCTGTCAAGGAACCATTCTACAGAAGAGAAATGGAATGAAATAGGCAAGAATTGAATAAAAATTTATACATCAGAATATACAGCTGGCCCGTCATGCTATTCGAAAATAGAGGAGGACATGATCAAGAAAAAGAAGACAAATTCCATGGTGATCAACCTAACACAAGCTACAATATTAATTCAGTAAAGTTTTCATCGTAGGACATAACTAGACAATGTTCTTAATCTATGAAATTTTCCTCATTCAAAATAATATTTCATTGTACCTCCTTAACTTCAAATTCCACATGTATCTCTCAGCTAGTTGTTAATATAAAATAAATTGTTTTAAAAATATAAAAATTGGAGAAATATGGCAAGGCATATTTTAGGTGCAAGATATCAACATTTTTTAAAATCAATCAAAATTGAGTTGAGGAAGGAAATCGAATCTAAAATTTGTTATAAGTTTGAAAATTATTTATACTGTTTTCACTAATTAATAATAAAATTGTGACCTCCCTCCCCCAAATTTTGTATTCTTTATACTGGGCTTTTTATTTCTACTACATAATTATTTCCTTTTCCGACCTAACACAATTATTTTTAGCCATTGATCAACGTGATATGTACTGTAATGTAACTCCTGATATATCATAATTAAATGTCTTTACAGAAAGTAACTTTTTTTTCTGGGCTCATATTCACATGAACCTTTTCAGCTGCATTTAATATTTTCTTTATCCATTTTCACAAAACAAAAATAATTTCAACCAAATCCGTCACCCCTTATTTGTAATCACCCCTTTTATGATTGATAAATGTAAGTGAACATGTCTATATATTTTAAATAAAGGGTCATTCAGGTTTAGATCAAAAAGAAAAATGCTGAAGCTTCATCGAACATAACAGCAAAAAGTTAACTAGTCCCAGCTACAGCAGTGATAAAACTGATACCTGGAATGATGTGATAAGGAAATAGAGTGAATTATGAAAAATATAAGTACAAACATCACCTTTGTTGATAGATACCTTACAGTACAATGAAAATTTAGTCGCACATATATAACCAAGCTTTCAGGCTGGCACAATATCTGAAAGAACATGTTAAAATTTAACCTTATCTAACATATTTCAGCATAATAAATTATGAAACTTATACAAAACACAGGCAATTTACAACTTTAGAAATATACTCTATGATTGCTTACTTTGTACTGAAACGCTTATGATACAGAATATCATACTTAAACTTGAAATTTGGTCTTTGGCTGAGGAGAGAGTAACTGACTACAAAATTTATCTTATAGAATTTTTCTTTACAATTTACTTTGACAAGTTGACAGACAGAAAGACAATTTAGAAAACTTTATAAAACTTTTTCTTTCTTTTTTTTTCTCTATTATTGTTTATTTTCTCTCTCCTCTTTATTTTTTTTCATTTTCATTTCCTACTTTGTTTTAATTAATTGCCATAAACTAACATTTTAAAATAAACTTAATATTAGTGTAAAACTACTTCAATTAGGGGAAGGTGCTGTAACTCTGGACAATTTTTACTTCTAAATTTTTCTGATTTTCTGTGCTTTATTTATCTGATACAGCACCTTCCCTTATATGATTTATGTTTTATATTTTAGATGATTTGTTAATTATAGAAGAAACCAAATGTTTTGAGTAAAAAAATATTAAGAATATTTAAAAAAAAAACTGGCTAAAACTGCCAGTTGTCATATGCAACAGGACCAACAATATGCTAGTGGTGGCATGGAAAAATCCCTTTATTTTAATTTTAATTAAGGTGTTTATTCATTTATTATAAACATCGTAAATGGGAAAATAAGTGTTAATGACAATGATGTTTTCCAGCTGATTCCGATTTGTTTAGTGCCAATTGTATAGAGGCAGACTAGATAAATTTCGAGAAGCTCTTAACAAAGGTTTTTATAACAACCATAAACAAAATAATAGAAAGAGATTATGAAGTAGATCTAAAACCATGAAAGATAAAAAAAACAAACACAAATCTTGTTTGTAGATGGAAAAAGTCAAAGATTTTTTGAAAATTTAAGGTTTAATTTTAATAGTTAAAATTATTACTCACACTTTAATTATAATTTAAAAAGACTTTTAATGGTTACATCTAAGACTGGTTATCGTTCAAACAAAAATTGAACAGCTGAAAAGAAATTAATCCACAATTATGCTGTTCCCATGATTGGTTGATTACTTTAACAAATTATCGCAGCTTTCAACCAGGTGGTCAAAGAAAGCATCTTGAACTGGAAGTGACTTGAGACAAAGATGATATGAGTCAGCTTGGTGCATTATGAGACTGCAATATTCCAAACTTTGGTTCATAAATAACTAGTATCCGCTGGGAAATCAGAACAGAAGACCACAAAAAGGATAAATACCAGATTTTTAAATTTATATAATATAAATACAGCTTCATGATCTTCATAGAAGTACAGTGCAATCTCGATAAAAGCTAACCTGACAGCCTTCTCACAAGAATTGTCTCCTGAGAGGAAGAATCAGATGACATTCAAGAAATCCCTACAACCTCTATGGTGAAACAGAGAGAAGCAGTCGCTTGTTTAGATAAAGGTACTGTTTGGGTATAAAATATTGGTGATATTAGAGATATAATAATGTTAAAAAAATTAAAGGAGAAAGCTAAAACAACTCTATTTCAAAGTTAAGCAAACAAATATTGATGAGTTTTTTACAAAAATATATAATTAAGATCTTGTTTGTTTATTTGAGCTCAACATCGTTATATACTCCAACTAGGGCAGGAAGGTCAAGATGTATTATTGGGTTCACCACGTAATAAATTTTAACCCGTCAAGGTGGGATTCAAAACCATGACCTCAGTACCGAGCACACTGAGACCCTCGCCCCAACTCACTCGGCCATCAAACCCCATCAATCAATATTTTATTATTCATGTTGTGATAATGTGTTTTGTTTATAAATTGAAAAGTTGTATGTTAAATTGTTTTCCTTATTTTTATTTATACATACCTTTGAATTTTATGAAGTTCTTATTATTTTTGAGAGCTTATATATGAGATTTTTTTTTTTTAATATGTTTTACATATTTTTTATGTTTATAACAGTTTATTGTGTTATAAAAGAATAAAATACAATAATATTTTCAACCCAGTATTTTACGTATCGGGCACCTCTCTGGTCCTATGTGTGTCACTTTATCCAGATTATACTTTGTATTTTATCAATAAAATATCTTATTAAAATTAATAACAATGAACAAAATTTATTTATGTAAATATAAACCACAAAATATATTTTTTATATTTGAGAAAAAATATAAATATGAAATACAATAATACTCACTTGTGCCAAAGGAAAAATCATAATATTTAATGTTTGTAACAATAGGTTTGAAGATAGCCTGGGCACCTAAATGTAATCTTAATAGATATATATTTTTCTTTGTTAGAAAAAAAAATTTATAATTAGGAAAACTGATCCAAAACATGAAAATCTTTGAAGAATAAAATATTATAGGCTTTTTAATAAACAAATACATACATATGATTTGGGATTCAAGAATTAATAATAATGGTCAAGAAATTTTTAAATTGTACTATACTGTATAATCACAAGGAAACCTGGTTTTTATATCTGTCATCCCAGTAAATAAGTCGTTAAGTCAGATTTAGACCAAAATGATTTAAGTGATTAAATAGAAACATGGAAATGTTTTCTTTATGATGAATAAGTGTTTAAAAAAGATGTTCTTATTAAAGCATAGTTATTTAAAATGAACATGTTACTAAAATACTTACAATAAAGAATATTACAATAAAGAATACATCCACATTTCTTTTTAGTCACTTAACACATTTGGTTTAAATTCGACTTAACTGCTTATTCCCTGGGATGACAGATATATTCTATAAATAATGAAGGTTATAATATTTTCATTGAGATCATTTTACATTAAATTACAAGCTGAAATCAAAACAAAAGAAAAATAAAACAGTAGATATAATTTTCATGGTAACATCAAAGGAGTTGCATAGTAGTACAATTTTAATGATATTTATTAACATTATTTATATAATGTATACTTAAATAACACATATGCATATTTTTTAGAAAGAAAAAATATATTAAAACAATGTAATAGACAATTATGGTAAATTACAAGTGAAAATTAATATATTTTTCTGCTCAAATATTGAAAAGAAATTTAATTTAAATCTAATAGTTAGCCAATCAAATCAATAAACTATAAATACTTCATTCATATATATAATAATTTTCTACTAATTGAGTGTTTATTTAAATAAGTGCAATATTCAGTCACAGAATATCATTTTTAATCTTTTTTTATTTATTATTTTGTATCATACAGATTAAACAATTCTACAAAATATTGAACTTATTAAAATATAAAAAGACACTTAAACTTTAATTAAAATAATGAAACAGTCGTGACTTACCTTGAATGTCTTATAAGAAGAAACTACATAACTGTGACCATCAATAAGTTCATCCAAAGACTCCTTTCGTTCGCCATCCATCGAGAAGACAAATCTGGCTCCCCTCGGCAAGTCTAGTCGCTGGGAAAGCTTATCTAAGAGTCCTTCCAAAGAGGTGACGTCCCTTCCTGGTCTAAATCTGAACTCGAGTCCTTGGTAATAGGGGTCTCCATTCTTGTAAAATATCACCTAAAAAATTTGTGTCTTTATTAGATGGAATTATAATCATATTATTGATTAATTAGATTAATACAAACCAAACGTTCATTACATTATATATTATATTGTAAATGATTATTACATCACTGTTGTATTAATTGTAGAAGTGTATCTTCTGTACACTCCCATTATACCCATCAGATTTCTATACTGTGGCTCACGGCACTAACGGTGATGAAAGATTGCACCAAATCAATTAATTGTACTTTATAAATTTATATCATACTTTTAAAAATTTTATTGTGGTATCCTTCTACCAATGGTTTGTTTCTTTACAAGTTATTGACATGCTATTATAACCATTATTTCTCATATTTACTTAAGGTATTTATTTTATACAGTTTTAAATATTTATATACATATATATATATATTGAGTAAACCAGAAAGTTATTGACACCCCAGATAGTTATTGACAACCTTACTTAAAAATTTAAAAAAAAAAAAAATATTTAACCACAAAAAAAAAAATTAATAAAATTCCTTTTAAATCCTACAACTCAACTGAGTAAAAATACATTCAAATCTGTCTGTATTTTAAAACCTATCCTTAGGGTGCCAATAACTAACACTACATTAGTTATTGTCACTATCTTGTATAATATATTCCAGTAATGTTTGTTGTGAACTTTCTTGTTTCGCTTAAAGTATAATATTTTAGAAAAAGCAATTGTAAATTTCAACTTTATTGAACTTTCTTTCTATAATTACAATACTAATATTTCCGAATATTTGCTTAAAGGTGTTGTTTGTTTGTTTATTGGGGCCTAATATCCTTATAAACTACAACTAGGGCAGGAAAGACAGGGCATCCTACAGGTTTCCAACCTATTCTAGCTGGGGTGGGAGGATTAAGATTCATTTCGTGGGTCCACCAAGAAATAAATTTTGACCCACCTAGGTGGAACTCGATCGCACGACCTTCAGTACGAGCACGCTGAGACCTTCACCCCCAACTTCTCAGCCATTGAGTCCCCTCTTAAGGGTGTCAATAACTGTCTGGTTTACCCAGCATTGAGGGAACAGTATGCATGGAATTTTCAATTTTTAAAATGTTTTTTTTTTTAAATCACTTACTGTGATCTTAAAGCCAGAACTAAGTCATTATAAGAGAAGCATTAAATATTATACACTAAGGTGGAGCCAGAGTTGGTTTTGTGATAAATATTAACAAAAAACAAGTTTTTAAAAATGTCCGCAACAGCTGATAGATCCTTGATCCCAGCTATAATAAACACATTTCATTTAAAAGTGTGTGTAGTTATAAATATTTGGGTTCTCCCGTTAATGAAAATAAAATAAGCTTCCAATAAATAGGTAACAGAAAAATGCATAACAAGGCATTCTTCACAAATCTGAAGTTCCATTGTTTATTAACCGGAGCAACGAATATGCAACCATAAAAATCTGTTATATGACCAGTTGCCACATACAGGACAGAAACATAGTGCTTGTCCCAAATTGACTGTGATAAGCTTGAAGAATTTAAGCAGGTTGAGGCTGTGTGGAGAATAAAAAGTAATTTAGAAATGAAGAGCTTATTAAATAATGAATGTTAATTTTATAGGAGTGAATAGGCTTACCATAGAAGGGTTGGCCTTGTTGCTAGGATGGAAGAGGAATAAAAATATCAGTATTACATGAGAAAAGAAAATAAGGAAAACTTAGAGGTAGATGTAGGTATGGAATAGAAAAATACTTCAAGAAACTGGGAATTACAGATTAGAAATAAGAATCCTCAGATAAAGTGAAATTAAAGAAGATTGTTTATGAGACCTGGAGTCACCCAAACCTGTAGTTCCAGAAAATGCTAACCAAGTACTTATTTTATGATTACCACAATTTCGTAATGAAATCTTGATAAGAAATTTATACTATACTATACTTATGATTGGGTTGTTAGAATCCTTTTATTTAATACTGTCCAGATTTTTGTTATTTCAAATAATCTCTTAAACTAAGAATATGCGCATTAATAAAATGTAGTTTTTAAAAAGACTACTTTGATAGGATGTGGGGAAATTAATCGGTTCTAACAAATGCACATTACCAGGTATGCAAGTTTAAAATGTCGTTTATTTCTTAAAATATATACACAGTAATTTAAAAAAAAGTATAATATATTTTATTCAAAGTACTGACCCTCGCTTTCTACACATTTTGTCGATCTCTCGGGCAATATATGGATACCATTCCAAAAGAATGCTTCATCTTTATTTGAAATCCATTCATCGAGCCATTTTCGTACGTTTTCGAAATTGTTGAAGTGTTGCTCCGCCAATGAGTGTCCCATCGATGAGAAGAGGTGATAATCAGAAGGCGCCAGGTCAGGTGAATAAGGCGGGTGGGGTAGGAGTTCCCAACCAAGCGAAGAAATCGTTTCCTTAGTCAATCTGGCTGAATGTGCAGGAGCGTTATCATGCTGAAGAATGACTTTGGCGTGCCTGTGAGCCCATTCTGGGCGTTTTTCGATCAATGCGTGACTCAAATTGATCATTTGTTGTCGGTAGCGCTCGGTATTGACTGTTTCGCCGGGTTTGAGAAGCTCGTAGTAGACTACTCCCTTCTGATCCCACCACACACACAGCATTGTCTTCTTCCCAAAACGATCCGGTCTTGCACTCGATGTGGATGGTTGTCCTGGCGTTACCCATGATTTTTTTTCGTTTGGGATTCTGAAAATAAATCCATTTTTCATCGCCAGTTACAACTCGATGCAAAAAAACCCTTTCTTTCGTGGCGTAAAAGCAGCATTTCGCACACAGTTTTTCGTTTTTCCATCTGTCGTTCGTCCAATTCATGTGGAACCCATTTTCCAACCTTTTGAATCTTTCCCATAGCTCTCAGGCGATCGGAAATGGCTTGCCTAGTGACATTCAACTGTTCTGCCATCATTTGTTGGGTTTGGGTATTGTCTTCGTCTAATAAAGATTGCAATTCGAAGTCCTCAAACTTTTTTGGTCGATTTTCTCGTTTTTGATCAGTAACATCAAAATCACCACGTTTGAAACTTTGAAACCAACGTTCACATGTCCTGACGGTTGGAGCAACATCGCCATAAGTCTCAACAAGAATTCGATGACATTCAGATGCCTTTTTCTTTTGATTAAATAAGAAAATCATGACATGCCGCAAATGCTCTTTATTTGGCTTAAAATTAGACATTTTTAACACCAAAGAAAGGTATGATACGTCCACGTAAACGACTTAAAAACAACTGACTTTTGTAAACAAATGACTAACAAACAAAATAGCGTTTAGAGATAAGCAAATCCTTCAATAGGCTAAGAGCGCATTCTATTGGAATTAAAACGACATTTTAAACTTGCATACCTGGTAAATAGATAGAAAACAATGATTATTTATCTTAATATATATAAATTACGTGTCGCCGCCTAGGGGCCGGCTAACACCTAAACTACTGAACCGATTTTAATCAAATTTGCATACCGTGTGCAGTTTGATCCAACAAAAAAGATAGGATACCTTATATCTTAATTTATAGTCGCAATATTATTTGTATATTATCTGTAAGTCACAATTATCTGTTAGCTCTATACGATTCTAACATATGGCGGTATAGTCCAAGCAACGAAGACAAAAAAAGGCCAATTAGGGGACATAATTCATGTAGAAGCCAATTTTGGCACAGTTGTAGGGGGAGGTGTCCTTAACAACATACTAAAAGTACTGGGGGGTGGGGGTGGAGCTAAGGGTGGGGGGGGGCGCCCCAAAGGTCGGTTTTTTCAGTTTTTCGTTAATAACTCGAAAACTCTTGCCTCTAGCAAAAATATATTTATGTACTAAATTAATTTACATAAAATTGTTTACAAAAAAGGTTCTATACGTTTTTTTTCTGGGATCAATGCTTAAGAAGTTATAGTGGGGGGAATATGGAAAATGTAAAAAAAAACACGTTTTTATTGTTGAAATTTATATATTTATTGTTAAAATACCAATGTTTATTGTTACAAATGAATAGTTTATTATTATTAATTGAATGCTTATTGCTAAAAATAAAATTTTTGCCGTTAAGCCTAATATGCTTATTATAGTACTTGCGGTAAGTCGCACTTTTCCTCAAAAACACGTTTGTCGGTACTCTTTTGGCTATAACTCCGAAACTATTTGTCTAATCTTGAATTTCTTTATTTCATCTTAAAGCTGGTTAAATTTATTATCAGAAACCATATATTTAATTTTAATTAAGTTCCGTGAAATATCCATTCCACCTCGCTGAATTCCGCGTACCGTTGTGAAATCCACATTTTTTCGGAACATTTCTTGTTATAACTCAAAAAATATTTGTTCAATTCCGAATTTCTTTTTTCCATCTCATAGTTGGTTAAATTTGCTATTAGATCCTATATATCAATTTTTGATAAAATTCCGTGTAATACCCTTGCCAGCACGCTAACAACTGCAAACTTTTATAAAATTCTAATTTTTTTTAGCAAAATTTCTCTCTAACTCCGAAACCATTTGTCCGATCCCAAATTGCTTTACTTAATTTAAAGCTACTTAAATTATCTATCAGCTCCTATCTATTACTTTTAATTATATTCCGTGTAATACCCATGCTAGCACACTAAATGGGTATGTTTTGGCAAAACATGTCCTTTCTGATATGCTAAGTGGGCTGGCGTGGGTGTTTCACGGAAATTTATCAAAATTGATATATAGGATCTAATAGAAAATTTAACCAGCTATGAGATGAAAAAAAGAAATTCAGAATCGAACAAATATTTTTAGAGTTATAACGAGAAATGTTCCGAAAAAATAAGGATTTCACAACGGTACGCGGAATTCAGCGAGGTGGAATGGATATTTCACGAAACGTATTTAAAATTAAATATGTGGTATCTGATAATAAATTTAACCAGCTTTAAGATGAAATAAAGAAATTCGAGATGAGACAAATAGTTTCGGAGTTATAGCCAAAAGAGTACCGACAAACGTGTTTTTGAGGAAAAGTGCGACTTACCGCAAGTACTATAATAAGCATATTAGGCTTAACGACAAAAATTTTATTTTTAGCAATAAGCATTCAATTAATAATAATAAACTATTTATTTGTAACAATAAACATTGGTATTTTAACAATAAATATATAAATTTCAACAATAAAAACGTGTTTTTTTTTTTACATTTTCCATATCCCCCCCACTATAACTTCTTAAGCATTGATCCCAGAAAAAAAACGTATAGAACCTTTTTTGTAAACAATTTTATGTAAATTAATTTAGTACATAAATATATTTTTGCTAGAGGCAAGAGTTTTCGAGTTATTAACGAACAACTGAAAAAACCGACCTTTGGGGCGCCCCCCCACCCTTAGCTCCACCCCCACCCCCCCAGTACTTTTAGTATGTTGTTAAGGACACCTCCCCCTACAACTGTGCCAAAATTGGCTTCTACATGAATTAAGTCCTCTAAAAATCCTTCGTTGCTTGGACTAGTATAAGGTTATACTATTATATAAAAAAGGACAAGCCATTTTTCGTTTGTGATCACTAACCGCCAAAAACTACTGAACCAATCTCTACCAAATTTTGACTACATCATCTTTATAGGATGGTTTAGCAATAGTAAAATCTAATGATTTTCAACTAATTCTTTATTGAAAAATGAATAATAAGTGAATAACAATGAAGTTCAAAAATGGCGGCAATTGCCATCTACATGAAAGGTTAAAAGGTACAGTGTTACATAGAGGTGAACATTGATAATAAAATTTACTTATTTTCAATTAAATTGTTATAAAAACAGCTATATGGAGTGAAATATAACAAATTTTAACTACATCATGTTCATAGTTCTAGGTTTAGCAACAATAAAAATTTAAATGTACAATGTTGAGTGTTAGAAACGAGTTTTGCCACACTATCACATACGTTTATGGTTAGAAATTAAAATTCAACCAGATGAAATCAATAAAATGATTTCTGTCGAATGAAAATTATTAAAAAACAAAATGCCGATCCTCAGCTGTTTAATATTGTATGTAAAAATATGAACTTTGAACCTTTAGTTGTGAGCACTGATATTGCAGTTTCTTTATAGTCTCTGTCCATCTGGATTACCAACTCATATATTAAAATTGAAAATTGGATGTCTAATTATGCTTTATGTTATCTTCAAACACCAAATAAATCTAAATTTAACCAAGTTAATAATGGCTGCTATGCGTGAAAATATCAAAAAAAATATTTTTTTCAATGTTTCAATTTAATACAAGATTTTTATCGATAAACATTTAAAAAAAAAAAAAATCAATTATTAGTTAAAATTATCGAAGATCTTCACTTATGAGAGAGGGCGAACCCTCGGCGGGGGGTGATGAAGTTATATATAAAAGGACAAGCCATTTCCGTTCGTGATCACTAATCGCGAAAACTAGAGAACTATTATGTACCAAATATAACTACATAATCTTCATAGTTCAAGGAAGGTTTAGCAATAATAAAATTTATATATTTTCTATTAAATTACTGTTTAAAAAGCGATAAATATGTGGTGTGTAGTAAAGCGAGCGCCATTCAAGAGAGGTTACAATGATCCGGTGTGCTAGAAATTGATAATAAAATTACTAATTTAAATTAATTTGTTATCCAAAAAGCTATAAATATGTGGTGTAACGTGTCGATTCCAGTGAAATTTAAAAATCGAATATGTAGCAAGCGACAATAGCGTTTTAGTAAAACTAATGAACCTATCTGAACTAAATTTTAACTACATCATCTTCATAGTTCTTAAAAGATTTACAATAGGAAAATTTACTACAATAATAATTTATACTATTCTATAAAAGGACAAGCCATTTTTCGTTTTTGATCACTAACCGCGAATATTACTGAACCAATCTGTACTAAATGTTAACTACATCATCTTCATAGTTTTAAGACGGTTTAGCAATATTAAAATCTACTGATTTTTAATTTATATTTTATTAAAAAAAGTTAATATGTGGACAACAGTGAAGTTTGACAATTGACCGATAGGTGGCGAGTGCCATTCTACACGAGAGGTTACAAAACAGCTTAAAATTGATGATAAAATTTACTTATTGTTTGTTTGTTTATTTCGTTTAACGTCACTTTATGCTGCTATGGCTAATCGGACGATGCTACGGTGGGAGTCCTAAATTTTGCCTATCCAGGTATAATTGTGATAGGGATCATTAACGAGTACCTGACATCACACAGGCTCGGGACCCCCATTTTACGTCCCTTCCGAAGGACGGCATAGCTAAGGATTTTTTACTCCCTTTAAAAAATCCTAAGGTCATCTGCCGGGCTGCGAACCCGCGATCTTGGGTATAGTAGGTTGCTATGCTAACCACTAAACCACAGGTGACCCCCAAATTTACTTATTAAACTATCAAGAAAATTATTAAATAAAAAATATTTAAATATGGTGTGCGATATGTGGATCCCAGTGAAGCTTGAAAATTGACCGATTGTGTATAGCGCCATTCCACAATAGAGTTAATAATGGTAGACTGAACCTATCTGTACCGACATCTAAATAATTAATTTTTATAATTCTAGGAAGGTTTTGCAATGGTAAAATTTACAATAACTAACATTGAAATGTATAAAGTTGAGAAGCAAGACCGAGGTTTGCCACACTGTCATATACGTACTTTTATAGTTCGAAATCAACATCCAACCAGATGAAATCAATGAAGTTATTTCTGCCGAATAAAAATTATTACTAAATCAAAATGTCGATCCTTTGTTTTTTTTATATCGTGTGTAAAAATATGATCCACGGGCATTTTGTCGTTAGCACTGATAATGCAGTTTATTTTCCGCAAGAGTTTATTAATAGTCTCTATCCATCTTGATTACCAATTCATACATTAAAATTAAAAATTTTATGTCTAATGGTGCTTTTACGTAATCTTCAACCATCTAATCAGTGCAATAATAACTAGATTAATAATTACTGCTATGCGTGAAAAAATCATTGAAGAAATAATGCTTAACCACATGCTAAAATACAAGATTCTTACCGATAAACAAATGAAACGTTAATTTTCAGTTGAAATTATCTTTACTTATGAGGGCGGGCGAAGCTGCGACGGGGATGCTAGTACAACATAAAATCATGATACAGAAATAATGAAATTATGGAAAATAATAAAATACTACAACAGCCTATTATTTTTTAAGTTATTGTTTATATTTATTTCACTAATTAACTGTTTCATTAATTGTCTTGTTTTTCAACAAAATCATTAATTACATTCAGTTACTGATTGTACAAACTTGTAATTACTTAAAAATAAATAAACATGGATCCAAATAATAACCAATATTGAAGATATTTTCATTTTTAGGGAAACATTTTAATAGGATAAAATAAAATAAATAATAATTAAAAAACAAAATGGATAAAAGTTATTTGTTTATATTGTTTCTGATAAAGAGGATATTTATATATGATAGCACGGAGAGGAAGGAATGAATAGAAAAAATAAAAATCTACCTTCAATATTCAAACAAGCGGACGATAGTCAAGGTGACGCGGGACTTGTTGCGGGATATTTTCGGCGGGAAAACCGACAACAAAGGAGGTCAGTTGGGAAATCAATGCTTTCTTGATTAGCATAAACCAAGGTAACAGTTTTAGAAGGCCCCCTCTTGTACCTAAAGAACTGATTCATGTGGCCTTGTCGCCATGAATGATATTTAGATATATTATTTTAAATAAAGATGCTTTGAAAATAAGAAAAGTAATTTCATAATTTTTATTAAAATCATCAATACCTATTAATCCATTTTAATTTTGGTCAAATTTAACTGTTTAAAAAAATAGATATTGGAATGTAAACCTTGTTGGGTGAAATAATTAGTATAGAAAACTTTCTTTGTTTAAAAAGTACGTAAATACCTTACCCTTGTTTTCAAACAAAATATAAACCCTATTAACTATTAATATAAGGAATTGGTATCGTAAACAGAGATTTAGTGAATATTTAAAGTATTCGGAACTAAAAAAAGGTTGTTTTTTTGTTAGTGAAGATGGGCGGTAATCAGCTGTTCTATTGAATCCAACCAAATATTACTAAATAATACTCATATGTTTTGATTGAATTGACAAATAATAAATGTGATAATTTATAGTTAAATAGAATCATTCCAGTTCGACAATCTTTTTTTTTTTTTTTTTTTTTTTTTTTTTTTTTTTTTTTTTTTTTTTTTTTTTTTTTTTTTTTTTCTTATTTGTTTAATCCACACCTGTCACTTAACATGTGACAACAAGCAGATGTGATAAATTGTTGTATAAAAAGATAATTGGCATGTCAGGCATGAGGGAGGACAGCACCCAGCGGTACTTACTCCTAACATGAACATGATATTTAATTCGTTTTAACGGAGTAGATCCCTCAACCAACTCCTTTTTAGTCTCCTTTGGGTATTATCTGGCAAGCTTATGGAGGCCATACTTTTTATTAAATTATTGATATGTCCGTGAAGTTTGTCGTGAAGTCTTTTATATAAAGTCTGGATGTGATCTTGTACCATGGGTATGTGTAAGTCTGTGTGTAAAGTTTTGCAATTCGACAATCTTAAATTTCTTTCTCCAATCTACCCAGTCCTTGTGGATAAGCATAGATTTATTTCTGATAACATATTTTGATGATTATTGAGTACCACTCTTCAAAGTAAAGTCCATTGTTTTAAACAACTTTCACTCATCTTTCTGCCAGTAATTGTATTTGATGCTTGTAATATTCTAATGGCTTTGAGGCAAAGAACTCTTCAATTGAAAGACTTCTGTTACATTCTAAAAGCGCAGGTGCAGAAATAATAGAAGAAAAAAAAAGTTCTAAGCGTAATAAAGGACATTATAGTGCCGTACTTCGGTTCATTTGGATCGGTTTGGAGAAATGAAGCATTGTTTATGTTGGAACTTAAAAGGCGTATTGTGCTTCTTCTTGGTGGTTGGTTAGCGGACTCAAGCCTTTCCTGTGAACTGCTAGACAGAGTTTATGTAGTTTTTAGTGCAAAGTACACCACTTTGGTCAACAGGAACCAAGCAATTCGGCAACACATCAATACCGCAGCTCATCGTTCTCAATTAACCTAGAAAATATTAACGGAAATAATCGTGCAAACGTTTGCCCAGATATTGCATCGTCAGATTAGGGTTTGTTTAAATCAAGGTCTCATTCATCTACTATGATGAATACCGCACCACTTAAAATATATGAACCAAATGAAGTTAAAGCGTTTTTGAAGAACTGAGTAAAAACAAAGTACGAAGCAATCGACAAGCGCTATAAGAGGTAACAGAAAAGAAGAAGCTGTTACAACTGACTCATGCATATTTAATCACAAAAGAGGCCCAACCACATTTTGAAATTTGTCACTCACAGGATTCCTTTGCATTTTTACATTTATTAATCTTAATCAGCGAAGTATTAACTATTTGGAATGTTTTAATTAGGTGGAAACCTATAATATTGGTATATATTCCTCGAATTTCGCATAACTAGACGAGGAAAAAAAAGCTCCCGGACAATCAAATAAAACTCTGCTAGATCATGATACAGAAACCTATTTAGGGGATAGTGATGGAGATGATGCGGGGGGGGGGGACAACCAATAGATATCTTCATTTTATTTGTAAAAATCATTCATCAAAAATTTTGTTTACAATAATTGATTACAAAAACCATTTTAGACCTGCAAATATTTGACTGTAATATTTTAAATAAAAAGTTATCTACTTATAAATTTTTTAAAAATTATTTTCTATCATAAACATATTTTTATTTATGTTCAAATATTATTTTCTCAGGTAATATTCTATAAATATATTCTACTTGAAATCTAGAATGGTCAAAATATTGTATTCAATAGATTTAATACAAAATTTGGACAAAATATTTAAATAGAAAAACCGGGTGTTTTACTTTGCACAACGCGCGACCGTTTGTCTTAAGTAAATTGGCGCGAAAAAGGTTAGAATATCTTTTTTCTTGTATCAGTTTTTGTTTGTATTATTTGTAATATTATACTTTGCTTAAATATAATTCAACGTACCCTCTTGGCTCTCCAGTAGTTGAGAGAGTCGTACTTGCTCCCGCCTCCTCCTGCCCTGGACTTGGGACGAGAGGGGGGAGGGGGCATGACAGCAGAGCTCTCGCTGCCGCCGGGGCTGGGCGGCCGCGATCCCCAGAAGCCTCGCTCGGGGGCGGCACGCGGTCTCCCGATCACCGGAGTATCCGCTCCGCCCGACTGAAACAGCATCATCAATATGTATTTTACAAGTAAAATAAAAATAAAACTTGATTCTGGGACAATGGCCCTTTAGAATACCATAAAAAAAGTAATAAAAATTAAATTAGGCCTAAATTAAAAAAAAAGACAAAATAAATAAAACTAAATATATATTTACAAAGTAAAATATCATACTTAAAACTAGAAACATATTTTTAGAGTGGGGACAGAAAAATGATCATGAAAAAAAAAAAAAAATAGAAAATCGAAAATTATCAATATGAATGAAAACATTATCGTAAGAAAATTGTAAATCCAGACTAATGTTGGATTCATAATGAAGCATCCTTTGTAATTAGAGAGCGTCAATCTGGAGAGAGAGATCTAGTGGAAGATGAGTTTTTTAAATGTTACGAGGGAAGAAGCATTGCGAATATAAGGGTGCAGAGAATAACATAGAATTAAGATTGGACAAGAAAGGAACGTTAGCATACAGTAGTTATGTAGGATGAAGTATAGCTATCAGAAAAACTAGATCTTGATTCTAGTGATTGTATTGAGGACTTGAATTATAGGATACTGTAAATTAAGGAAGAGTGACGAATGTAGATAACTTGGAAGAGCTATGTACCCTATTCAATCCTTGGAGGAATAGGACTTCTTCAACGCAAGGTTTACGACGAAGCTATTTGTTTCGATACACAGCCCACCTCTTGAAGGGGAAACATATTAATAAATTTCAAAATGTCGAAATAACTCATCACGAAATCCCATCCCAAGCCGCTAGAAAAATTTGTATTGTACACCGTGATGACGTATTAGTACAAAGTTGGTTTCTCATCTTCCATTTTGTATGGAAGTTGCTCCAGGCTACGGTCGTCCTTCATTTGTTGATGGCAGGGAAATCTAAGTATCCTTCATTGGTCGCAAATCACCCTCACACGACAGGGGATTTGTGCTAGTCACTTAACATATCCCATACCAGCGTCTCCATACGTTATTGAAATCACGAGGAAAACACTATAAACTTATTATAGTGCCCAATAGTTATATGAAATAAAACATCCCGAATCCAAAACAGTTCACATTTTCAAGTATTATAGACGAACAATAATAGTAAACCATACGATTGTTTGTTAGAACTCTTCTACTATACAACAAACAAATATTTCATGTATTGCGTATTGTTGCAGGATTCGAAATTATGATTACAGGTCTTGCCGCTGTTGTAAACAGGTCAATTTTCCAAAATACTTTATGATTCTTCACTTAAGATCTCATATACCAGGTATGCAAGTTTAAAATGTCGTTTTAATTCCAATAGAATGCGCTCTTAGCCTATTGAAGGATTTGCTTATCTCTAAACGCTATTTTGTTTGTTAGTCATTTGTTTACAAAAGTCAGTTGTTTTTAATTCGTTTACGTGGACGTATCATACCTTTCTTTGGTGTTAAAAATGTCTAATTTTAAGCCAAATAAAGAGCATTTGCGGCATGTCATGATTTTCTTATTTAATCAAAAGAAAAAGGCATCTGAATGTCATCGAATTCTTGTTGAGACTTATGGCGATGTTTCTCCAACCGTCAGGACATGTGAACGTTGGTTTCAAAGTTTCAAACGTGGTGATTTTGATGTTACTGATCAAAAACGAGAAAATCGACCAAAAAAGTTTGAGGACTTCGAATTGCAATCTTTATTAGACGAAGACAATACCCAAACCCAACAAATGATGGCAGAACAGTTGAATGTCACTAGGCAAGCCATTTCCGATCGCCTGAGAGCTATGGGAAAGATTCAAAAGGTAGGAAAATGGGTTCCACATGAATTGGACGAACGACAGATGGAAAAACGAAAAACTGTGTGCGAAATGCTGCTTTTACGCCACGAAAGAAAGGGTTTTTTTGCATCGAGTTGTAACTGGCGATGAAAAATGGATTTATTTTCAGAATCCCAAACGAAAAAAATCATGGGTAACGCCAGGACAACCATCCACATCGAGTGCAAGACCGGATCGTTTTGGGAAGAAGACAACGCTGTGTGTGTGGTGGGATCAGAAGGGAGTAGTCTACTACGAGCTTCTCAAACCCGGCGAAACAGTCAATACCGAGCGCTACCGACAACAAATGATCAATTTGAGTCACGCATTGATCGAAAAAAAAACGCCCAGAATGGGCTCACAGGCACGCCAAAGTCATTCTTCAGCATGATAACGCTCCTGCACATTCCGCCAGATTGACTAAGGAAACGATTTCTTCGCTTGGTTGGGAACTCCTACCCCACCCGCCGTATTCACCTGACCTGGCGCCTTCTGATTATTACCTCTTCTCATCGAAGGGACACTCATTGGCGGAGCAACACTTCAACAATTTCGAAAACGTACGAAAATGGCTCGATGAATGAATTTCAAATAAAGATGAAGCATTCTTTTGGAATGGTATCCATATATTGCCCGAGAGATGGGCAAAATGTGTAGAAAGCGAGGGTCAGTACTTTGAATAAAATATATTATACTTTTTTTTTAAATTACTGTGTATATATTTTAAGAAATAAACGACATTTTAAACTTGCATACCTGGTATTGTACGTGTACTTTAGAAAACTTTACCAATAGCTAAAATATAAATATATAAAAGTAAGTTAATTAATTGAAACAATATAAATAATGTTTTTGCTAACTTATCATATAGATACATATGAGCTTTGTAAATAATAAAGTTTTTAATGTAAACATATAACATATAAGAGAATGTGCTAAGAAAGGGGCGCTAACGATTTTCAAGTGAAGAGGCCTTGACACGCCAAGGCCGACCAATGGCCACCCCAAGGGGCCAGTCAATGCCCCGTGTCCACTCTGTGTCCTTCGAGTCCTCAGGGTCTTCAGCTGTTGGTATCCTCAAGTACAACTTGTCTAGGGTCAAATAATCAAGTACAGAATATTTCCCAAACTTTATATGCTAATAGGTCGTATAAAAAAAAAATGACCGTTTTATCAAATTCCAGAGTTCAAAAGTCTGTAAATATCTTAATGCTATTTATTATTTACCAATAAATAATAAAACCAGAGCATTCTCTAGGCTTGTTTCTAACACTGGACTTCTTCAAAAAAAAGCTTCAGTTCAGTTATTTATTTCAAAGATGAAACATGACAGTGTCCTACGAAATTCTTGTAATTTTCAGACATTACTAGAAAAAAAATCACAGCCTCTGAAGCAACTCGTGAAATTATTAAATATGAAGGAGAAGGTGTCCTTGAAGAGCGCACTGTGCGGCGTTGGTTTGGAACATTTAGAAGTGGAGATACGACGTTGGAAAGGAAGAAGGGCTCCGGGCGGCCATAAATGGATATTGATGAAGTTCTGAAGGAAGCTGTTGAGCCAAATCCGTCCACAAGTACTCGCGAACTTGCCAGGGAGTGTGGTGTGTCGAAAGATAATGTTAGTCGCCACCTGTAGACTGATCCCTCACGAACTGAATCCTCAACAATCTGCAGAAAAGTTTACAGAACTTCTTGGGTTTGAACTCCTGCTTCTTGAACCACACAGTCCAGACCTCACACCTTGGGATTACTATTTGTTTCGATCCATGGCCCATTTTCTTCAAGGGAAAAAAATTGATAATTTTGTGGAAGTTGAAAATGTTGTCCAAGAGTTCTTTGACAGCCATCCCAAGGAATGGTATCAGCGTGGCATCGAGCAATTGGCTAGCAGATGGGTAATGACGGTAGATAACAATGGACTATACTTTGAGTATCAATTGTATTTTATATCAATGAAATAATAATACAAATATTTGTTTCAAATACGGTAATTTTTTTTTTTATACACCCCATTATTTATCAATTAAGTTTTATGAAAACATATTTCTTTGAAAATTTGGAAGCTGGACTCATCTAGCTTATCCCCTCATAAGTGGAGGGACGGGTCTGGTAGGGGGATCCCTAGGATGAGTGTAAATTGTAAATAGAGTATAATTGTATTTTTACCTTTGTTTTATCTTTTATTATTAGTATTATTTACTTTTTTTTTTTTTCCCTTAAGTTTTGCTATTTCATTTTGTATATAGTATATTTTATATTGTTTATGTATAGCACAGTTTTTTTTTTGTTTTTTTTTTTCTCTCTTTTTATTTTCTTGTTCCTTTCCTTTTTCGATTTCGGCCATCTTTGGACCACGCTCAACAAATCACTCCTTGATACTCCTTCCCTTCTTCTTCCTCTCTTCCCAATACTTCCTCATCATTTCCGAATGGTGCTTCCTCCGTTCCTCCGACCACTTGCGATTCTCACCTCTCTCCCTCCTTTCCTCTGGGAGTGACTGAATTTCATTAATTGCTTTTCTAAATAATTTTCTATTCGAAATTAATTGTTGGGTGATGTTGAGTGAAGACAGATCCCTTTTTATCTCCTGTATCCATTTGTTGAACGTTTTCTCTCTTCGGTTGCTGTGTTCAAAAATTTTCTTTGTCAATCTTTTCTCATCCATTCTTGTTAGGTGTCCATAGAAGGTCAGTCTTCTTTTTCTCATTGCGACACTCAATTTCTCTATCATTTCATAGATTTCTACATTGCTCTTCAGCCTGTATCCTTCTTCAGTTTTTCTTGGTCCCAAAATCTTCCTCAAAATTTTTCTTTCTTTCTTCTCCATTTTTATTTTCTTGTATTACTTATTAACTTAATTTTTTTTTTCTTCTTCTTATTGTACATAATGTGTGAAAGTAATCATACGCCATCTATGTTACTTATTGCCCACATTTGTGGTAGATTGTAATAATTACTCAATAAAAGATTTAAAAAAAAAAAAAAAAATCTAGATTTTTTTAATGCTTTAATAAAAAAATAAATAAAAATTATAGTTCAAAAACTAAAAATCACGCTTTAATAACAAACCAAAATAAAAATTTTTATAGGCATATCTCGGAGTAATTATCAGAATCTTTAAAAATCCTTGCACAAAATCTAATCATCTACAACTATGGTATATAAATTTTGATTGGATTAGCCGTTTTCGTGATATAGACTCTTAAACATAACCAAAACTAACTTTTTGAGAAAGTTGACGAAATTCGTCGAATTTTTGACAACCGATTGTGGTTAAACGCCTAAATCAAATTCAGCTTAACAGATGTCTTTAGACGCACAATTTAATAAACTTTAATTCTGTAAATATAACATTTTTCGATTTAAAGCATTTTTGTATATGTTTTTTGCAAAAATCTGAAAAAAATGGAAAAATGTTGGGATTTTTTCCCCCAAAAAAATTTCCACCTTATCAAATATAGTCACATTTTTTATATTTTATTTTCAGGACCGATCAGGACCACGCCGAATCATAAAACCTACTATTCCACTTTCTGCAAGGCAGACTCCCTTTTCGGGCGTATTTCGACTAGACTAAGTAAGACTATTAAAACAAAGTTGTGCAGTTATTGTATTGTCATTGGTGTATTGACACGTGTGCAAATTTTCAAGATAATCAGGTAGCTGGAAATTGGGGAAAATTTGTAAGGTTCCGTTACATACAGGTGAAGTTAATAAAAGCGTATTCATAATCGTTTATTTCCAATTAAACAATACAATTTTTGTTAAACAATTAAAAAAAATTGTCGTGGGGAAAGATGGGCATGATTAATCAAACAGATGTTCTGTGGATACCGTCGATCCAAGCTCGCAGGACATCTTTAGCAAGGAAAGAAGTCCTGCTAAGATCCTCTTTGTCTTAAAGGCCGATTTCTCCCTCTCGAGATTTTTCAGCTATTTTTGAACTTGCACTCTCTCATCGCTACAGACCTTATTGACGTTTCTGGCCTCGTTAAGATCGAATTCGAATACATCAAAGAACATTATGACTTAATCACGCATTGGCATCTTGGAAACGTGTGAACTGTTTCCAAGTTGTGGACTGCTAAAGAGGTATACTAACATTATTGTTAGGGAAAGTATCAATAAATGTTGACATCTATTTATTTATTTATGTGCATGAAATATGCCATTATTTTTTACCTCATGGCTTCGTTAGGAGTAGTTAGAAGGTAAACGTACTAAAAGACCCCGCCCCTGGGGAGGGGGTGAGCTAAAGGTGGGGGGGAGAAAGTCCAATTTTTGGGATTTTAGATTATATCTCGAAAACGTTGGACTTTTGAAAATTATGTTATAAATAAAAATTAAAGCTAATTAAATTTCCTATAAAATTGATTCTATATAAATTTGTCGAAATTCCAACGGTTTTCGAGATAAATGCTATTGGAAATACGATTATTTTCTTTAATTGTTTCATTTAAGGAGATTAACATTAAGGTTATTATATTACAAAGGCATACTCCCCATTTGCTTTATTCATTAACAATATGTTTCAGAGCTTGTCATGTTGCTCTATCTTCAGGTTTCAAGTCTCTTATAATAGATTGCTTCACCTGCCAGTCAGTGGAAATTGTAGAATTCATCGCTAGGATTATCCTCTTTTGATTTGTTCCAATATTTCCTTTTTCTTTTAAAAATGTGGTTATGGTTGCCATCCACCAATTTACTTTAAATGTTTCATTTAAGGAGATTAACATTAGTTATTATATTAAAAAGGCATACTCCCCATTTGCTGTATTCATTAACTACATGTTTCAGAGCTTGTCATGTTGCTCCATCTTCAGGTTCTAACACTGTGATATTCTCACTTGGTCATCTCTTCTACACTGACACCACTGGGCAAATCGCCCATAGTATCATTTTACATAGTCACAATTTAAATAAAAAAAAAAAAAACCTGATTTATTCTCTGGATAACACAATAGTATTTGTGTAGACGCCTGAAATTTTTAAATTGGAACTATCAATAATATGTTACAGTTTTATTTTATTATATTTTTTTTTTATATACATTTATCGAAATTTACAACTGTACAAAATATATACACCAAGTAAATGTATTGATAACGATTACAATAACATGTCAAAATTTGAAAAGAGCAACTCATCAGTAGCACTTCAATAAAAATTCTACACTAGAAGGTCTCAGGGCCACCTTCTTTTCAGCCGCCTCGGAGGGTTATCGGGAATAGTGTGGTAAGCATGTTGAGAGACTATTGGATTAGTGTGGTTAGGGAGCTTACTATGAAAGGATAGGTATCTGGTTTGGGCTAAATCAGCAACATATGAAACATTGAGGTCTTTATTGATTAGTTTATTGGTGACAAAGTAAGGAGCTTTGAGGAAATCCTTGTAAGATTGAATACGAGATTAATTGGATGGTTTAGTGGAGCCCCAAAGTTCAACTCCATGAGTCCAAATAGGTCTTATCACAGTCATGTAAATAAGTCTTTTGGAATTAATTGGGAGCTTTGAAAATTTTTCCAGTAAATGCTGAAGTCATCAGTAACGACAGGCAGTTTCTTGTCGTTATGGTCTTGTATGTGGATTCTAAGTAAGTTGTTTGCCCAAGTGGGGCACTAGGTAGCGGATCTTTTCAACAGGGATTAGTGGAATATCATTGAAGGATACTGTAGGACAAGAATTTGTACGTTTAAGACGAAGGGTAAAGGTTATTTGGTGAGATTTGTTGGGATTTATTTTGATTTTCCATTTTTTACACCATTTTTGAAGGTTTAGGATATGGGATAGGAGTGTTTGAGAGGCAATGAAGGGATCATTGTTCACTGATAACACACCTGTGTCATCAGCGTCAGTGGTGAGGATCTCAGCTGTATACAGCATGTAGAGGATGGGGCCTAGAGAGTTTTAATGTAATTTATTTTTTAATCATTACATTTATCATTCCAGTGAATTGGTGGTTAAGTAGAATTACGACCAAAATGAGTAAATGAGTATGTTTTAAAATGAACACTATTTAAACATCATGATGAAAACAACCCCACCTTTCATTTTAGATATATCGAATTCCTACTTAGGTTAATGAATTATTATAACTATTTTTTCTAAATCATGAATTCCGAATTCTTTATGTTCCAAATAATTTTCTTTGAAACTAGAGAAATGGAATAGAGTAAGTGACCAGCTGTGGACAGATCTATAAGGCAGGGCGATATGCAAATGTTGTGGGAGATGGCTCGCTGATAGCCTGGCCACTGGCCTATCAAGTTCACTGTCCCCTCCTTGTGCCAGTGTAGTATTTTTTCAAAAATCCTTTTTATAAAAGGTATCGATAAACGTTCATAGACAGTTTTTAAGTGTAAGATTTATACCGAATATCGATTATTGATTCTTAAGAAAATAATCGGTTTAGTGAACCGATGGTCCAAATTCGATTCCTAGGAACCGATCGTTATCGATGCCTTTGGCAAAAGTGTTGTGATATCTAATTGTTATAAATTGATTCTGATTTGATAAAATGAAAAAAAAGAAAAAAAGGTATTTATTCATCTTCAATAAGATAAAACTATATCATGTACTAACGAACTAAATAAATGCTCTACAATAAAAAATGAATCTTGTTGAACATATTGTTGAAGATGTATATTCTCTACAGGAAAATGAGAAAAAAGAACTGCAATTTCAAGATGTCGAGGATAAAGCACTAACGAAATAAATGCAATTGGACAATACCACCATTTTATTATACATTTTTTCATTATAAGAATTTTTGATGCCTGGCATATGCGGACGATCTGGTCTTAATGGCGAAGACTGAAATCGAAGCAATAGAGCAGTTGAAAACTGTAAAGGAAATAGCTGAAAAGGCAGTTTTACATATATCGTTTGAGAAATAGAGTAGAATTAAAGAAAAAAAAGAAAGTAAATTAAAGTGACAAATAAATTCAAGTACCTTGGAGAAATTATATTCAGCAATGGGTCGGAGAAGGAATGCATACAAGAGAAAAAAAAAAAATTTTTAGAGAAAAAAACAAAACCGACTTCAAGATTAAACCTACATACACAAACTTAACTAAAAAATAAAAAATAATATAAGTGATTTTATTAACTTTTTTTTTATTTTTCTTAAAAAGTGCTGCGTTGATTTCAAAATATTTTTTATGGGACCACCTCTGAAGTATGCCCTATCGATCTAAAAAAGAATCATCAAAATTGATTCAGAATTGACGGAGTAATCGCGTAACATACACACACAAAAAATAAAAAATACAGACGTGTTGAGAACCTCCTCCTTTTTGAAGTCGGTTGATAAGTAAAAAATTAATGAATTAAAAGAAATCGAAATGTATTTTCAATAAATTATCTTCTTTTAATATTTCCATTTTTCTTAAACAGTAGTAGCCATCGGCGAAATCCAGAATATAACTGACTATATTAACTAGTAATGGTTAATTAAGAGACGTAAGCTCTAACATGACAACTACAAGGAAGGGATGCAGTATATAAGTTTTAAAATGTCATAATCGAATGAAGAAAATTCTATATTAGGAGAAAGAACGTTTTTAACATTAAAAAAAAAAAAAAAAAAAATTGAAATAGGTTGTGGTGACCATAACCCATATCCCGTATTTTTATACACCGATTATGGTCAGTTCAAAGTCATTGTTGATTAAAATCAGATGGTCCGACATAATGGAGGTTGTATGAAAGCCTGAATTCTAATGAAAAGTTACATAACTCAAAAACTAAAAATTAATGAAGCAATTTCACTATAATTCCTTAAGAATCCTCAATTTTAAAAACGATCTTAGTAAAAAAAAGAGGTATTTCAGGGCACTATTTGAGCATAATATTTTTTAGTGGCCACTGGAAAAAGATAACAGGGAGAGTTTCATTAATAAATGAATCTTAAACCTTTTTCAATAATAATATTTCCCTGGTGATATCCCAAACAAATGAATTAAGCCCTTATTACTGCGATTATTATATTAATGACAATAACTAGTTATTTACCCTAAATAAGAAAAAAAAAAACGTGGAAAAACTACATAGCTGAAACGGCGCAAAACGGAACCATACCGCTAGTGCCGGACAGTTGTGCGGGCAATCCTTCAACTGTCGCAGCGCCTTACTAAAGATATTGGGATTTTTTTTTTTCAGTCAAAATAATGATAGGCCTGTTGTTAATTTTTAATAAAAATACTTTTTCGGAATTATAACATTATAAAAATATAATTATATAAACAATCAGTATTATTCACCATTTATATTTTATTGAAGTATGGGTCTTTCAGCATACCATACTTTTGTAACTACCCATGTCGTTTAATTTAATTTCTTATTTTAACCTTCAGTTTTTATTTATTTAGGCCGAGTTATAAGTAACTTTTTAAGTCGTTTTTCATCAGAAATTTATTTTGATCTCATCGAATAACAAAATTATATTTATTTATTATGTCTTCACCACTATTATCTACGACCTTCTCCCATCTTACTGCCAGTTTTTCAATTCCTTCTTTTTAAAATGTTGTTGATTTTGACTGGAAGAAGTTTTCGAAAGCCTGCCTGGTTTGCTCTTCAGAATTGAATGTTTTTTTCATTTAAAAGGTTTTGTATTAGACAGAAAAGGTGGTTGTCTGTTTGGGCAAGATCGGGGGAGTAAGATGGATGTAGTCAAACATGCAAGCACAAGAATTTTTTATTGAGTCACCCTTGATGTAAGTGGTCGCGAATTGTCGTGGAAAAGTATGACCTTTTTGCAAATGACGTGAGTAGGACGCTTTTCATGGAGTTTTGCTTTCTATGCTGAGCGTAACAATCCGCAATAATCATTCAACAATTCGTGGTGAATTATTCCTAAACAATCCCACAATACACACAATAAAATCTATTCGCCATGGATCCCATAGTCTTTTGTGTACTATATTGTCATGCGTAACCCATTTTTTATCACTTGTTACAATCCTGTTCAAAAAAGGGCTCAATTTTTATCTTGTGAGCAGACTTGTTGCGATATTCTTTATTCTCTTCACTGAGATTTTGAGGCACCCTTATTCCTAACTTACTGACTTTCTCTAATTCCTCCAGGTGGCGGTTAACAGTTGATTGTGGTGTATTCAAGGTGTTTGATATACTTCTTGTTAATTGACGAGGAGTTTCTTCCAATATTTTCTTTAAAAGTTTGTCGTCAAAGTCGAAAGGACGTCCGACCCTCAGTTCGTCTTTTAAGGTCATATATCCAGAACGAAATTTCGTAAACCTATTTCTAACTGCTCGATCAGTTATTAGTCCTTCATCATGAACACTGCATTTTTTCTGCTGTCGCTTTGGCACTAATGCCTTGTTTAAAGCAAAGCATGACAAATATGTGACTTTTCAACCGACTTCAAAAAAGAGGAGGTTCTCAATTCGTCTGTATTTTATTTTTTTCTGTATGTTTGTTACTCGATTACTCCGTCAATTATGAATCGATTTTGATAATTCTTTTTTAACCCTCCTACCACAAGGTGGACTATCAGAACACATTTAACAAGGCGGTGTCGAATACGACACTTAGCTTTAAAAAGTGCTTTTTTCCCTAAATATTCGTTTCAATAAGGTATAATTACATAAATACAAATTAAAGAAGATTTATATATTTACAAATTATGTTAGAAACTATTAGGAACAAATATTTTATTTTATCTTTATAGGAATAAGACTTTATTTAGAACATTTATTTTTTTACTATATAGCAATTTTATAATTGCTATATAGTAAAAATAAGGATGGACAAATCACTCTTTTGTGTTCCCCACAGATACTTTTCTTGCACTTAGTGCACAGGTGATTCCCTCTGCGATTCTTTTTCCACCCACAGAAGGAACATTTTCCTGGACTCACAGAAGTTGATGGAGCTTGTGATGCACAGTCTTCCGGTATTTTTTCTTCTATTATGTTACATATTTCCTGTATGAGTGTTTTATTGATATAGTGATTTGTAATCCTCTCCTTCATATGTGGTGTAACGAGGGCAAAAACAAGTTTTTTTTTAAAAATTCAGCACGATAGGTGTTGAGTTTATTTCGCGGGACCGCATTTAGCTTGTAGATTACATAAGCATTCACTGCCGCAGCATCCAACATACCATAAAAGTATCGCATGAGCCAGCCTCCACACCTCCTTTGGTAAAATTGTAGAATTCAACTAGCTTAACTTCGCTCGTGAAAAAATATTCATCAGCATCAGGATAATCTGAAAAAATATCACTAGACAGTGCAGCATCATCATCCACATCGTCGTCGTTCGGTAAAATAATATCCTCTGTTTCGCTGGAAGTGTTGTCCCTCCCATCTTCATCTGTCTCTTTAGCTTGTTGCAGAAGCAATTCTTGGAGAATTTCTTTATCTATAATAAACCGCTTATAATTTGCCATAATAGTCTGCTAGACAACAAAAAAAAATAATTATGTACACTATGCCTAGGTAATAAAAAAAAAATGCCTCATATCACAAGCTGGTGTCGTATCTGACACTGGAACAGAGCGCGCCATAGTAAATCATAAATTAAGTAAGAAATTGAAGATTAGTGACTTAACTTTCCACACCACAGTCTTAAGGGTTACTGTTTACTAGGGTAAGTCAAGGCTACAGATTCCCACACATCCTACAGCTTCCTATCCAAATGAAAACAAACAGAAGGTGTCGTATCCGACACCGCCTTGTGGTAGGAGGGTTAAATCGGTAGGTCATACTTCAGAGGTCAAGAACTTCAATAAAGATGACCTCCGAGAAATAGAGGCGGATACTTCCAATAGTTCGTTTCATAGAGGTGGAAAACCGTCTTTTGGGCCCTATTTTCAGTTCGAATTATTTATACAATTTTTCACCTCTTGTGCCTGAAATAGATTCATTGAGGTGAAATTTACGAATAATGTACTTGGGACCGATAGATTTTGTTCGAGTTATTTAAGAATTCAGCTTATCGAAGTTCGACACATATATTTATATTATTTTTGTTAATAATTTAGATTTAGTCACCACAGATAAATGTGCTAACAGTGAAAAATTACACAACATTGATTTCTTATTAATGGTTTTTTTTTTTTTTTCTAAAAAATCTCTGAGTTGATTTCAATAATTTTTTATATGACCATTTTTGAAGTATGACCAATCGATTAAAAAAGGAATCATCAAAATCGATTCATAATGGACGGAGTAATCGCGTAATAAACATATATAAAAAAAATCGGTGCCAACCAAAACAAACAGAACATGGGGGGAAAAAAAAAAAAGATGGTAATTGTAAAGATTCCCCACTATTTCATCACCACTGTCTCGTGCCATTCGAAAGACTTGCAAAGGCTGGATTAAACGGCTAACACTTCTTGGCTAACACCGACTCCAAAAATAAGTTATCATAAATTTTGAATTCGTATATAAGTATCGATAATTTCGATTGATTGTCATGTAATTCTCTTTGTTTCGAAGTAATTAAAATATTATTTTTTGCTTTTTAGTTCAAGTTGGTACATGTAGGTTTAATCTTGAAGTCAGTTTTTATTAACATTTTTTTTTCTCAAAATTATGTTTATTCACTCTCCTTTTCAGAGGTTAAAAAAACAGTTTAACGTAACCTGTATCACATAAAACAATTGACAAAAGATTAACTGATTGTAAAAACAAAAACTTGTTGCCATGGGAACTCATAGAGGGTAGGTACGAACAATAGATTCTACTTTATAGATGCTGTTGCATCAGAAATTATTTAAGACTCGGTTAGATATACGAGATATGATATCGTATATATATATGATATCGTATATATCGTTATATGATATCGTATTAGTTGATGATTAGGATATGCGGTTGTACTATTGTTAATTTTTGTTTACATTGAACGGACAATAATAAATAAATTATTTATCATGCTAGAAATATGACTAAAAGAAAAAATGTCCCTTAGTAACTCAATACACTAACACCTGAATATGAGTCATTGGAAAGAAAAATGTGAGACAAGCGTGGATGAAGCTAAAGGGGTTACTGAGTGGTCGCCGGACGTGGCGTGTTAAATACAACGCTCTTCGGGGTCATTTGAATTTCAGATCATCTTTTTCTAGTTCACTGTTCTACGAACTCTTCCAAACTGCCAGTTTGAAACTTCTGCGAGCAGTTATCTCCTGTTTTCGTTCCGTGTCAAACGATGCTCCAGAATCAAATAACAAGGAATTAATAAAGTGCCAAATATTAAGTTATTTAGCTACTGTGAAATTGAATCTGTTGGTGAAATGGAATAGATCTTGTCGCAACTAAACAATGTATACATATGTATGTATAAAATCCCACATCTATACTATTATACAAAGACAAACAATTTTTCGTTTGCGATCACTACTGAACTAAATTTTAAGTGAAGTTTGAAAATTGACCGATAGGTGGGGAGGACCATTCTATATAAGAGGTTTCAATGGTATGGTGTTATCTAGAGCATGAAATCGACAATAAGATTTACTTATATTCAATTAAATTATTTTAAGAAAATTAAATATGTGGTGCAACATATGGATCCTGTGAACTTTGAAAATTGACTGATTTGTGGTTAGCAACATTCTGTAATATAGTTCACGATAGTAAAACTGCTGAACCCAATTGTACCTAATTTTAACTACATCGTTTTCATAGTTCTAGGAAGGTTTAATATTAATAAAATTTAAAATGATACAAATTTAATTGTATAATGTTGAATGGCAGAAACGAAGTTTGCCACACAGTAATATACTTCATCATCAACCGCCTAATCTGTTCAATTTTAACCAGGTTAAAATTTACTGTATCATATCATTGTAGAAATAATGCTTACTGGCATACATCAATTCAAGAGTTTTAACAATAAACATAATTTGGCAATATAGGACTTGTGTAACCAGGTCTTGAAGCCAAAAAAAAAAAAAAAAAATAAATAAAAAAAAAAATAAATAAAATATATAAAACTATAACCATTAGTGATAATTATCTAAGCCCTTTACTAAAATGAGCGGGTGAAGCCGCGACGGGGGATGATATATTTGAAATATCCCCCGTCGCGGCTATAAACAATTGTCATACTTTTTGCTTTTCAAAATAGAACCCTTCTAACGAAGCTTTGTATATGTCACAGGGAAAGTTGATTCTCCACCTTTAAAAATGTTAGTTAATACAAAAGACACATAATTATCAAATTTCATTAAAATTGACTGAGTAGTTCTTATAGTATACATATTTAGAGGCCCCCTCTCTCACAAAAATTAAAACAATTGATAGCGCCTTTAAAAAAGGTTAATTAGTATGAAAGAAACATAATTATCAAACTTCATTAAAATCGGTTGAGTAGTACTTAGACTACAAATTTAGAGCCCCCCCCCCACCAATTTAAAACATAAATATTTATGCCCTTAAAAAAAGGTTAGTAATATGAAAGAAACATAATTATGAAATTTCATTAAAATCGGCTGTCGTTCTTACAGTACAAATTTAGCCCCCCCCCCCCCCCTTCCTTACCAAATTAAAAGGCTCATAACTTTAAATAAAAGTACAAATTTAGAGGCCCCCCCACCAATTTAGCGAACCCAAAGGTTCGATGCCAGCACAACCAACCATTGACACATACCCAAAACCCAAATTCCCAAGATCAACTCTGACGCTATTTATAGAAATTAGTTTTTTAGTCTTTAAGTAATATGTGTTTTGTCCGTTTGTGTTTGTATCTTTTTAGAGTGTTCTTGTTGTAATTAACTATTTCTTGGATATATGGGTTTTCAGATATAGCAGTTGATATGAAAAATGAGTTTGTTTGGGACTGAATGTGTTGTTTGATTGTGGGTAGGTTGAGATCAATGAATGGTAATTCTTGTGTATTGGGGTTATTAAGAAGAAAAGAAGAAGAAGAAAAATAAAATGAACTTAATTCTGGGACTACTTGTCCCCTAAGAATAATATATGATTACAGTACATAGGACAATCGTCTGGCTTTGATAATTCATTATAATAATAAGAATTGATTAATAATTAAATTATGAGTTATAAAGTAAATGATAAATCTTGTAAAAGGATACATCTTATGTGTACTATTATAATGTATATTACATAAATATTCATGTTTTACATTAGCTCGGAAGATTGAAAATTAAGGAAATAAAGAAATAGATGGTGTTTAAAGGAAGTAAGAATCGGCTGTAGTTCTTACAGTACAAATTTAGCCCCCCCCCCCCCCCTCACTTACCAAATTAAAAGGCTCATAACTTTAAATAAAAGTACAAATTTAGACGCCCCCCCCACAAATTTAGCGAACCCAAAGGTTCGATGCCAGCACCACCAACCATTGACACATACCCAAAACCCAAATTCCCAAGATCAACACTGACGCTAACCTCCCATCTTAGTCTCGGTCTGCCCCTCTATCGTTTACCCGACGGCTAAAAAATGATTACTTTTTTCGGAATTCGGTCATTGCTAAACCCAACGACATTACATGCCCCTTTTAATCGTCGCGCTGCTATTACTTGAACTATATTTCCCGGATATTACTCGCGCAGTTCCGTATTGTAAAGCCTTCTAAATTCTGCCGTTTCTCCATCTTTTTTTGGGGGGGGCGAAATATTCTACGCAGTACTTTATTTTCAAAATCTCAAAAGGCGCTGTTCACTCCTTAACGTTATCAGCCACGTTTTGCACCCGTAGAGAGGCAGTATGATAGTCTTATATACTCTAATTTTTAAATTACTGAAGAGAACACGCAGACTGAGTAGTTTTGCGTCTGAGAAATAACAAGCATCTTGGCCTTTTAACCTTGTTAGTATTCCAGTGCTTAGATCCATCCAGTTCCTGAATAATTTCGTTTTTCGAATCCGGTCAGAACAGGACCCAAAGCCAGAAAAATTGATAAAGTGCGGAGTAAAGATAGTGAGTGTGTGAACTGTTTAAAAATTATTTTAAAAAAATTCGAGAGTGTTTTTCAGATCTGCCAGGATTAGTTAACACTTAGAATTAGTTTTCGTCCTTAAGGATACGGATTTAAGATGGCGGAAGGACATCTTTGGGTAACATAGGTATAAGTTTTCGTCCTTAAGGATAACATTTTGAAATATTCGAGGATTTAACGGTTTTTATGTTATCCGTAGGATATTCCGCCATTGTCGTCCTTAAGGATACTGTTTTGAAATATTCGATGATATATCGGGCTAACTCCTCGTGTGGTTACGAGAGAAAGATCCAATTGCACTCTAAGGCCCAATTCACACAGAACGGACGTGCTGGATACTAGGCGCTTTTGTCTCCTCCAGGTTTGTCCTATTACCACGTCTCCGCCACGTCCGTTCTGTGTGAATTAGAACGTTTGTTTAATAGGAGTGGCGCGGAAGAGACAAAAGTCCGCGCCACGCCCTCGCCACGTCTCTTTGCCGTCACTCGTGGCGTACAAGAAGGGGCACGCCAGTTCCTCGCAACGAGTTTTTTTTTTTTTTTTTTTTTCTGTTTTAGTTAGCTTTCTTTTTTTGGGTAAGGGGTGAATCGGACATAAAAACAACATTAATAAAATTTGATATTGGAGTTACATACATATGGGGGGAAACATTACAAATTTAACTTTTTTTTTTGGGGGGGGGGGAGGGAGAGGGTGAATCTGATAAAATTTGATTTTTACGGGAAACATCTGTTTTTTTTTTTGAGGGTTGGCTGGTTTTTCGGGAAAATCTGTTGAGTTGTTTATGTCCGATTCACCCCTTACCCAAAAAAAGAAAGCTAACTAAAAAAGAAAAAAGAAAAAAAAACTCGTGGCGAGGAAATGGCGTGCCCCTTCTTGTACGCCACGAGAGACGGCAAAGAGACGTGTGAAAAAATGTTTTCTAATAATTTATGTTATAGTTTCATCTTAAAAAATTAAACCTGCTGTTATTTCCGAATAAACCAAAATATGAATCAATAACATACATAAACGGCAACACTATTATCTCGCTATGTGAAGTATGTATTAGGATAATAAGTACGCGGTTGAAAATATCCCAGAATAGAGGGAATGGCCAACTGTGGAGGAAATAGGGTTAGCCTAGATCTAGGTCAGGAGGTTACTAGATACTGCCCGATAGTCCGTCGGCCCTTTGCCCTGTCTGTCTCAGTAGTCTTGTTTCAGCTAGTTTCTAGCATTAGTTTTATAATTTAATTTGTAAAATTTAAAATGAAAAAATACCAAAAATAAACCCAATTAAATTAAAATACATAACTTCTCCATTATTTTATAATTTTGTTCTAAACGACTTCAGTTCGTATCTAAAATCTTCAATGTTCCTTATTTTCTCTTTAATCAACTTATCCCATAATGAACGTATTGCCCTTTATGTTGTAGATATGACCCAAACTAAATACTTATTCTTTCATAATTAACTCTAATAAAAATTCGAATCATGCTTTGACTCTACAGCATCATTTGCTTAATATTTGGAAAATACATATAAATTACGACAAATCGCAACACAATACATTTAGTCTTCGACTTGAAACATGCCCACCAGTTTTTCTTGACAACACACCGATTCCTCAAACAGACACTGTACACTACCTTTGTCTTACGTTTGACCGAAGAATATCATGGGGTCCACATATAACGAAAAAATGTAAAACGCTCAACCAAAGACTAAGACTTTTATATTCACTCCTCTCCAAACGTTCAACTCAACAACATACAAAAAATGAATACTTATACTAACTGAAACCTATTCGGACATACGCTTCTCAGATATACGGGACAGCTAAAAAGACACATATTAACAAACTCCAAATCTTCCAGGCAAAAACATTGAGGACAATTACAAAAGCCCCATGGTACGTAAGCAACATAACTTTACATACTGACCTACGCATAGCAACAGTTAAAGAACAAATACAAACCTACTACAAACGATTCCACGAAAAACTACATGGACATCCTAATACACTAATAAACAACATGGCCACAACATAGATTCCCGACAACACTCAGAGAAGACTACTAAAAAGGAGCTGGATGAGAGACCTCCTTGACTAAAATAATAAAATAAAATAAAGACTGGAGGTGCCGCTGGGTTTTCTGCTCCCTCTCATGCCTTTCAAGCCATTTAAATTCATACCGCAAATTCGCTGGTTGTCAAATTTTATTTGACAGGTGTGAATAAATATATAAAGTCAAAAAAAAAAAAAAAAAAAAAAAAAAAAAAAAAAAAAAAAAAAAAAAAAAAAAAAAAAAAAAAAAAAACTCGGATTTTCTCAACTCCCACTAACTCGATTTCTTAAACGATTACAGGTGAAACTTAGAATCTCAGGAAAGACGATGACCTCATACAAAACTTCTTCTTCGTCCTTCCTTAAGCTTTCCAGTTTTTGGTTTGAATCGGGAAACTCTGTAAGAAGAAAAAAATATTGAGCAATAACGAGCGTTTTCGTCCTTAAATATTGCTTTTATTTCCTCTTGCTTTTATTGCCTCTGTTTTACCTATTAAAAGCCAATCCCAGATATATCTATAACGTCGAAATTATCACCTTGTTCCGATTCAGACTCAATTCAGCTTTGCTTTTCCATGTATACGTAAATTAATTAAAGATGGAAATTTGAGAAACATTTAATGTTATATTGAAGAATATCGATAGTTTGGATTTAAGATATTCGATTTCATCGTTAGGATTAACGATGCAAGAGTTCTTGTTTGGATTAAAATTTCAAAAATATACCCTGAAGAAATTTTGATACCATATTACGGCCCAATATCCACCAAAGTCGGAAATGAATTTTAAAAAATTAGGTTTAAACCCTGCATTTAAAACAGATAAATCATTGTCATCATACTTCCCTTCACCTAAAGACAAAATAGACCCTTTCCAAAAAAGGGGTGTATAGGAACTAAAATATAATGGCTGTGAAGTAAAATACACGGGAAAAACTGGACGATCGGTAAATCAAAGAGTAAAAGAACATACGAGAGCATACAATAATAAGACCCAAAATTCCAATTTTCCTATCCATCTAAATGAAAATAACCATAAATTTAATAAATTCTCAGGAGCAAAAATATTTATGAATCATTAGAAATAATAATATCGTTTAAAACCGATCTAGATTTGTGTTTAAATAACCAAATAAACATTTCCTAAACCCCTTTTTTAAATTTGTTTCCAATAGGAACGGAAAAATCCAATGAGTCATGAGAGAAATCCTATAGAAAAAAAAATTAACCTACCTGCCACCTACCCCTTTCCACGATGAATATTTTTCAGATATCTCTTACATTACCTCAAGAGAATTCCAATGTTTGATTTCTTGTCTTACATTTTTGATAAACTTTAGTAAATATAATCCGTGTAACATAGTACTGATGTGTTGAAAATTTTGTATCTTTCAGAACTGAAGATGAATGTTAAGCATTCGAAACTTATAATAAAATAGTATTATAATAAAATAATCCCAATAGAAGTGGCAATCAATTTATCAATCCTAATTGAAAGAGTTCTTTTTTGGATTAAAGATACAAATTAAAAAAAATATATATATATATATATATATATATATATATATTATATATATATATATATATATATATATATATATATATATATATATATATTTATATATATACACATGAAAAGAATGAATAGCAATAGATTAAACAAACAAATATTTGATAAAGTGATGAAATTGAAAAATATAAAGGGTTACCCAGAGCAAATGAAAGAGGAAGTTAAAAAATTGGGTATCACGGAGGGAGACTACAAAGATAAGGAAGGATAAATTCGGAAAAATGGGTAAAAAAATAAAGGTTCTTGTAGCGGAGAAGAAGAAGCATGAAAGTAAGAAATGGACGGAGGAGAGAAAGAGGGAAATGGGCGAAAAAAATGAAAAGAATTTGGGCTCATAGGAAGAAAACCTGAAAATGATATACGCGTGGTCCACCGTTGGCCTGTATCGCGATAAATAAATAAATAAATAAATAAATAAATAAATAAATATATATATATATATATATATATATATATATATATAATATATATATATATATATATATATATATATATATATATATATAAATATATATTATATATATATATATATATATATATATATATATATATATATATATATATATATATATATAAGAATATCGTTTGTTTGGACTACTTAATCAGTTGTCGGAAATCAGAAAGATTTGGACAATATTGATTTCTACACTTCACAGTAAAGTCCATTGTTATCAACTGCTTGCTTATTTCATTGTTCTTCCAGTAGCTTGAATTAATTTTGGCACCTTTGGTTTTAAAGCAAAGAACTCATCAAATCCAACTTTTACGTCCTCTTAACTTTAAAAGAACCGAATATCTGAAAAATGACAAATTGTTTCTAAACAAACCATAATCCGATGTTACAATATCTAGGTTATATGCAGTGTGAGGTAAAAAATTTACTCCTTGCTGTTCCGATAATTGTTCCTAAGGCAAACGAGGACGATATGAAGTTACATTGTTGTATTGTAAAATGGATTGTGACCAAATTGGGATAGTTAGCTGACAAAACTATATAATTTCTGTAGCTGTTTACAGTGAACGTTTTCGTCCAATGCTTAACAATTAAGAACAAGCTCAAGATTCAAAGCATATTAGAAGTTCCATCAAACACAACGCTTCACTTTTTTCCAAAATCGTAGTAAAATGTATCTTCTTCTATGGCACAAATTTCGTCTTTGAGCTTTAAAAATGTAAACGACGCCATAACGTCAACTCAAGTCACAAGAAGTTAAAGGATTAGTCGAAATTTAACATTGACTTAAACAACAAGAAACAAAAACATTGTTATATTGGGTTAGTGCGAAAATAATGCAGAGTTTGAATATTCATTTTGTTTAGGCAAGTGAACCAAGATAATCTTCCTATCTAGTTAATGGATTATAAACAATGGTTGTTAAGGTTGTTTTTCCTCAAGGATTTGTTTAGTTTCTGTTATATTTACTATATGTCCTTAACCTCTGCAATTCATCGTGTTAAAACAAGATTTTCGTCAAATTTATGTTTACGAGTCCAAACCGTCCTAATAAATGTAGTTTGGGGTGAACGAAGCATCAGTGAATGTACAGTGCAGCGTTGGTTCCGAAATGTTCTTCTTGAAGATTTTAATTTCGAAGACAAGGAAGGTGGTGGCGTTAGGCCTTCTTTTGTTGTTTACGGCCAGCTGAGGGCTCAGATAGAAGAAAACACTCGCAAAATTACTCGAAAACATTGCGAGAGTAGTTTGTGTTGACCACTCAACATTATAAACCACAGAAAATTATAATTTTTTTTTGGCACATATATAAACCTGATAGGATTAATTATTAGAGATGGAACTAAAGGTCGTGTTCATGCACAAGCACTTTCTAAAAATCTAGTATTTTCCAGAAAATCGCGGCTAATAAACAGACGAAGATTGAGAACTTTTCCCCAACAATATATCAAAACAAAAGGACAACGATTCAAATCTAATCTAATAATTGTTTTTTATCTACTATATATTTGTCAAATACCACTCACTCATTTAACACGAAATCTCAGAAACCACCGAACGAATTGGAATGAAATTCGATATGTAGCTTCCTCTAGGGCCGTAGAAGCTCGCTAAGAAAGGAATTTAAAAAAATCGGCCTGGATCGCGGCTAATTCGCGAAAAATGCGATTAAAATTTTTATTGGGTGAATAATAATAGATTAATTGTCATATGGTATTTGGAGATAAGCTAAGTTAAAAAATAGGTTAGATGTTCAATCCGCACACTTTGACCACAAATTAAGTTCCTTATAATTGCAAACAAACAAAAATACGATCGATGTCGAAACCTTATAATATGGTACTTTCTGTGAACTCATGGTGCCTGCAGAGGTGGACCCTTACAAGTTTGAGTTGTTTCGTGACGAGAAGCTATTAAAAGACTTACGTTAAAGAGGAGGTTAAAAGACGTATGTTCTCTGGTGGTGAGATGTAAGGCCAGTTCGATGTACGTATTCCCTACGAGCAACCCACCAACATTGCTTCACCAGTAGTTTCGTCCTCAACTAGCCTTCTTTCAGTTTTCCGGTCACAATATTATCGGCTTTTCTCAACCAGGCCCAAGTTGCATTTTACAAGTTGTACTTAGCATTTCTGAATTTCATTCCTTGAACCTAGAATATACCTTTTTCTCAGTTCAGATAAGTCTATGGTTTCTATTGAATAGAACTCAACTATTTATACATATATTTAATATAAATATGACATAAGAAAAGCTGATGGTCTGGTATCAGAGCTGGGTAAGATGGTAGTGCTGCCTCGAAGCTTCACTGGAGGACTATCAAAATAACATAAAATTAACTTTTGCAAATTGTACAATTTACTTATTGAAATTATACTAATTGTAAGAACGGAATTCTTTAGGTTTATTTAAGTAATAATAACTATCAACGTTAAGCTTGACTTTTACTAATTTAAGTTGTCCTTAATCCTAATGATATTAAACCGTAGCGGAGCGGGGTACTTTCAGCTAGTGTCTCATAAAATAACAAGACTATTTTTGTAAAATGCATGGTTATCTCCATTTCCTATCTTTTGTTTTCCATTAAATTCTTCCATTTTTTTTTTTTCGAATGGTCACTAAACGTCTTTTCCCATGTACGTTAGATAAAAACATGACACTTGCTTTAATTTATTGCGATTTAATTAACTTTAAAAGTACTCCAAGTTTAAATTTGTCAGCAAATACTCAACGACTTAATTCTTCAGGAGTTGGTAAACAAGAGCCAGCCAAGGTCGTACTGTTGCCAGTTTTTATTTTTAGGCTTTATCGATCATTTTCCTCGGGGACAAAACTTTTAAATGAGAGAGAAAATTGGCAATAAATTGTTTTTATTGCATGTTTAAATGCCAACTCTTAGTAATAAATTTAATTTATTTTACTTAAGTCACTATTTTATGTTTTACATGATCGTTAAGAAGATATTTTTTAAGTAATTTTCCACCTACGTTATTTTTTAGAGATTCCTTCTCAAAAAACAAATCGTTACGAATTTCTGGTATACCCAGGTCAATTAAGAGGGTCACGGTGTAAACATCATGATTAGCTGTGTCCTTTTTCAATTTGACTTTAGCGTCTCTGTACTTTTTAGTCAATAGCTTAAGCCTCCAAATTAAACATCTGTAATTGGACGTCACATTGCAGGACAAATGAAGCGCAGAATTCCAAAACCAGCTAAGTCCGTTATTAAAAATTTTTCACAGCTGGTCTATAACGGTAAAGGTTTGTCTGAAATAGGAAAGGGCCTTATTTGTAAGTTTTCAGTGTGATTTAACTACTTTTGGGAGAAAAATCTTTCGCCTGAAGACAATCTAGCAGAAAAAGGATTAGAGAAAAATAAAAAAATTCGGAAATTGGACTTAGATGGTTTTGGAATTCAATGCTTCAACTGGACGAAGAATCGAATGTTGGAAAACTAATTATTTCTGAGGAGTAAGATTAGGTTCCCTTTAATCTTTAATCAGTGGGTGTTTGAATAGTAAGGTTATTTCAATTTCTGACCAATATAATTTTAACGAATTTTTGTTTCAAACATTTTTTTTTTTTTTTTTTTTAAAGTTTTCTATTTTTAATATTTTTTTTTTTCGATGTTGTTAAAATGTACTCCTATGGCTGTTACACTGTACACCACCCCTGGGACACACTGTAACATATTTCTGATTTAAGCTAACTTAAAAAATAAGTAGTTTCTAAATATAATTTTTATATTATTTCAATCCTATTATGATAGTTAAAGACTATTGATACTATAGCAAATAATTAGAAGATCTTTTTGAAACAAAAAAATTTTTTTTTTTTCAGTTAAAATAAAAATGACTTTTTTGTTACACTATTCCCCATTTAACCACATAGTAAAAACAAAGATCGTCTTTATAATTATGTATGCATCATAAAATGCAATGACTTCGAAAAATTATTTATTTATTTATTAATAGATAGGTATTTAAAGTGCATAAAGTATACCACATTTGTTCAGAAAGTACCCTTTAGTAATACATAAATTATTAGGAGGTCCATAGTTCATCTTCTTTTCAGGGGTAATTCGGGAATTGAGTGGGAAGCAAGTTGTGAGACTAGTTGATTTGAGTAGGTATAGAGCTTATCATGGAATGATAGGTATCTGGTTTGGCACAATTCCACAAGGTATGGGGCATTCAAATCATTAGGAATAAGTTTATTGGTATAATAAAGAGCACTAAAGTTTTTATGAGAGGATTGAAAGGTTTAGAGGAGCCCCAAACTCCAAATAGGTCAAATAGTTTTAATGTGACTGAGTCTTTCGTAATTAATTGAAAGATTGTAACGTTTGTCTAATTAATATTGAAGTAGTCCAGAAAGACGAGTAGTTTCTTGTGGCTTTAGTCTTGCATGTGGATTCCAACTAAGATGTTTGTCCAAGTGGAGTCCTAGGTAGAGGATCTGTTCAACGGGGACCAGGGGAATATTATTAAAGAATAATCCAAGACAGGATGTCGTAGGTTTACGGCGAAGTACTACAGAAACTTTGAAACGAAATTAAATCTTCCAGAGTTCTTAACTTAATTCTTATTTAAGCAATAGACGGAGTATATCAATAGGATAATTTACATATAAAACTCATCATTCCTAAGAATCATCATGATATTCTGGAGTGGTTACTAATGTGTTGCAATATGGCTGCTACAGCAAGGGAGCTGCAATAGTTTGTAACATAAATTGAGATTTTTTATTTTTATTTTTTTATTTTACCCTATCTTGAAAAAAAAAGAAGATAATTTAAAATTTTTTTTTTATTGGAAGCCTGTTTATTGAAATCTGCAACTGTTTTAAACAAAGCTACTTTCAAACTGTATATTCTACGAACTGGTCATGCACAAAATAGTCACCCAACAATCAAATCATTTTCAGTGCAGATCACTGTCCACGAAAGGGCAAAATAGAGAACATCAGCATCACGACACAGGCGATGTCTTCTAAGACCTCATTCTACGTGAGAAGATCAACATCTCCCACTTAAGATCGGGCATATGTGGTCATGTAACGTTGTACAATTACAATGATTTGCACATCCCCTGAAGTTAATCTGTGTGGAACCGTCAGATATACGTCTGAGGGGTTGTTCGAGATGTAGATGGGATAATTTTGACGTGGGTTATGGGTTCTGATGGGGTGGGATGGAGTGAGACCAGATGTTGTCGGCATCGAACCTTCGGATTCTTTAAAAACGTTATCAATATATGTAGGACAATATCAACATCGAAACCTTAAATATCTCTGGATAAATATTCATTCATTATTACCATTGAAGAATTCTTTCATACTTCTCCAGAGGAGCATGAAATAACCTTTAAAAGAGGTAAAAATAAATCTACATCGTACAGCAAAGATTGTCTAAATTGGTATTGTACGTTAGCAGCCAACAGGTCAACTCGCGATGAAATTCCAAATTGGTGAACAGTTACTAAAAGGTCTTATGAGAGCCTTAAAATTGTTTAGGCATCATCCTCAAAAAATAATAATAAGAATTTTGTTTTATTTTTATTAAAAAAAATCCACTGCAAAATTAAAAAAAAAAAAAAGCTTTAACGATTACTTGTTATTTTATTAATATGATAAATAGCTTTGTCAACGTGCCAATTTTAATAATAAATACATTACAATTTAGACAGTCTTAGTTTTTTTTTGTTTTCCAAGTTTCGATAATTCTTTGATTTTAAAGTATTATTTTTTAATATTTACTTAACACAAAATCCAAAGAAATATTAAACTTGATACCACTACAAAACAATCTCAGTAATCAATGACAGACATTTCCAGACCGGATTATAACCCTAGTGTAACCTTCTCTGAGAATTTGTTATGTTTTCCAACATTTTTCAACTGTTTTTCTACTCTTTTCTTTATTTTTATTAACAGTTAATGACAATTTAGAAACTATTTGGATTACTTTTCTATAGAACATTATTCGGATTGTTAGGTGCTAATAAAACAGTTAACTATGGGATTTCGTGTTGAGATTGCATTAATAACCTCTGTTTTAAAAAGATAAAAAGAAAAGTGTTTTTTATTCCCTTTGTCTCGTATCTAATTAGAATTCCACTATTCCGTGGTAGGGAATTTTAATATTCAAGGACATTTCGATGAAGGACTCTGCTCTCCTCAAAGGGGTTATTGTAAAATATTAATTTTTCTTTATATCTTTAATTTTTAAAATATTATTATTACCATTTAATCCAATAGAATTAATCAAGATGAGCATAATATTAATTTGTGTATACTAATGTGGTTCATGTTGGATTGATGCGTTGATAAGCATTAAAAGACAATCGTAAGTATTATTTTTTGTTCAAGATTCATGCTTTAAAAATATAAACCACGTGATATTGTGAAATGTTTGATACACAATTTATGTTTGATAACAGATAAAAAATAATATAATACATTCACTAAATAATTTAATGTAATAATATACGGTGTTATTATTGTGGTATTATACGAATATATAAATATATACCTGGACTTCCTCATCGTCAGTATCGCGGTGCTGGTTGGCTGCCTGCTGAGCGCTCTGTTGCGGTTGATGGTCTGGCTGTGCTGGGGGCGGGGCTTCCCCTCCACTCGCTGGGACCGCCCCTTCGGCGGGAACTCCATCCCCTCCCCTCGAAGGCGGGCGGGAAGCCGAAGTCTCCGCGGCTGTTTCTGGTGCGCTCAGCATCCCTGTATAATAGGAACGAATAAATTAAATGCTTATTCATAATCATTTATAGTAATCATTTAAAGTTACTTGCTAAAACTCATCTGGACATATGCATCGCAAATTTATGTTCCGGCCAAAAGAACGCATATTTAGAAAATACAAACATTTCAATCTAAAATCCTAAGACTGGTAACAGTCTACCCTTCTTATGTGTCACAAGATACGCTACATACAGACTTACGTATTCCGACAGTTAAGACCCATATTCATAAACTTTATCGACAATTTCATGAAAAACTACGTGGACACACTAACAAACAGGTACATAATATGGCAATAGTACAAATTCCTGACATAACTCAACGAAAGCTGAAAAGGAAGTGGATGAGGGATCTCCTAGTCTAATCCCTAATAATTTAGTACCACGCCTGGAGATTGTACCACTGGGTGCTGACTCATGCCTGATCATGTCTGTTGTTTTAATGTAACTTCACATTCACTGGTTGTCCATTGTGTACAGTTGTGAATAAAATTATTATGTTAAAAAAAAAAAAAGTAACAAAAAATACATAGAAAAAACATTGGTTTTATTTATATGGTTCGATGACGAAACCGCAGACAATCCCGTGTATGGCTGGGCAGTAGGGTTGTGTGAAAAAAAAAAAAAGTTTGAGAATCTGAGAACATCTGCAGGTGTTCCTCAAAAAAGTATCCTAGGTCCAATCATCTACACAGTGATACAGCTGATATCCCGATGCATCCTAGTGGTGAGGTACTTGTTTGTTATCAGTAGACAATGATCGCTTTATTGCATCCCTGACACTCCAACCTCATATTATAAACCTTCCAAAATGGTGTCGCGAATGGGGAATAAAAATAAATCCCATCAAATAACCTTTACCCTTCGTCCTAAACCTACGACTTCCTGCCCTACAGTATCCTTTAATGATGTTCCACTAATCCCTGTTGAACAGGTCCGCTACCTAGGACCAAGTGGAATCCAAATACAATACAAAAACAATAAAAATCTGCCCCTCGTTTTCGGCTACTTTAACATTTACTTCCAATTAATTACAAAAGACTCATTTACATAACAGTAATTAAACCAAATACCAGGAAACTACTAATAAATATATTTTATTGAAATAAGTGTACAATCTGCCTCAGTAAAGGGCAATAGGTACAGAGATAAATGTATTCATTCATACCATATTTACAAATACACACACACACACAACTAATAATAATAAAAAATAAAATAAAATAAATAAATATCTTCATAAAATAAAACTAATAATTATTTACAATAATCAAAAGTAAAACAAAATTGAATTAAAATTAAAATACACAAATTATTATTCATTCATACTTTATATACAATACAAACACACTCAGCCCGGGGAACCCCGAATCGAACCTATTCCCCACTTACTGGGAGTCAAATACCAGGAAACAGAAGTCGAATAAACAGCGATATGACATGGATATTGGTTTTCTCAAACTTGATGCAACTCAAGACAAGAAAATTTAAGCAAAACTTTTATGAATTGTTTGGATAAAAGATTTCGCTTAGAAAACAATAAAATTTGGAATTTTCTTATTTTTGTACAAACCTAAAAGTTAATACGATTTGTTTGACCTCAAATCAAACAATTCACATCTCCGTGTCAAATTTTCTGCCAATTAATTTTACCCTGTTTCACTACTGTTCCCGGGTTGGGGTTTGAAAGTTTCTCACAAAATATTTTTGGCCCTTTTCGTTCCACCTTTTTGGGCAGGTGTCGGCCTGGTAGAAGATAGGGAATTAAAGTAGTCCGAAACTTGTATCTAATTACGTGTATTTATCCGATTTATTTTTACACTTTTATTAATTACAAGTCTGCTCTAATTATGTTATCTACATTAGTTTTTTTTTTTAATTGTCCTCAAATCGATGGAGATGAGATATCTATTAAGAATCAAGAGTGAAACTAGAAGGGATCGGGTGAGTCTAACGATGATATACTAATTTTGGCTTACGACCGGCGCAAGAAGTCATTGAGAAACACAGGATGAGATGGTTCGGACATGTCTCCCATATGGAAGATAATCGTGAGGTGAAATACACATACATACATTCGAGACATACAAGGAAGATAGTAGACCCCAAGGTCGAAGGAATGTTGTTAAGGAGGCATTGATAGGAGGAGCACTCTGCAGGAAGGATACTCAAATCGGTAGATGAGGGAGTGATTTAGTAATTTTTTGTTCGATATATCACAACCTCCGATTTATGTACACAATATTAACCAACATATACTCACTATTCAGACAACTTCATGACAAACTTCAGGGAGACAATAGATCACTCATAAATCCTCATGAGAAGGTCAAGAGTGACTGAAATCAGGATGAGAGATATGTCCAATTAATGTTTGTTTGTTTTTTCTATTCTTCCTTTAATCTATACTATTATACAAAAGAACTAGCCATTCTTCTCTTGCGATCACTAACCACGAAAACTAATGAGCCAATCTGCTCCAAATTTTAACCACATCATCCTTATAATTGTAGTAATGTTTAGCAATAATAAAATGTATAGATTTTCAATCGAATTGTTATTTAAAAAACCTGATAATTATGAGGTACGCAGTGAAGATTGAATTGACCGCTAGGTGGCGAGCACCATTCAAGAGAGGTTACAAAGGTACGGTGTTATAACGAGTTAACAAAATTTATTGTTTTGTTTATTTCGTTTAACGTCACTTTATGCTGCTATGGCTAATCGGACGATGATACGGTGAGAGTCCTAAAATTTGCCTCTCCAGGTATAACTAGAATAGGGATTTTTAACGAATACCTGACATCGCAGAGGCTCGGGACCCCCAGTTTACGTCCCTTCCGAAGGACGGCATAGCTAAGGATTTTTTAATCCCTTTAAAAAATCCTAAGGTCATCTGCCGGGCTGCGAACCCTGGGTTTTGGGTTTAGTAGGTTGCTATGATAACCACTACACCACAGGTAACTCCTTCAAAATTTATTTATTTTTTATTAAATTTTTATTAATCAAGCTAATATTAATTAAGACCGATGATATGTGGCTAATGCCATTCTACAACAGAATTTGCAATGGAAAAACAAAATTTTTACTGTATAAAATTTTAACTACCATCATCTTTATAGTTCTAGGAAGGTTTAAAATAATCTTGTTTACGATGATAATAATTTAAATGTACAACGTTGAGCAGCAGAGACGCGGTTTACCACACAGTCATACTTTTATGGCTAGAAATTAAAATACAAACAGGTAAAATCGATAAAATTGTTTCTGCCGAGTGAAAATTATAACCAAATCAAAATATCGATTCTTTGCTTTTTGATATTGTTGAGCCTTTAGTTGAAAGCACTGATGATGTAGTCTATCATCCCCAAGTTTCTTAAAAGTGTCTGTCCATTTGGATTACCAATTCATTCATTAAAATTCAAAAATTATATGGCCAATTATGCTTTTTCGTAATCATTAATTACCTAATCAGGGCAATTTTAACTAGGTTAAAATTTACTAGCGTTCAGACCTTTTAGACAAATCCAAGATCAAATATTCTTACTGAGGATCATCATAGAAAGGGCTTGGGATAGGGATAGAAATGTACGAGGGTAAGTCAATAATTATCTGCAATATAGTTATAAAATTTTATTGAAATGAAATAGGAAACTTACGTATATTTAGCTTTTTTAGATCTGCAAGCCGCTTTTGACTCAGTACCAAGAGTCGAAATATGGAATGCATTGAAGACAAAGAACGTCCCTGTAGAACTTATAGACGCCATGGTTCAATGGGTAAAGTCAGGATTAATGGTAAGGAGTCTGGAAGTTTTGACATGAAGAGGGGTGTCAAACAAGGAGATAGTCTAAGCCCTCTTCTCTTTATTATTCTGATGGACGAGGTCTTAAAAATATGTAAACGAAGGACGCAAAATAGTATGGAAACGGAACTTAAAAACAGTTCTTGCTCAGGCACTTCTCTATGCAGATGATATAGCGCTGAAAGCGGACTCCGTCCAGAATCATCAGCAAGCTGTAGTGGAATGGGAAGGAGAGCTGGAAAGAAAGGCATGATTATAAATGCAAGCAAAAATAAAATTATGCAAATAGATGTGCAGATCACTTGCAGAGGAGAAATCCTAGAAGCTGCAGAAGACTATACGTACCTGGGCACAGTTATAAGTAGAAACGGTAAAATACAACAAGAAATATCCAATAGGAATAAAAAAGCGAACAACGTATATTACCAAATCTGCGATACTGTTGTTGGGAAATGTGAAGTTGACAAAAAGGCAAAACTGCACATTTTTAATGCTATTTACCTTCCTACCCTACTATACGGAAGTGAGAGCTGGGTCCTTTTCGACCGATTGTAGAGCAGAATCACCGCATCAGAAATGAAATATCTAAGGAGAGTTGCCAGGCGAACACGGAGGGAACATATCAGGAATAGCAGAATAAGAGAGGAGTTACAGGTGAAGAACTAACAGAAATTATTGTGAAGAAACAGCTAAAGTGGTTCTGACATATGTGCCAAATGGATGAAGATCGCGAACCACGCAAGTTCTTCGATGCCAGACCAACTGGCAAAAGACCAAAAGGCAGGCCAAGGATGTCATGTTCGGAGAGTAAGGCTCAAATAGAAGAGAGAAGAAGAAAGCGGTTGGATTCCATGAAGACATTGGCGAAGGACTAGGATAGTTGGATTTCTTGGACTGAGGCACCTCCACGCTGAGAGCCACTGAGGAGGAAGGAAAAGAAGAAGAAGAAGAAATTTAATGCTATGCGTGAAAGTATCATTAAGGAAATAATGCTTAATTGCATTCTACAATGCAAGATTTTTATCGATTAACAGATAAAACTTTAATTAAAGTTATATTAAAATTAAAGTTTAAGTTAAAATTATCTAAGTTCTTTTCCTGAAGCCGCGACGTGGGATGCTTGTTTATGTTTTTATGGCTATACTTTATGTATCATGGTTATGGTTGAGTTGAAATCTCCCTTGGGACAATGAGGTGTGAATAAAATGAAGGCTTGAGACACAAACGTTCATATCGTTCATCATAAATTTTAAAATAACATATTAACATATGTTAATATATATAAGGGAACATATTAATATATGTTTCCATGTTTCGATCAAGCTTAGAATAAATTTAACCAAAAAACATAATAAATAGAGCATAATTTCCTTCTAATGGTAAAAGTCCTCAGAGGCTGACCAGAAGACTCCAGCCAGTGCCTCCTCGATCAATGTAAAAAAGCGGCTGGGGCCGGAACTAGGGCAAGGGCGGCCGTTTACCGCGGGTGGACTTCCGCTCCAGTTGCGTGAGGCCGATCCTTATTGGAGCCGTCGCGTTTTGTTTGCACCGACCAATAGTTGAGATTGTGGTTTTAATTAATACAACACTCAAGGCCTTATGTGAACGGCATTGACACTCTACCAAAAATCTATGAATTTATATTTTTAAAGAAAAGTGAATTTAGTATTAACTATATAAAAGTGTAGTAATATACGTTGGTGTTCTTAAACATTGTTCTCAGACAAACAAAAGTCCAGAGATGTTAACCCCCAAGTACGCACGCCCGGCGCATAAAGTGCGCCACTTCTAATATTTGCCTACCTGCACAGAAGCGGTTAAACCTATCGGATTTTCCTTCAAGGTACCCTCTCAGTATGCTATTGGGACTATTGTGATTTGTTTTGGTATAATATTAAAAGTTTCTTTACATAAACTATAGATATTTTTCTACGTCCGTTCGACTTACTTTGTATCTCATCGCGAGGTATTATGACTAAGTAAATTTAAAATTTTTATTTTTATGTTGAAGTTGATGAGCGAGAATGGGAATATAATATTCTTTATTGTTAAAAATATGTTTTTCCTACTTATTTTAATTAGGAAAGTAATTATACATCAAATTTTGAGCTTTATTGTGGAAAGCTGCCTTAAGGTTCATTTACTGTCAATAACGGGCCTTCTGACATAGTTCTGAGGCTGCTAGACTTTCTGGCCGGTTGCAATCTTAACTTGGCGTGTGACAGTATACCAGTTACCCTCTCGTAAAGGAACTTCTAAAGAAAAATTACACCTTCCTAGGTACGATAAAAAAAAAAAAAAAAAAAAAAGGGCTTCCAAAAACGGGAGTTCGAGAAAAGGAGACAGGTAAAGGACAAGTAACAAAAAGATAAACCCGAGGTGTAACCACAATAGAATTATTTCTGACCTTGGTACATAATTTCTTTCAGAGAAATAAGAAAAATTCTTCTTAAAAATAAGTTTGAAATAAATATTAAAGTTTTATTAATATTTATTTAGTTAATATTAAATAATTACCAGAGGCTTAAAAAAACATTAAATATAGTAAGTTCAATCATTTACCAGATTAATTTTATACTGAAACCTATTTTTGCATTAAATATGCGGAGAAAACCTACATTAGGATAAAGTGCGCCACCGCTTATTCCAGTCTTATTTTAATCCACTAGGCGCCCGGACTTAAGTCTTAAAATAGAAGAATATTTTTCTCTAATTAATTTTTGTTAATTATATAATGTAGGAAGGAGGCGCGGTAGCTGATTGGGTAAAGCTCTTAATTAACTAACACGCTCCCGGGTCCGTGTTCGAGTCCGAATGAAGGCAGAAAATTTAATTTACAAGTATGTCATCTCAACCGTGGATTGACTTCGAGGTCTGGAGACCCTCGTGGGGTATATATTCAATAAAATGGATACTTTTAATAGGAGAAAATCCTAAATCCACTCTTTTCACAACCGTTGGCCCAACAACAGTATATCCTTACCTAAATGCTGAATCCATATTAGCTATCGAAAGTCCATGAATAAAAAATATATATAGAATTAGCAGCTTTACAATTAACTTGGAAGAGATATAAATTACATCGTGTGAAAATCGATTTCTCAGTATAATGCTAATCAGAAAATTTAAAAAAAATCTCTTCATGCATTGATCAAGTATTAAGAAAAAAAACAACAACTAAAAATGTAGTTTTTCATTGTTTATGTTTATTCTAACTTAATACGAATTAGGGGAAACAGAATAAATTTAACCTTCAAGCCGATACTGTGAATAGGAATTTGATATAGAACCAAATGCAAAGCGGGAATGCCCGGGTAGACAGGACCCGAAAGTGAGGGATGGCAACCTGTCTAAGGGAAAGTGACCCCAACAGAAAACCTCTGGTCCTCCAGGTTGGGGGTTTCTATCAGGCCAGCACCCTGTTAGTAGAAAAACTTCTTCAAGCTAAAATAAGTCAGATAAAAGAAAAGCCGGACGGAAACATTGGTAAACGGACCTGGAAACGGAAAAGGACATTACAAATTGGAACGTGGAATGTGCAGAGTCTCTCTAATAAAAAAAACTGAGGTATTCGCAGAGATAGAGAAGTCCAAACTTGACATCGTGGTTCTTACAGAGACAAAGGTGAAGGGAAGGGGCCAAGAAAGAATTGGAAATTGGATTCACATTTGGAGTGGAGTGGATAAAGGTGAGCGGGCCAGGGCAGGAGTCTCTATTGCAATCCGAAGAAAACATAAGCGAGGGATAACCTTTTATGAGATGGTCTCGGAAAGGGTTATCAGATTAGATATGAGAATATTCGGATACAATGTCTCTATTCTAGGAATATATAGTCCAGATAATAATATAATGGCCGCCGAAAAGGACCTTTTCGATGACGTTTTTAGAGGCAATATAGAAAGGATCAGACAAAAGGATCAAGTGTTTATAATGGGGGATATGAATGCTCGAGTTGGAAAGGAAGAAAAAAGGAAACCCGGTAGTGGGTACATGCGGAGAGGAAGTTGTAAATAATAACGGCACCAGACTCCGGGATATCTGTGAGGAATTTGAATTAAAAATACAAAACACGTTTTTCCAACACAGAAAGGAACATCAGTTCACATGGAGTAAACCGGGATTCAGACCCTCTATCTTGGATTACTGTATTACAAAGCAACAAAGCCTAATACCAGTAATGGATGTGAGAGTCTTGCGAGGCATGGAATGTGGCAGCGACCATTATTTGATTAGAGCAAAATGCTTGGCACTGTGGCGAAAAAAACAGGATGCACCTGAACAAACAAAATCCGTTCTCTTAGATGAGCGTAAATATAAGATTCATCTGCTCATTGACGAAAGCGTAAGCGACCTTTACAAACGCCGCCTAGAAGACAAAATAATGGATAATGGGAGTAGTAATGCCATAGAAATATATGAACACATTAAAGAATGTATCCATGAAGCAGCGAGTGAAGCCTTAGGGGAGATAGAAACGAACCCTCCAAAGCAATGGTGGAGCAGTGAAATAGAAGAAATGGTTGACAAGAAAAAAGTACTCTTCAATAAGTGGCTATGTAGTGGAAGCCAAGATGATTGGAGAGAATATAGAAATATGAACACACGGGTGAAGCGTACAGTCACGGAAAGCAAGAACCAAGCATGGGAAGCATGTTGTAGGAGGATTGATAATACCCTGGGATACAATAAGATTCGTGAATCATGGAGGATACTAAAGGCTCTCAGGAAACAAGTGAAGGGAAATGTGATTCCTCTAATAAGTGAAAGGACCTGGTTGGAATATTACAAAAATCTGCTCACAGAAACTAGGCCGGAATGGTCAGGCTTATATCCACCTGAGGAGGATGCACAGGGGAATGTTACCGTAGAAGAGGGTGAGGTTCTTGATGCAATTAGACATGCAAAATGTGGAAAAGCTGCAGGACCTGGAGGTATCTCGATGGAACTATTAAAGGCAGGAGGAAACAGATTATTAAAGGCTCTAACAAAGCTAATAAACCTCCTATTAAAAGGACAAGAGTTACCAAAGGACCTTAAGACAGGATTTATCACATCTATATATAAGAAAGGAAACAGGAAGGAATGCCGAAATTATAGAGGCATATGTGTCCAGAGTTCTATATCAAGAATCATCGCTAGAATTCTGAAGGGTAAATTGGAAGAGGAGTTCATTACTCCAGAAGAGCAGTTTGGGTTCACTGCTGCCAGGTCGTGTACGGACAGCATATTTGTTCTAAGACAGCTCATAGAAAAACGAATGGAAAAAGGAAGAGCTGTGCACATAGCTTTTATAGACCTAGAGCAAGCGTATGACACTGTACCGAGACGGAATATGTGGAAAGCCCTTAAGAATGCGGGTATGAGTAATGCCCTAATAAACGCAGTGATGTGCATGTACAGGGAGGACGAATATAGAGTAAAGCTTGGCTCTCGTGTATCTGAGCCTTTTTCTGCATCCAAAGGACTTAAGCAGGGTTGCTGTATGTCACCGACGCTGTTTAAAATTTATGTACAACAGGCAGTAAAGGAGTGGAGCGCACGATGGGAGAGAAAAGGTATAGACGTTAACGGACATTTGCTGTTCTCCCTTTTCTTTGCCGACGACCAAGCGGTGGTCACATATAACCGAGAAGGCCTGGAAGAAGCGTTAAAGGCCCTGGAAAAAGAATACAGCCTGTGGGGTCTCAGAATAAATTTTGATAAGACCAAATACCTGCCAGTGAATTGCAAGGATGCCGCGGACCTACAGATTGATGGGAAGGTGTGCAAGAAGGTAGCTTCCTTTAAATACCTAGGGTCAACAATAGACAGGAACGGGACGTCAGAACCCGAGGTTAGGAGGAGGGTTGGCCTGGCAAGAAGCGTGACTAGAATGTTACATCCAATCCTGTGGAACACGATCATCTCAACGGACAACAAAAGGCGCATTTTTAGAAGTATTGTTGAGCCATCCCTCAGCTACGCCGCAGAAACCTGGACACTTAACCGAGGGCTCAACTCTAAACTACAAGCGGCAGAGATGGATTTCTGGAGGAGATGCCTAAGGATTACCCGCCTAGACCAAATCAGAAATGATGAGATCAGAGGCAGGCTGGGAGTGACCGAAGGAGTCCCGGAGAGGATTGGAAGAAGCAGGCTACGATGGTATGGACACTGTCAGCGGATGCCAGAACGTAGGTGGCCAAAGAGGATTCTGCAGTGGGAACAACCAGGAAGACGGAGGAGAGGAAGACCCCGAACCCGGTGGAGGGACTGTGTGGAGGAGGAAATGGCTGGCAGGGGACTTGACGAGGATGACTGGTGGGATAGAGAGAAGTGGAGGGACGCTCTGACTTAACCAGGCAACCCATTGAGGGATAGAACCTGCAAAAGTAAAAGTAAAAGTAATATAGAACCGATTGAATAGGAACTGGATACAGGGAGGAAAAATCCTAGCATGATTATCTCCTTGGTTCATTGGTCGTGACAAACTACCTCATTTAAAAAAAAAAAAAATGCAATACTTTCCATGATGATCATAAATAGAAAGTCTATCAAACAGAGCGCATGCAAAACATGAAATCAGTAAGAAGATCCTAGGTAAGGATAAGGTGGATTGTTCCTTATTATTATATGGATTTTTTTTTTTTTTTTTTGATTAATTTGATTCTAGTTCTGTTTTATAATAAATTTATCATTTTCTTAACTTGCACAAACATATCTTGTTAGTTTAACTTTTATTAGTTTATCTATTCTTCTTTCAGTTTGTTTTATTTTGATTTTCACGAATGTTATTTTAATTGCAAGAGATGAAAGATAAACTCGAAATACATCTCGTTCACTAGGTGAATAAAAGGTACCCTTCTATTGTGACTTGATTAATTTTTTTTTTTTTTTTTTTTTTTTTTTTTTTTTTTTTTTTTTTTTTTTTTTTTTTTTTTTTTTTTAATAAACAGTTTATTCAAATTTACAACTGTACAAAATTTATACATCAAGTAAATGTGCTGTTAACTATTACAATAACGTGACAAAACATGAAAAGTACTAACCATCAGTAGCACTTTAATAAAAGTTCTACACTAGAAGTTCTCTGGGTCATCTTCATTTCAGACGCCTTGGAGGATTATTGGGAATGGCATGGGAAGCAAGTTGAGAAATTAGGGGATTTGAGTGGTTATGGAGGTTACTATGAAAGGATAGGTATCTGGTTTGGGCATAATCAGCATCGTATGGAACATTAAGATATTTATGGATAAGTTTATTGGTGACAAGTAAGGTGCATTGAGGATTTTTCGAAAGATTTTGGATTGTAAGGATTGGATATGATATGAATTGGATGGTTTAGTGGAGCCCCAAAGCTCAACTCCGTACGTCCAGATAGGTCTAATCACAGTCATGTATATTAGTCTTTTGTAATTAATTGGGAGCTTTGAACGTTTATCAAATAAATGTTGAAGTAATCTGTAACGACGGGCAGTTTCTTGTCTTTTTAGTCTTGTATGTGGATTCCAAGTAAGACGTTTGTCCAAGTGGAGTCCTAGGTAGCGGATCTGTTCAACAGGAATTTGTGGAATATCATTGAAGGATACTATAGGGCAGGATGTCGTAGGTTTACGAGGAAGGGTAAAGGTTATTTGATGGGATTTGTTTCGATTTATTTTGATTCTCCATTTTTGACACCATTCTTGAAGGTTTAGGATATGGGATCGGAGTGTTTGAGAGGCAATGAAGGGATCCTTGTTTACTGATAACACACATGTTTCATCAGCGTAAGTGGTGAGGACAGTGGTAGGATGAGTTGGAATGTCGATTTAAATTTAAAAAAAAAATAACTCAATTTCTCCCTGACTGAACAAAGCAATTCTGTACCAGAATCGTAATTTTTTTCTCTTTTCTTGTGTCTAACGGGCTAAGTGTTCCGCCCATTGCAATGAAGGATATTCCTTTGTGAATCGTGGGCTGATACTCCAATCTTGAACTTTTACTTGTGAAAAGTGAGTCAAGTTTACTAAGCCCCACAAATTTTACAATTAAAATTTGTCGTCCCTTTTAAAAACCGCCTTAGTTCATAGAAGAAAGATAATGAAAAAGACACTATGCATTGGGGGATGGTAGGATGGCTTAACTATAGTTAAGATAGCTGCGGTGTTCTCTACTACAAGTCGGCTCTCGGTATAAATGTTAATTTTAAAACTGTGAGTTTTTTGATAAAGGGCAGGCAACAAAAATTAGAGCCAGCAATCAGATATGTTGAATCATTTCCGATAGCGGCAGGGAAGAAGAAAGATCTGTTAGATCTCCCCTACATAAGTCCAGCATTTAGACGATTCTATGAAGAGCTGAAATCTACATCTAAGCAGGATCTGTACCCAGTTTTAGGTGAAGAAGAAGACGAATGAAAGAAAATTATAAGTAATTTTTTTTTTCAGTGTTTTAAACACTACCAACAAAATAATTATTTTTTCTTTAGGCATGCTGTGTATGTTATTGTATTTTCTTTTATGTAAAAAAATATATAAAAAATTCAAAAATTTTTTTTTTAAAAATGAAAAATATTATTTAATGTAAACCTAATTTTTCTCAACTCTGAAAATTAGTTAAGCACTTGGCTTTCAGAAGTCGATTGCGTTAACATTAATCACTTAGCCCATTTCACACAAAATTGTATAGTGTATAGTGTAATGCGGGCTAAGAGTTCGATTTTTTTGGAACGATTAGTATTAAATATTAGAATATCGGCAAGAATTGAAACATACCTTACCAACATAAAAAGAAGTGTACTATCATGAGTACAAATTAAGCACAACTAATTTAAATTTTTTTAACTGGAGGATTTTGGAAAAAGTCTCAAACATTCAATTCAGTTTACCTAAAATAGCAATTTTTGCAACTAAATAATTTTAAAGCGAATAAATGTTCTATATTAGAATGTCAATAAGGCCATATTCTTTTCACACGCCTCGGAGGGTTATTGGAAATTGAATGAAAAGCAAGCTGAGATTTTAATGAATTCAGATGGATATATATGATGCTTGTCATGGGAGGATAGGTATCTTGTCAGAGGCAAATCTGCAACATATGGAACATGTAGTTCGTTATGATTGTTTATTTGTGACTTAATAAGGAGCATAGAGGATTTTAAAAAGGGTTGGGTCACCAGGAATCGAGTGTGAAGCAAGTTGGGAGACTAATGGATTCGAGTGGGAATGGAGTTAACTATGAAAGGATAGGTATCTGGTTTGGGCAAATCAGCAACATATGGAACATTAAGATCTTTATGGATAAGTTTATTGATTAAAAAAATAGAAAGGTTTTAGAAAGTAAATTTATTTATTTTTTTAAATTTATCGGGGGCATATAACGCTTGTATAGTTGTAGTAGCAAAAACGAAGAGCGAATTTTAAAGTTCCAAATGCAATATTAATGTCTCTTAGTAGAACGTCTACTCTAATGTATTAAATTTATATAGATATGTTTTCAACTGGATTTATCTTAATATATATAAATTACGCGTCGCTTCCTTGGGGCAGGCTGACACCTAAACTACTAAACCGATTCTAGTCAAATTTGCACACTGTGTGCAGTTTGATCCAACAAAAAAGATAGGACAGCTTATATCTTAATTTATAGTCGCAATATTATTTGTATAATATCTGCAAGTAACAATTATCTGTTAGCTCCATACGATTCTACCAAATGGCGGTATAAGGTTATACTATTATATAAAAGGGCAAGCCATTTTTCGTTTGTGATCACTAACCAAAAAAAACTGCTGAACCAATCTCTACCAAATTTTGACTTCATCATCTTTATAGGATGGTTTATCAATAGTAAAATCTAATAATTTTCAACTAATTCTTTATTGAAAAATGAATAATAAGTAGATAACAGTGAAGTTCAAAAATGGCGGCAATTGCCATCTGCATGAAAGGTTAAAATGTACAGTGTTACATAGAGCTTGACATTGATTATAAAATTTACTTTTTTTCAATAAAATTGTTATTAAAACAACTATATGGAGTGAAATATACCAAATTTTAACATCATTTTTGTAGTTCTAGGTTTAGCAACAATAAAAATTTAAATATACAATGTTGAGAGTTAGGAACGGGTTTTGCCACACTATCACACACTTTTATGATTAGAAATCAAAATCCAACCAGATCAAATCAATAACATTATTTCTTTCGAATGAAAATTATCACAAATCAAAATGCCGATCCTCAGCTGTTTAATACTGTGTGTAAAAATATGAACTTTGAACCTTTAGTTGTAAGCACTGATAATGCAGTTTCTTAATAGTCTCTGTCCATCTGGATTATCAACTCATATATTAAAATTGAAAATTGGATGTCTAATTATGCTTTATGTTATCTTCAAACACCTAATCAATCTAAATATAACCAAGTTAATAATGACTGCTATGCGTAAAAATACCATCAAAAATATAATTTTCAATTGTTCACTTTAATACAAGATTTTTATCGATAAAATCAATTATTAGTTAAAATTATCTAAGATCTTCACTTATGAGAGAGGGGGAAGCCTCGACGGAGGATGATGAAGTTAAATATAAAAGGCCAAGCCATTTTCGTTCGTGATCACTAACAGCGAAAACTATAGAACAATTCTGTACCAAATATAACTATATCATTTTCATAGTTCAAGGAAGGTTTAGCAATAATAAAATTCACATATCTTTTATTAAATTACTGTTTAAAAAGCGATAAATCTGTGGTATGCAGTAAAGCGAGCGCCATTCAAGAGAGGTAACAATGATACGGTGTTAAATATAGCTAGAAATTGATAATGAAGTTACTTAATTCAATTAAATTGTTATCCAAAAAGCTATAAATATGTGGCAAGCGACAATAGCGTTTTAGTAAAACTAATGAACCTATCTGAACCAAATTTTAACTACATCATCTTCATAATTCTTGAAAGATTTTCAATTAGAAAGTTTACTATAATAATAATTTATACTATTATATAAAAGGACAAGCCATTTTACGTTTGTGATCACTAACCACGAATACTACTGTACCAATCTGTACTAAATATTAACTACATCGTCTTCATAGTTCCAAGAAGGTTTAGCAATATTAAAATCTACTTATTTTTAATTTATTTTTTATTAAAAAAAGAAAATATGTGGACAACAGTGAAGTTTGAAAACTGACCGATAGGTGGCGAGTGCCATTCTACGCGAGAGGTTAGAAAAGAGCTTGAAATAGATGATAAAATTTACTTATTAAACTATAAAGAAAATTATTAAAAAAGATTTAAATATGGTGTGCGATATGTGGATCCCAGTGAAGCTTGAAAATCGACCGATTATGTGTAGCGCCATTCCACAATAGAGTTAACAATGGTAAACTGACCCTATCTGTACCGACATCTAAATAAATAATTTTTATAATTGTAGGAAGGTTTTGCAATGGTAAAATTTACAATAACTAAAATTTAAATGTACAATGTTGAGAGGCAGGACTGAGGTTTGCCACAATGTCATACACTTTTATAGTTCGAAATCAACATATAACCAGATGAAATCAATAAAGTTATTTCTGCCGAATACAAATTATTACTAAATGAAAATGTCGATCCTTTGCTTTTTTATATTGTGTGTAAAGATATGATCCACGGGCCTTCTGTCGTAAGCACTGGTAATGCAGTTTATTTTTCGCAAGAGTTTCTCAATAGTCTTTATCCATCTTGATTACCAATTCATACATTAAAATTAAAAATTTTATGTCTAATGGTGCTTTTACGTAATCTTCAACTGCCTAATCAGTGCGATTATAACTATATTAATAATTACTGCTACGCTTGAAAAAATCATTGAAAATAATGCTGAACCACATGCTGAAATACAAAAACCTTATCGATAAAAAAATAAAACGTTAATTTTTAGTTGAAATTATCTTTACTGATGGAGGGCTGGCGAAGCCGCGACGGGGATGCTAGTAGACATATAACTTATAAAAAGATTAACTAGTATAAAAGATATATACCTAGGTATATTGTAATATATAAATAATAATAACAAACCATAATCCATTATATCTTGACATTCACTACTTTACTGTAATATATTGTCATGAATAACGCAAGCTTTCTTGGCATAAATCTTTCGTATTAAGGTCTTCATTAAATCTTTGTCCGAGGTATTTCCAGCCCGGATTTAAATCTAACCCTGATATATGCTGAGCACACGCGTCGAATCCAGGTAAATGGGGACAATTGATGCAGCATGTTATTTTTAATCCATTATTCATTTATGTATCTATGTTAATAAAAAAAGAAAAAGAAAAAAGGAGGAATAATTAGAACGTTTCGTGAGAGCGGCGTTATGGTAATGTAAACAAACACCTGTCTCGTTGTTACAATTCTAAACGCCCCCACACAATCGATCCAATTTATCCTGTATAAAATGTGATAAATGTTTATCTTTGATGAACGTGTGGTTTGGAAATTATTAAGAAATCTACACAATAGTCCAGTCAATGAGGAGTGTAGAGTGCATGAAATATGCGATAATTTTTGTCTTCACAGCTTCGTTAGGAGTAGACATACTAAAAGTCTCCGCCCCTGGGGGGTGAGCTAACGGTGGGGGGAGGTCCCAATTTTGTGTTTTTCGATTATATCTCAAAAATGGTGGACTCAAGAAAAATAGGCTATGCATCAAAATTAAAACTCATTAAATTTTCCATAAAATTAATTATATACGTATTCATCAAAATTCCAACGGTTTTCCAGATATACGCTATTAAAAACCGATAATTTTATAAATTAAAAAATTGTTTAGCTCACTTTTTGTTTAACATTTGTTTCTAATACTAGTAAAGTATATATGAAATAAAGTAAATTTAATTTTCTACAATTTTGATTCTGACGTTTTTTCTGAGAAACGATTGTGGAATGTAATAGAAACCAAAGTTTGACAAAAAGTGAGGTGACATTTGTTTTTTTTTTTTTTGCCCGAAAATCTCCGATTTTCAATAACATATATCTCGTAAACGGTTAGAATTACAACAAATTTATAGAAAGTCAATTTTATATGAAATTTAATTAGCTTTTATGTTTATTTGAAACATATTTTTCTTGAGTCAACCGTTTTCGAGATATTTTCGAAAAATTGAACTTCTCTCAATGTTCATGATATTTTTTGAAATCCTTGTTACAAGCTTCCTGTGCTCCCTTTACCATGAATTAGAAACTTGTGGAGGGTCGGTGACATCGGGTACCATGGGTACTTTTCTACATAATACTTTGCAGTACCATGAGCAAACTCTTAATAGGCATTAGTATTAATTTCTTACCCACTTGATATTGCTATCAGTATTGTATGAAGCCTTTTAATTAGTTCAGCTTCAACTCCGGTAATTTCTGACAAAATAACAGCATGAGAGAAAAATCGCCTTGCCATATATCCATCGTTACTATTTCCAAAGCCAGGTTTAGGCATGTCAACAATCAAACCACACTTTTTTTTTTTTTTTTAAAGTTTCTTGTGTTCGACTCTTGGTTTGCTTAACAACTTGTTTGTCTTCATTGCTGCGGATTTGCCATTTTTTAGTGGAAACTTGTAGGATAGGTGTATAGGATAGGAAATAAAATGATTTTTTTTGTCTATGCACTAACAAAGGAGAAAAAAAATTTCTGACGCTGGGGCAAATTGGGGCAAGATTTTTCCTCGAAACCATAATATTTAGATAATGTACTAGAAGATGGTGGAAAAAAAATATGCTTGGACGGGTTTAGAAGGTTACTAAACCATTCGCTACTTATAAACTAAAATCAATAATCTTATTTTATTTTATTATTAAGGCAAATATAATACTGTATTTCAAAATTATATACCTGAAGATGATGATTCCATGTCATACAAATATACCAGTATTAAAACTGTATGTAAAAAAAACAAACGATCTGTTAATAACAACTTGATGCAGACACTGACATTGATGCCACTGAACTTTGTCTAATTTCACCAATTATCAGTATAAGAAATGACCGTTATCAGCTTGAGAAATTGCATTATTTTGTTATGCAGAGCCTTAACTAACAGATAATTAAGTCATCACGTTAAAAGGAAAATTTTAGTTTTAGGACTTTCTGCCACGTTTTGCTTTAGTTTGCCCCACTGTGCAACGTTCATGAATCGATAAGTAAGGGGTTGATATATTAGTTGCTACAATTTCTGTTTATACATCAATGAAATGTTATAAGTAAAAGGCCGTAACATCAATTTTTAAATCGTAAAAATGTAAATAAAGCTTTGTTATTATTAGAATGTAACAAAGTTTATTCTTTTGGAAAACAATAAACTAGAACATTAAACTATGATAAATAACAAAGTTAATTTTGCGAGACGTTGGCGCTACCTATAGAACAAAACTAGAAACAAGTAGTTCATTGAGTGTTCCACAGATCGCGTGGTTCCGTTCCTTGGAGCAAAGGCCACTGAACGAGAGACCTCCTTTCCGCCGGCGATAGTTTTCCGTTTAGGAGTCGTAACTCGAGTGGTGCAGTCGATAAAATTTCACAGCCTTTATGATCCCTTGATGCATAATTATGATAACTTTTAGTTGCTAATCGCTATCTGCTGTTAAATAGGTTATTTTTGTTCCGGATGCTAAGGTTACAACCAAGGAGCAACTATTTATTGAGCTTCAGTTCACCATATTGAGACCGTTTCGTTTCTACGGATTAAAATTGTAGCAATCATTTTTAGTAGTTCTTTAGTTAATTTATTCGATGTGTTTAAACAGTTTTTTATTTAGTGGTATTTACAACTATATATGTACATCATGTAGGGTAAACTAGACAGTTATTGACACCGTTAAGACAATATCCTATTGTATAAATTTAAGAAAAAATAGTAAAAATTATTGAATCACCTTGAAATTTATTGAGACTATTCATTAATTACCTTAATTTTGCTGGATACAAAAGTTTTAAATAAAATTATAAATGGAGAGAGTTTTCAATAAATTAAGTATAATTAGTTCAAATTACAGTTATTGGCACCCTACGGATCAGTGATTGACACCACAGTTATTGACACCCAATTATTCTTCATTATTTTATCATTCCATTACAATTGGATTTATTTAATGGAAACTTTAAGCATCTTGTCTTGTAAAACAGACGTATAAGGATGTGTATTCCTGATCAGGGAAAAATAATCTTAACTCTTATCGTGTTTTCTCTAAATGTTCCTCATTTAAAGCATTGCATTTACTCATGAAAGGAATGAACGTTTCCAGATTTTGCACAATCTTCATTGCTTACTAGTATTGTTTAATTATATGGAAATAAAAGGAAGTAAATAGGCAGATAAATCATACAAGAAATAAAATAGTTCACTTGCTAAAACCAAAATTTATTAAAACTCCAAAACATATCTGTTAACTAAGTATATAATTTTGATGTATCGTTTTTACAATAACCATGAGGATATAAAATATCTAGCTCAAAAAGATAAAAAAAAAAATAAATTTTCACTGCCATTCACTAAAATCGTCTGTTTCCACAGTGTAACATATTTGATATATTAATATCAACAAAATGAAAAAAAACAACATTGGATCAATAATGAAATAATTGTATTTCAACCCTACAACAAACTCTTGACAGTGCCAAGCTGGTATTAGATATAAGATTCAGGTATTGTCATCCATGACAATAACTAGAAAAAAGAAAAAGAAAATTGTAAAAACTACTTCAGCAATATTATAACATCAAATATATTGATTTGTAGAAGAAATTAATTAATTTTATGTAAAAACAGCAATTCAGTTATTGACATGGGGGGGAGGGGTGTCAATAATACATTATTGCAAGATTTGATTTCCAGTATTGACACCCACAATAAAAATGTTAACATTGGTAATTTTAATTTTAAATATGCATTAAAATGCTTGATAATAAGTCATGATTAATGACTGATAATTAATAAATGACTTATCTTAAATTATTTGGATGATTAAAAGAAAATTAAATATAATTCACTGAAGAAGTTTCTTATGGAATGCCGAAGAAAACCTCTTCTAAATCACTGAATTAGTAGCTTTCTGTATTAAGGTTAAATTACCTTTGTTTGTGTTTATATTTTGAAAATATTTTACCACAGCTGATTTCTATGATCCACATGTTTTTTAAACTAAACATTAGCACAAAAGCTTATTTCTTTAAATTAAAGATTACGGTGTGAGTAACTATCTGAGGTCTCAATAACTGTTTGGTTTACCCTAAATGAGTGGAACTATGTTCAGGTAAATAATACAAAATGTAAGACAAGAAATCAAATATATTGGTCATAACCTGAGGAGGTTAAACGGACTTCTGAAATAATAGGGCGTATAAAAAAAAAATGACCGTTTTATCAAATTCCAGAGTTCAAAAGTCTGTAAATATCTTAGTGCTATTTATTATTTACCAGTACTTAATAATTCCTTTAGAGCATTCTCGAAGCTTTTTTACTAACATTCGATTTCTTAAAAAAAAAGCCTCAGTTCAATTATTTATTTCAAAGAAGAAACATAACAGTGTCCTAGGAAATTCTCGTAATTTTAAGACATTACTGGAAAAAAATTTTCACAGCCGCTGAAACAACTCGTGAAATTGTTAAATATGAAGGGGAAGGTGTCCTTGAAGAGGCGTTGGTTTGAAAAATTTAGAAGTGGCGATACGACGTTGGAAAGGAAAAGAAGCTCCGGGCGGCCATTAATGGATATTGCTGAAGTTCTGAAGGAAGCTGTTGTGTTAAATCCGTCCACAAGTACTCGCGAACTTGCCAGGGAGTGTGGTTTGTCGAAAGATACTGTTAGTCGCCATCTTCTCTCCATGGGGAAGGTGAAAAAGACCTGTAGACTGGTCCCTCACGAACTTACTCCTCAACAATTTTACAAAAGTTCTGTAAACTGAGAGAGGAAGAACTGCCTCATCCACCATATAGTCCAGACCTCGCAGCTTACTACTTTGTTACGATCCATGGCCCATTTTCTTCAAGGGAAAAAAAAATTGATAATTTTGCGTAAGTTGAAAATTCTGTCCAAGAGTTCTTTGACAGCCATCCAAGGAATGGTATCAGCGTGGCATCGAACAATTGGCTAGCAGATGGGTAATGACGGTAGATAACAATGGACTATACTTCGAGTATTAATTGTATTTTATATCAAAGAAATAATAATACAAATATTTGTTGATACTCGTTTTTATTTTTTATACATTTTATATTAAGAGTGGAAGGGAAAGGGCCAAGTAGGTTAAATATTTGTTTGTTTTTTTTTTGGGGGGGGGGGGGTTTCCCAATGGCTAATTGGATTTTTCTGTTTCTATTGGAAACAACTTTAAAATGGGGGCAATAGGACGTGCCTGGGCCCTACGATTTTATTATTTATAATGATTCAAAAATATCTAATTTTAGGCTATAAAGTCGTTCAAACCTAATCCAGATTTTTGTTTAAATGACCAGATAAGCATTTCTAATAATCCTATTTTAAATTTGCTTCTAATAGAAACGAAAAAAACACTTAGTCATAGGAAAAAAACAAAAATTTAACCTACTTTCTACTTCACCTTCAACTCTTGATATCTTTTAGAAGTCCGTTTTTTCTCTTAAGGTGACTGACTACAAATATACTTGTTTATTTGTCTTACATATTTGAAAACATTAGTATGTATAACCAATAGCATTTTAACTGTAACCTTTTCCAAGTCAAATGTAACCATTTCCAACTCAAATGTAATCCTTTCCAAGTAAAACTTAACCCTTTCCAAAGCAAATATAACTCTTTCTAACCCTAATCATATCCTTTTTATTTCAATTGTAACCTTTTCCACTATAATTGCCATCCATGGAAATGTTTTCAAAATGTAATGCTCTGTGGAAACGACATTAAGACCTAAGAACGCACAGGGATAAAACAAAGACCGTATTTTTTAATTTTTTTATTTTTTTTTTCAATATTTAAGATCAAAATATGGGTGCATTTAGGGTCTCTAAACTTGTAAGGATACTTCAGTAAAGCCTTTTTTCTCACAACTTTTGTTAACGAGATATGAAGAGAAGAAATGAAAAAAAAAACAATCGATTTTATTTCTTTGAGAGTTTATTTTGAAAAAGTAAAAGTAAAAGTAAAAGTAAAAAAAAAAAAAAAAAAAAAAAATAATTTTCTTGTCTACAAATTTTAAGCAAAAAGTTAATTTTTTTCTCGAGAAGTGTAAGGAATGTAAACGTACTCTCGATAAAAAAAAAAGTTTTTATTCCGTCCTCCATTCTTTGTTTACAAAAGTTAAGAAAAAAAGTTTTAACGGAACAGTGAACATTGAAATGGAAACAGAGAAACAATCGTGGAAGGTACTAGGAGGAAAAGTTAGACAAAAAGTAAGGTAACATTTGTTTTTTCTCGAAAATCGCCGATTTTCAACTGCGAATGTCTCGAAAACGGTTAGAATTGCGACAAATTTATCAAGATCAATTTTATAGAAAATTTAATTAGCTTTAATGTTTATTTGAAACATAGTTTTCTAGAGTCAACCGTTTTCGAGATATAATCGAAAAACTAAAAAAAATTGTACTTCTCCCCCCCGTTAGCTCACCCCCTAGGGCTTAGTATGTTTACCTTCTAACTATTCCTAACGAAGCTGTGAAGCCAAAAATTATCGCATATTTCAGCACTCATTGACTGGACCTTGGCGCGTTTGAAAATTTTCAAGCCAATCAGATTGTTGAAAATCGGTGAAAATTACGCTGAAAGATTTATTAAATACAGGCCAAGTTAATAAAAAATTATTTTTAAAAAACCTGATTGATAACTTTTTTATAATTTCTTTTTTTTTTTTTAAATCTATTACCCATTAAAACCAAAGGTTCGATACTGAGCGCATTAAACTAAAGAACAGACTGACCACTATCGGAACAGGTAGCGTGTAAATTAACGCTGATGGCTTTCCTCCTGGTCGATAATTCTCAAGATTATCTCCCGGCAGATTGGCATTAGTGCAATGTTAACTTAACTTTTGAAATTAAATATTTTATGATTTCAAAATGTTTCTTCAAGATAATTTCGATGTAACTAAATCATTAAGTTTATACAGTAAAATAGAGTTTTTATTCAGAAAATTAACTACAGTGAAAGATCAGAAAACAATTATTGTAAAAAATAAAAACAATGAAATAAAGTAATAATTTGAAATATCGATTATTCAAGGAATATTAGGCCTTTACGAATGTCCTAGTACATAAAAACCCCTAATCCCAGTTCGTATAATTGATTCCAATAAGGATGTTTTTTTTTTGTTTTTTCTTTTTGGCTTTATATATTTATTCACACCTGTCAAATAAAATTTAACAACCAGTGAATTTGCTGTACGAATTTAAATGGCTTGAAAGGCATGAGAGGGAGCAGAACCCAGCGTCACCTCCAGTCTTTATTTTATTTTATTATTTTAGTCAAGGAGGTCTCTTATCCAGCTCCTTTGTGTGTTGTCGGGAATATATGTTGTGGCCATGCTTTTTATCAGTGTATTAGGATGTCCATGTAGTTTTTCGTGGAATCGTTTGTAGTAGGTTTGTATTTGTTCTTTAACTGTTGCTATGCGTAGGTCAGTATGTAAAGTTATGTTGCTTACGTACCATGGGGCTTTTGTAATTGTCCTGAATGTTTTTGCCTGGAAGATTTGGAGTTTGTTAATATGTGTCTTTTTAGCTGTCCCGTATATCTGAGAAGCGTATGTCCAAATAGGTTTCAATAAGTAAGTATAAGTGTTAATTTTTTGTTTAAGTTGTAGAGTTGAACGTTTGATGTAGAGTTGGATGTTTTTGTTCTTAATATTTATGTCAAGATTTACTTTGACTAATCTTTTCATCTTTTGTGACTTGAGATGACTTTATAGCACCCTTTTTGAAACGAGTTTGTAATTTCAAAGGAAAGAACAACTCTGCGGTAGATAAGGAGCATTTACAACTGTATACAATATTTAAAATAAGTAAATGTGCTGTAAAATGAATATATTACATATCATACTTGTTATCATACATATCAATATCTTGTGAAGAACTACCCATTTAATAGCAATAAATGTTCCACGATCCCTATATGCCTATGATACCGCCTTATATACAAGCTCATACAGGATAGATTCCATAGCCCACCGATTATAGGCCGTATTTAAAAAGCTTAATATATGTTACTACAAATAGAAGATTCAAATTAACAAAATCACATCGTCATCAATTATTTTCGTAAAACGAAGATATATAATAGACCACTTCATTTTTTTTTTTTTTTACAAAGTTCCAAAAGTTTTATTGAATAAATATTACAAGCTGCCTCTTAAAGGGCAATGAATAATATGGATGGCAATGAATCCATTCATACACTATGTTGAATTAAATAAAATAAAAAACAGTAGTAATAATAAAGGAGCAGAGAAAAAAAAAAAAAAAATTAAATAAATTAATAAGCACAGTCACACTATATATACAACCTACACAAACATCCCAGGAAAACCCCAGACCAAGCTTGTCTCCCAACTTATGGGTGGGCAAGCCAGGCCCTCAGTAATCCTAGCGCTCTTCTCTCAGCCGCATCACCAGTGTAAAATCTAGTGCAAGTTGAGAGGGAGCGCCACAGTCGCTCAGGAGTCGAGAAGCTGGCCATTGCCGGAACTCCAATACTATATAATTATTAAAATAGGTATCGGGGCCATTGCCGTTTTAATCTGCGAGGAGGGTTATAAGGATGAGTGGAGCTGGATAATGAATGTGCCAGAGGGTTGGGATGGTTTGAAAGGTTTTGATGGAATTTGGAAAATTTAAGAGGTAACAGGTCAAGGAAAAAAGTTATATTGAGATTATTATGTAGGGTTTTGTTGGAGACATAATATGGATCATTTACAATCGTACGAAGGACTTTGGATTGAAAGGATTGAATGCGTTTTATATTCGATTGTTTAGCTGTCCCCCACAGTTCAAGTCCATAGGTCCAAACAGGTTTAATGATAGTTTTGTATATGAGGAGTTTGTTGTCAATGGAGAAAACTTTATAACCATATAAGACTACCATATCCATTAGGCACAATCAGCAACTTATCTTGGTGTACAACTAGGCCAGTCCCTCACATTTACGGCACATGTAAATAAAAAATGCTGATTAGTAAGATGTCCCCTTACTTCAATAAGCACTCCAATTAATCCAATCGGAGCAAATTAATATTGTACAAAACTGTTATCAGACCAATGACAAATTACAGGAAACTGGAAGAATACAAAAAATTTGTATAAGAATCATAAACAATTACCCCAGATACACAAGAATATCATGCTCACTGATCTCAATCTACCCACAATCAAACAACACATCATCCAAGTAATAGGAATTTACAATAAACTCTAAAAACATACAAACTCAAACGCAAAACACAATAACTTTGAAGACTGAAAAACTAATTTCTATTTACAAACTTACACAATTTAGAATTGTGTAGATATCAGTCGCAAAAAAGTAAAGTATTTTTTTATTAAACTATCATATCTGAAAAGCCAAGTATCCAAGTAATAGGAATTTACAATAAAACTCTAAAAACATACAAACTCAAACGGACAAAACACATATACTTTGAAGACTGAAAAACTAATTTCTATAAATTACAAACTAATACACAATTTAGAATTGTGTAGATATCTTATTTCCACCACAAAGTTAACAAATAAAAGTTTAAATTAGTATTATACAAAAAAAGTAGTTTATTTTTTTGTTGTGTTATTTTTGTTTGTTAGTATTTACTGTAGCTTTGTCATATAAATATTTTTTATTTTGTTGTGTTGGTTTTTTTTTTTTTTAGTTTTGCCTACTGTTTTATCTCGTTTACATTTCACAATTGTTTATAGATTCCTTCTTATTACTTATTGTCATGTGAGATGGATGTGAATCCAGACAATGTGGCTGTGTTATTATTAGCCTGGTGTAAAAAAAAAAAAAAAAAAAAAAAAAAAAAAAAATTATATATCAGAAAGTCCCTAGACCATCTTCTATTAGACGTCTCGGAGGGTTATCGAGAATCGAGTGAAAAGTTGGGAGACTAGTGGATTCGAATGGGTATGTATCTATAGATAGATTGGCACTTGGTTTGTGCCAAATCTGCCCAAATGAATTATGGATAAATTTATTTGTGACATAATATGGAGCAGTGAGGATTTTAATAGGGATTTTGGATAAGAATCGATTAACACACACTTATAAGCATTATCAAATTTACTGGGTATATTTTGGTAGTAAATTTCAATAAGTAGCTAAAATAAAAATTTAAGTATGGTTCATTTTTCAACTTCAACCTTCGTTCCCGAACGACATGCGAGAAGTGACTAATTATAGGATAGATAAAAATCTTAGAATATTTTACGACAAAGCACTTTTTCTTATTCTATATATATTTTATATCCTAAACTATATAGTTTCTCTATATCTAAAATTAACACATAGGTTTAAGAGCCGTCTCTTATAATGACAATTATTACCCGATCAAGATTCTTTTGTTAATTAAGATACGGGGAAAAATAAAAATTGCACAATGTTATGAAAATATTTTTATATGGAAATCGTAGTTCTTTTTTTATTTTTTTTTAACTTTGTTTTTTTATACACAGCTGTTGAACAATAAATTAACAACCAGCGAATGGTATGATCAATGCATTGTAATAAAACACGAGTCAGGCACGAGTTACCACTGGACATTGCTTAGCTTCATTTGTAGGAATTACGAGAGCAGATCGCTCATTCACATCCTTTTCAATCATCTTGTGTATTCAGGCATACACGCTGTAGCCATTGTTTCTATGAGTGTGCTGTTGGGTCATTGTAGTTTATAGTAAAATTGTTTATAAGTTGTGTTACTAACATATAAAGTTTCTCTTGTAATAGGTCTATGGATTTTTTATTGAACAGTTTGAAGACTATGGTGTCTTTTTTGCTAGACCGAAAGTCTGAGATGTGTAAGCTCGAACTGGTTTATTTAAGTAAGAATAAGTAGCAAGTTTCGATTGTCTTTTGAGTTTTGGTTACATTAGTTTAAGACTTTGGTTTAAGGTTGTGCGTTTTTCCTTTGTTTGTAGGTCATTAGATCATCTAAGTCTAACTTTAACCCTAAATAAATAGTATATCTGTGCAATACTATAATACTATATCTGTGCAAATAGTGTGTTGTTGATACCGGGGGGACGTCTCATGTCTTTTTGTGAATGTTGTATGTTTACATTTATCGTGGTTTAATCGAGTTTCCCATAGTTTGCACCAATCGTTTTATCGGTAACGGTAATGTATTGTAAGTGAGGTCTAACTAGGATTTCGAATAAGAAATTGTAGTTAAAATTCCAATTTCAAAGCTATTTAGAGTCGTTCTTAAACTACTGACTATTTTCAGTAAACGATAAACAGTGGCTTCCAAAATGAACTCTTAGGCGCGGTGCACACTGGAGAAAATGTTATCTGAAAACTGAAGTTGTTTGCAACATATAGATAAGATCAGGGGCGGATCGGGCTACCGGGATACCGGGAAAACGCCCGGTGGGCCGGACAGGAAAAGAGCCGGTGGGGCCGGGAATGAAAGGGAAAAAAGTAAATATTTACGTTTTATAGGAATGGTTATAGGAAAACTAAATCCTTATAAAAAAAAACTCCAATCGAGACATGATGCGAAATTTCTTGACGTGCCTTGTCTCAAGTCAGAGATGGGGAAACTTTTTAAGGAGAGGGCCGGACGAAATAGAAGAATATCTAGGCGGGCCGAAAAAATTGGTAAAAAAAATTTTACTACTAATAAACTTTATTTTTGACTTTATCTCATTACACTCAACTTATATGGTAAAACGGTTTGAAGATCCAGAACGCAACGAGAAGAAAACAATAATTCTATTCTAGCCTTGCAGAAAATAAATTTTGTCAAATGTATAATTGTGTGTGACTATGCCGTGGGCCGGATTGGCTAGTCCGAAGGCCGCACTTGGCCCGCGGGCCGTAGTTTGCCCATCACTGATATAAGTAAACACTGCTTCGCATCAAGTTTTGTAGAATATAGAAAGTTTCTTAAAATCATTCCATCATTTTGCTAAATTATAATAAAATTGTTGTTTGAATTAAATTGTATACTTTAGCATTATTTACAACCTTTCGACGCCCTCATAAAATGAAAGAGTGAGTATGTTTAGAATTGAAGTTCATATTGTGAACAGGGTTATCTTTTGTGGATGTGATGGGGGGAGGGTTTGGCCCCTGAGGGCCGAAAATTCCCGATCCGCCCCTGGATAAGATTAACGGAGGTTGGTGCACACAGCGTTTCATGAAACGCTAGTTTCATTGTTTTAAAGAAATTCCACAATCGGTTTCCAGTAGCTTCAGTTTCACTTATCATCAGTCCAAGTTTATTTTACTTTTTTTTCATTTATTCACTTACAGTGACATTCATCTTTATATATATATATAACGATTTTCCATAACTTAAAATGACCATCCCTCATCAACATAGTTCATATTGTTACGTACTACTTGACAATTATTAAAAATATTTCGAATTAATAAAAAAACTGTCTTCACTTATCTCAGTGTAATTGTTATTTTTCCCCAGCGCTCAGAGCTAACCTCCAGTCGGTGTCCTTCTTTGTTTTTATTAGATTCACAAGCTCTAACAAGAGATCAAAAAGTGGCTTCGACATCCTAAAAAAATCTTTAAATTTATCAAGATCTCTGCTTAGTTCGCGAGCTACAACAAAACAGCTGTGTAGCCCATCCGCGATCAACGGGCGAACCCAGTACTTTTTTTCTTATTTCATAGCCACCACCACAGTACATTGTCGTCAGAATCCATCATGAAATTGATGGAAATCCATTGCTTCTGTTTGCACGTCCCAATGAAACGATTTTCTTGAAGCCCATTACATCAAATCAGTTTCATAAAACCAGCACCACGCCTAAGTTTTCATTATAACTTTAATGTTATCATCCTACCTTAACCACTAGAAGAATAACGGTTATAAATTTCATATTAAAAATCTGTTGTTCTCCTTCTAAATAATCACACAAACCAAAACCAATACATGTTTACTCAGGTATATTTTAATTGTGTGTAACAGCTTTATTTTATTTTCTAAATGAATGAATTAATTAATTAATATATATTGAACTCTTAGAATGTATTTTGTTCGTGTATGTTAAATTTCGAGTCACTGCCATGGCCGAGGAGCTTTTATTATGGGAAAAATGACTTTTTGTGGGATTTGACAGTTGCGTTGTTTAGTAACAGTCCTCAAGCACAGAATTACTTGTTTCAAATAACGGTTTATAAACAGTCGCAAACCTCCCAGGAACGTATGAAAACAGGTTTATGTTTTTATTGCTTGTCATTGTCCAGTTCGTTCGTAATCATAATTCTTGTTCGACAAAACTGTTTTTTATTTTTGGCTTATACTGGAAAATTATACTTGTTTTTAATTTCAATAAATTGACATAGCTTTTGAGAAACCTCCCATTAAAGTCTATTTTGTCATTTTCATGGTTTTTTCTACATTTCTATGAGGTAATTATTTTCATTTTTTTCAAATTTCGGAAATTTGTCGTTAACCTACGACTTCCTGCCTTACAGTATCCTTTAATAACATTCCACTAAAATTAGGGGTCACCTGTGGTGTAGTGGTTAGCATAGCAACCTACTAAACCCAAGATCGCGGGTTCGCAGCCCGGCAGATGACCTTAGGATTTTTTAAAGGGAGTAAAAAATCCTTAGCTATGCCGTTCTTCGGAAGGGACGTAAAATGGGGGTCCCGAGCCTGTACGATGTCAGGTACTCGTTAAAGATCCCTATCCTAATTATACCTGGATAGGCAAAATTTAGGACTCCCACCGTAGCATCGTCCGATTAGCCATAGCAGCATAAAAGTGACGTTAAACGAAATAAACAAACAAACATTCCACTAATCCTGTTGGGCAGATCCGCAACTGGACAAACGTAAAACTTGGAATGCACATACAAAAATAAAACCACAGTAAACTTCTCGTCGTTTTCGACTTCTTCAACATTTACTAGACAAACGTTCAAATCTTCCGATTAATTACAAAAGAATCATGTTCATGACAGTTGTCAGACCTATATCGACATATAGAGTTGAGCTTTGGAGCTCCACCAAAACATCTAATTCATCTTGTATACAATCCCTGCAATCCAAAATCCTTCAAAAAATCCTTAATGCTCCTTACTTTGTCACCAATAAACTTCTCCATAAAGACCTTAATGTTCCATATGTTGCTGAGTTAGCCCAAACCAGATACCTATCCTTTCATATTAAACTCCATAACCATTCAAATCCACTAGTCTCTCAAATTGCTTCCCATTCTATTTCCGATAATCCTCTGAGGCTTCTGAAAAGAAGATAGCCGAGAGACCTTTTTTATATAGAAGTTTTTTTATTAAAGTGCTACTATTGAGTGTTTTTTTACAAGTTATTGACAAGTCATTGTGATAATTTTCTAAAATTTACTTATTGTATATATGTATAAAATTGTAAATATCAATAGTTATAAAAAATAATTTCGGAGAGGAAAATGAAGTTCATGAATAGCTACTTGAAACATCTAAAAATCATCAGGAACAGCTGAAGAACGAAAAACAAAACAATAATTATGAAATCACCCATTGATCAAATTCTACTTATGTACGAATACAAAAAAAAAAAAAAATAGAGGTTTTATACTTATACTTGCAAGCATATTATCGATAGTAATTGCTCCTATTCTCTGAGATATTGCGTGCAATATATTAGTTAATCTCGCTTTTACAACATGATCTTTTAGCCAATTAGATATAATTTAGTTGAACTTACTATAGCCAATAGGTTAATTGGTTAAAGCTTTGACCTCATATTCTGCATTTAAGTTTCAATCATGTTAATTGGTTGTCGTGGCTGAAAATTTCGTTAATAGAGCCTTAGCCCTTGATGAGAGGAAAATTATATTAAAAAAAAAAATATTTATAATATTTTTTTTGACATAGCCTGACTTAGGCGGTGGGGGCCGATCTAGATGGCAGCGATAACCCTGCAGCGCTCAGGATCTGGGTGAAGGACTCACGCTAAAGTTATTAATAATCTTAGCTTGTGGAGGACCTTATTGGTCGTGTATACCTCCGCAAAAACAAAAGAATTAAACAAAAAAAAATAGTGCCATAAATGGAAGTGCATTAAGAATAAAAACGAAAAAATCTTCAATCAGAATGATGAAGTCCCATGAACAGTCAGTGTAACACACACTATGTTGTAATATTAAAAATAGTAGAATGAGTGAGAAATGTGTCATGAAGTGATCAAAATTACATTAAAAAAAAACTATTGTAATAATTAAAAAAATGCATAACAAACAACTAATAAATAATGATGGATTCCAGTGCATTGTGATCCGTATGTGAAATGATTTCTATACCGGAAGAGATGTAGTCATCGTCAGAGAAAGAAGAGACGAAGGCTGGAATCAATTGGAAAGGCACTGGAGAGGTTCTGCTGCTGGAACTGGAAGAATGCGAAGACCAGATGCTGGAACACAGGAGAGATTGGTAATCGGATGGGAGATGTTGGTAATGACCGAATATTTAAATAATTTAGACAATTCCAGCTGTTATTCCAACTGATTTATAAGTTTTGGGTCCAATGGTGAATTTCGAATCACTAATGTGAAGTAGTAAAATTATTAAATCATATTATCGACTACTAGACAATTAACTACGTAGTTTGAAAATAAATATTGAAGTTTGATTTCATATCTAAATATAAATATATATATATATATAAAAAATCTTTGTCCAAAATCTAAATTAAATTTTAAACAAATTATTTCAACTATTTAGACACTAGAGTATATTAAAGTTTAAGTGCAGTAACTTACAAGGGGACGTTTGCAGTTGTAACTCACAGATTTGAATGCCGATTTGTGTGTGGGTACTAGGGACCTATAATAGTGCAAAACTAGAGTTATAGCCGCCAATGGGCATTAGGAGCCGAGAAAAAAAAAAAAAATATGAAAATCACGTTTTATTTTTTTTTTCTTAGCTCTCAGTCAAGATAGAGAAATGATTCTTTCACGTTTAATTGCAGTTATGTATGCTATTTGATATAAAAATACTTCCGTTATGCTCAAGACACCACCCGGCTTTAGGGTGCTCAAAAACTCTTTAAAAAATGACAAAATTCGCTGTAAATCAGTGGAATTTTTTTTTCATGAACAACTGACCTCAAATCTCGATTCAACGCACCATTAAACCCTTATATGTGAAATTTTACCAAAATAAAAAAATATCGATTTTTTACCCCTTTCGTGGAGGTTAAAATTTTGAAGTTGAGATTTCATCATTCATCATTGTTTTAAAATGATATATTTCTATTATTATTTTAAGTTTTACACAATAAATTTCAAATAAGAATATTTAAAAAAATGTATGTATGTATGTAAAAACCAAAACCTGCCTGATATTAGTTTTAGATTATTCATCGATCTTAGGGTTTCAATGCAATTTGAAATTAAAATATAGGTAAGGAAAATTTTTAAACTAAAAACTGATATTATTTTCAGATTCCTCATCTCAAAAAACATGTAAAAACAAATTTTGTCGAAATTAAAATAATTTGTTTGTACCTTTAAAATTTTGTATGATTTTAGAAGGCAAGATGCTGTCAATTTCTGAAAAATGTAAATAATTTGCGCTATCTCACACATTTCGCCACCAATTAAAACCCATATTTTAAGGTCATCTAAAAGCCGTAAAACTACACAGTTTGGCTCAAATCCTGAGGTAGCAGTTATAGCTAAGTTATAGCTGACCTCGGATTTTTTCATTAACATAAGTTTTTTCCACTAAATTCTGGAGTAATCCCCATGTTATAAACATGGATAAAAAGCAATATGTATGCTGATTCTATTGATGCTATTAATACTGTAATCGGTTGAACGCAGCCGTTAGAAATTGTGAAATCTCAACTTCAAAATTTTAACCTCCACGAAAGGGGTAAAAAATCGATTTTTTTTTTTTTTTTTTTGGTAAAATTTTGCATATAAGGGTTTGATGGTGCGTTGAATCGAGATTTGAGGTCAGTTGTTCATGAAAAAAAAATTCCACTGATTTACAGCGGATTTCCTTGGAATTTTGACATTTTTTTAGAGTTTTTCAGCACCCTCAAGCCGGGTGCTGTCTTGTGCATTACGGACGTATTTTCATATCTAATAGCATACATAACTACAATTAAACGTGAAAGAATCATTTCTCTATCTTGACTGAGAGCTGAGAAAAAAAATAAAACGTGATTTTCATATTTTATTTTTTATCTCGGCTCCTAATGCCCATTGGTGGCTATAACTCTATTTTTGCACTTTTATAGGTCCCTACTACCCACACACAAATCGGCATTCAAATCTGTGAGTTACAACTGCAAACGTCCTCTTGTTAGTAGTCGAATGGGGAAAATTCCGGGAAAATACAAAAGTTGTTTTCTTAATACCTATGTTGTGGACATAGGTTATATGGTTTTTTTTGTGTTGGGTTTTGTAGTTTTCAACCTCAAAATGTGTAATGATTTTTTCACTCAAAAATGTACCATTTTTACAAGCTGATGATGCTGCTTGGATCAACAATCTGACAACAGTTTCCTAATGGAAAATATTTTTTTGGAATATAGCATTCGTCACTTAGACCTACCGTTTCGAAACTATATTGAATTGGATGAAAAAAAGCCAAGTTTTACCTTGCTTTTTCGGCACGCTGTTGCTCTGATTGAAAACTTGATGATAGTGTCCTTATCAGAAGCAGCGAACTTAAAAGCAGTAAATTGTAGATCGACATGCCCATGATCGATTTCTTTTCTCAGTCAAGGAGAAATTGAATTATTTTTTTTATTTTATTATTTAGTTATGTAGGGTAAATCACTAGTTATGGTCACCTGACCAGTTATGGGCAGGCGTATACAGTTATCGCAATAATAAGGGTCTAATCCATTTATTTGTGATATCACCAGGAGAAATATTTCTGAAAAGGATTCATTAAACCATAACCGGTGTGTAAAAATACGGGATATGAGTTTTGGTCACCCCTATTCATTTCAATTTTCTTTAATGGTACAAACGTTCTTTCTCCAAATAAAGAAAATGTAGAATTGTCTTCATTGATTATGTTTTTTTGTTTTTTTATTTATATCAATTTATGGAAATTTGCAACAGTACAATTATATACATTAAGTAAATGGGCTGAAAACGATTACAATAACATCTCAAAGCATGAAAAGAACTATTCATCAGTAGCACAACCAATAGTACATCAATGGAAACTCTATCATAATTAAAAATATCGAACAACTTAATAATATCTATTTATTTATGCTAAAATCTACTATTGCTAGTAACTGACCACACAGTGATTAATCTTTGATTTTCATATTTTTTAGTCATATATATATATATATATATATATATATATATATATATATATTTTATTGGTATAGTTACATTATGAGTTATAAAGGTATTTGATTTTCACTTGGTATAAGTCAAAATTATTATTATTATTATTTTTTTTTTATTTTTATAAAGTGATATTATTTTTTTTTTTTTTTTTTTTGGACACAAAAATATATAATTTATTGTGACAGAAGAACACAATGTTTAATTTTTGTTTACTTTTGATATATGTTTATTTTTTTAATCATATTGGTTGTTAGAAGAGTATTTCTACTTGTTTTTTTTTTTTTTTTTTTTTTTTTTTTTTTTCATTTATTGATATTTACAACTGTACAAAATAATATACAACAAGTAAATGTGTTGACAGTGAATACAATGGCATGCAAATAACTTGTGAAGAACTACTCACTACTAGCACTTTTTCTATATATCGAATAATTGAAATTTACAACTGTATAAATATATACATTAAGTAAATGAGCTGAAAACGATTACAATAACCTGTCAAAACTTAAAAAGAACTACTCATCAGTAGCACTTTAATAAATATTCTACACTGGAAGATCTCTAGGCCATCTTCTTTTCAGAGGCCTCGGAGGATTATCGGGAATGGAGTGGGAAGCAAGTTGAGAAACTAATGGATTTGAATGGTTATCAAGCTTACTATGAAAGGATAGGTATCTGGTATGGGCTAACTCAGTAACAAATGGAACATTAAGATCTTAATGAATAACTTCATTTGCAACAAAGTAAGCAGCATTAAGGATTTTTCGAAGGATTTTTGATTGTAAGGATTGGATATGGGAAGAATTAGCAGGTTTAGTTGAGCCCCAAAGCTCAACTCCATATATCCAAATAGGTCTGATAACAGTCATGTAAATGAGTCTTTTGTAGTAAAGCGGGAGGTTTGAGCGTTTGTCTAGTAAATGTTGAAGAAGTCGAAAACGACGAGCTGTTTTTTTCTGTCGTTTTAATCTTGTATGTGGATTCCAAGTTAAACGTTTGTCCAAGTGGAGTCCTAGGTAGCGGATCTGTTCAACAGGGATTAGTGGAATGTCATTAAAGGATACTGTAGGACAGGAGGTCGTAGGTTTACGACGAAGGGTAAATGTTATTTGGTGAGATTTATTAGGATTTATTTTGACTTTCCATTTTTGACACCATTCTTGAAGGTTTAGGATATGGGATTGTAGTGTTTGAGAGGCAATGAAAGGATCATTGTTTACTGATAACACACATGTGTCATCAGCGTAAGTGGTGAGGACAGTGGTAGGATGAGTTGGGATGTCAGCTGTATACACCGTATAGAGGATGGGGCCTAGGATACTACCTTGAGGAACACCAGCAGATTGGGTAAAGAGGGAAGATTATGTCTTTTTAAAACTTATATTCTACATCCCTGCCTAGTTGTGGTCATGTTTGATCTTACGTCTCTTAAGTAAATATTATTAATTAATATAGTTAGTTATATTCTATACTTCGCGGATGGCTACTGCTGTTTAAGAAAACTGAAAATATTGTAAGAAGATAATTTACAAAAAATATATTCCGATTTATTTTAATTCATTCACTTTTCAGTGGTGATGATTACCATTATGCGGTATATTTATATGCGGTAATAAATGCTTAAATAGAATTAATTTTTAACTATTATTTCGAAAAGTGTAGCTATAAATTATACTCTGATAAATAGTTTTTTTATTAATTTTTAACTATTATTTCATGAGCGATTGTGTTTTCAAATATATATGTTACTTTTTTATGTTAGACCGCGTTGTATTAGTATTTAGATTATTTTTTTAGTTCTAGTAGTTCATTATTATTAATTCTCATTTTTAAAAGATATTTGGACAAAGATTATTTTGCCACATGTTCATAACTGGTATTTTTAGCTTTTTGTAAAAAAAAAAATTACCATTGTGTAATAATTAGTTTTTTTTTGTTTTCTAAGTTTAGTGGTGATAGTTTGTTAAGAAAATGTTTCAATAGTAAGCAGCATTAAGTTCTTATCTTATATGATTTATATGTATGTTCCAAGTTAATCAAAGGTCTATGTATAATTCTACATATCTGATTTAAGATAATTAAATTCTAGTTAAAAAAAAAGCAAAACATCACCTTGAACATCACCTTGAAGTTATGAAGGTCATTGTTGTCGGGTTCACTTGCTACATAGTAAGGGGTATTATAGATTTTTTTTTTTATAACATTGCGTAATAGAGTTCTTTATACCTTCCAAATTAACCACGGAAGGAATAATAATCTCCTACGATAAGGACATTTTATCATTCTTTATAAGTATGAACGTTCAAATCACATGGCGTTCCAAGTTCTTTATTTAGCCTATTATTCGAGTAGATCAGATATTGGCAAATAAGCACGCGAGAACGTTAGTGACTGCAATGAGTCATAGGCACTGCCTTATATTTACAGGCTAGTTATACAGTTTGTTCTGTAGCTAGTTCACTGTTTGTTTCAAACAAACTGATTATATCAACTAAAATTTTATTGTAAATTCATTAAATTTTTAATTACATATTTATTTTTTATCTTTATTTATGCCTAATTGGTTTAAACATCGCATAAAAGTTCCTTGTTTGTAAATAGGGATATGTAGAATAGAATAAAAAAATTATTTTATTCTGGGACAAAGTCCCTTAAGAATATCAGATAAGTACAGGTGTAAATAAATTTAATTTGGTCAGAGACACAATGAGATAAAAATAAATATAGAAAAACAATAATACAATAATGACACTATGTACATAGATGACAGTTAAATATAAAGAAAATAAAATAATATAACATTCTACAAATTAGAGAAGATAAAATAAAATGAAATAAGAAAAAAAATCTTTTGGTACAATGATTAGATTTGTATGTACAATAGAAGTACCCAATGTTATATTCATAGAAAGTGAAATTTGTATTAAATGGAATCTCAATTATGCGGGATCTGAATCTGAGTCTGAATGCAATAATAATTTTTGATTAATTAGGTAGATAGTAAGCAAGCGTCAGCTTGGATGAGAAGGAGGTATTAAAAATAGAAGTATTCAGGGTTTTGGCTAGTCTGGATGGAGTTCCAGAGGATTGGTGAGCGGAAGAGGAAGGAGCGTTGGAGTGTTGAAGTTCTATGGGATGGGATATACAGATCAGAAAGACGGGATCTTGTATGCATTGGATTGACCGCAGATCTGAATTGAAACTTATTGTAAATATAAAAAGGTTGAAGAGTATTGATAATTATGTAGGGAAACAAAAGTAGGAATGTATTCTAAATTCTAACAAATCTTGAGAATTTTTAGGAAACAATCGCTACCAATTTGTTTCGTGGTACCTAATTATATAGAGAACAATTTTTCATTTACTCGATTAACACAACTTGTAACTTAATTTATAACAACCATCTTTATAAGTCAATCGCTGCTATTGCAAGCCAAACGTCATATTGCTGAAGATGAAGAAATAAGATTATAATTTCAACCTTTCGAAGCTGAAGCACAAACGAAAAAAATGACAGCCAGAAAACAATAATATTTTATTACACTTGTTTGCTCTTCTAAGATAATTCTGTGATCCCTAAGAATAAATTAATGTAATATTCATTTCACATTTAATCCCAACAGATCCACTATCTAGGATTCCAACTGGACAAACGTTTAACGTGGAATCCACATACAAGACTAAAACGGCAGGAAACTGCTCGTCGCTTTCGACTTCTTCAACATTTACTAGACAAACGTTCAAACCTTCCGATTTACTACAAAAGACTCATTTACATGACAGTTATTAGACCTATTTGGACGTATGGAGTTGAGCATTAGGGCTCTACTAAACCATCTAATTCATCTCGTATCCAATCCTTACAATTCAAAATCCCTCGAAAAATCCTAAATCCCCCTTACTTTGTCACATATAAACTTATCCATAAAGACCTTAATTTTCCATATGTTGCTGAGTTAGCCCAAACCAGATACCTATCCTTCAACAGTAAGCTCTATAACCACTCAAATCCGTTAGTTTCTCAACTTGCTTCGCACTTCATTCCTGATAATTCTCCGAGGCGTCTGAAAAGAAGATGGACTTGAGATCTTCTAGTGTAGAATTTTCATTGAAGTGCTACTGATGAGTAGTTCTTTTCAAGTTTTGACATCGTTATTATAATCGTTTTCAGCTCATTTACTTAATGTATATATTTATACAGTTGTAAATTTCAATAAATTGATATATAGAAAAAAAAAATAAAATAATAATAATGAAAGGTTTTAGTAACATTTGTTTGATAGCATTACAATTGTTTAGGTAATAAACGAAACTCAAAAGCTTTACAATATTAACCATATTTTATAAGGATTTTTAAAATTAATTATTTGATATTAATATGCATTCACTGAATTGTTATATCTAAAATTATATGTTATATAATAGGCAACAAATGTTATTTGCTGTCAATGAATTTATTTATAGATTTTTTTAATAGATTTGGTTTGCTTTACCTTTCATACGGACTATTTTGTAATAGAAATTCATTTTTAATCCAAGATATCCGAGAATCGATTTTTTTGCATCGGTGCCGGTATCGAGTTGAAAAAAATTGGTTCACTAGAAAAAATATATAAAATTGGCCATGAATTCAAGGCTCTGGCACATGATTGATAATAATTTTCAAACAATACCTTAAGGATACATTATAAGGAAAAAATAATTTATATTATCTTCGAAGGAATCTCGCGACAAATATGTCAAACAAGGGCCGATAGAACTAAATAATATACGCTCTTTTTAAAAAAAAAATAATTAATTAAATTTCGGAAAATAACTACAATGGCGGATTTTAAAAAGTACAACAATGGTGGTATATCCTACGACCGTTTAAAATCAATAAATCCTGAAAGATTTTCAAATATTATCCTTAAGTAAAAGGACTAAAAGGACAACAATAGCTGAATGTCCTTCGACTATCTTAAAACCGTTAGATCCTGGAATATCCTAAAATTGTATCCTTAAAAACGAACACTAATTTGTAGGGAAGGATAATGGTCAAGGATGTCAAAAATCTTCCGATCCTGGAAGATCTAAAACGAGTATCCTTCACTGGCTTTTGGGCGTAAATATTATCCTTAACAACTAATTATTAATCGAGAAGGAGAGTGACCAAAGATGTCCTATCGCCATCTTAAAATCGTTAAATACTGGAAGATTTAAAACAAATCGTATCTTTAAGGAAGAAAACTAATTTGCCGGCAAGGATGTCCTTCTGCTATCTTATCGTTAAATACTGGAAGATTTAAAACAAATCGTATCTTTAAGGAAGAAAACTAATTTGCCGGCAAGGATGTCCTTCTGCTATCTTATCGTTAAATACTGGACGATTTCAAACAAATCGAATCCTTAAGGAAGAAAACTAATTTGCCGGTAAGGAAAGTGACCAAGGATGTCCTTCGGTCGTCAAAAATTGTATCAGTATGTATGTAATCAGTATCCTTCACTGGCTTTTGGGCGTAATGGCTGGATTTATCCATTTACATTTTGGATATATACCCAAATTCACGAAAACTAATAAATTTAAATTGAAATTCTAGACTTCTCATAAATTTATTGTTTTCTTCGAAAACCAGAACTATACTGATAAATGATAGAGGCCCCTAACCCGCCACAACAAACCTTAACAAGTCTATTATTGTATTTCGTGTTCTCCATCAAACCAGCTTGATAACGTTAGTTCAATCGTTTGAAAGGCAAATACAAACATCAATCATCACGAAAACACAGTAACTACTAACTATGATGATCTCCAAGTACCCTGATGATATTCATGCATTCATTCTACCTACCTTATGTATCGCTCTGAGGATGGTCTGAAACTATATGCGTGGCATTGGCATCAAATACAAGAGACTATACCTAATGACCTAGAGGCTAATATTTATATCTCGTGTCGACACTGACCGAGGAACACTTCTTTCGAATGTCGAGTCGCATGTGTTCTCTAATGTCCGGTGCAGTTCATGTTCTTATTCTCTGTATTCCTGAATATGTCCTTCGTATAAGTGGATCCAGTTCAAGGATAATGTTGCTAGTTATTTCGTTCATCAAAAAAAGAAGAAAGACACAGTCGTTCCTCTGGATGTATATGGATATATAACTTCTATGTATCGAAAATATCTATCGATTTTGTTTTTGAAACCTTTTTTGAATAATTTATAGAATGATTTGTTCTCTAAAACTAATAAAATATCTGTGATAAGATTTTTATAATTGAGTGCTAAGTAAGATGATCAGAAATGCAGTTAGGAGAAAGAAAGAAACATGTCCAAGAAAAAAAAACGTTTATTGAGTGCCAACGCACAGTGGTACGAAACCGGTGATAATTTAGGCATGGCATTAAAATAAAGTTATCTCTTTCAAAAAATTGGAATATCGATCATATTCTTTGTATTTTTTTATGTAGAATTTAATGATGATGTCTTTTTCTTTATATCAATGGTGATAATAAAGCAACAATAACTTATAACAAAATAAAATACATTTTATAAAGAAATTTCAACCGATCACTTCCTCCCTCCCTTCCATTATTTTAAATTGTATTATTATAAAAATATTTTGTATAAATATTTATTTAAATAGGCGGTATGTCGAGAAAAATATGCATGAGAACGCGTAGAAATACATGCACCCATTGCAGGGTGCCTTTTACCATAACTGTAATGTGGAAAAAATAAAATAAAATAAATAGCTAAGACTAAATATTTTGAAATTAAGAAAATACAATTCATAACTAAAAATTGAAAAATATTGTTTTGTTTTTCATAACTGGAAAGGTACCTTATAAAAATAGAGTTTGATAATTTAATTAAGTCAAATTACAATATTAGAAGTACATAAACAATGCCTAAACACGGGCAAAGTCGGACGTATTCAGATAATGGAACGTATTTTTCTTATTAAATACCTAAGGTAAAACCCTGTGAGGTTCATTTTTGGGGTGAATAATCATATCATAATCATTTCTACACGTAATAATGTACTCGAAATAACCTGAAAGCTACCCAGATATCATTGTTTTATAAGATCCTAATTTTTTCTAATCATAAAACCATCACTACCAATTTTTTTTTAGATTGAATAGACTTGCACGAACTAGAAAGTAATTGGTTATTGAGATTATGTGACATAATTATCAGTAAAACTAAAAATGTTACAGGAAAAATGATAATCACTCGCTGCGTATTTCTGGAACCTTACCACATTTTCTTATTCCTAAGAGGTTAGAAGATGGTGTAAAGTGATCAGGGATTGAAATAAATTGTTTTTAATTTTTCGTACATTTCGACGTTTCGACCTGACTTGAAGGTCTACTTCAGGGCGATCGAACAAGCCAGGAGAGGAGACTTATTATTATTATTATTTTTTTTTTTTTTTTTTTTTTTATGTATAACTTTATTTATTGATCCACTTCTGTGAAAGATAACAATCGACAATCGGTAGAATATAAGAACATCAAAAAATATTTAAAATGAACTGTAAAAAAGATTGCCTCGGGACTATCTCACGTAGAAATTTTATTGAAGTAAATAACATTTTTGTTTTAGGGAATCTTCAAGCTAGATATGTAGTCCGTGCGAGGTAACATGAACATGCTGTAAATAACTTTCAGAGATATCCGTAAGTACCGTTTCCAATACCATAAAAAAAGAAACATGATCATTCTGTGTCAATAATCAATCACAATATTAAAATTATTAAAATAAAACCATAACTTGAGAAACCTTGATCTAGAATTATCGATTCTAGACCTCAAGTAAATGGGTCATCTTTGAACGATTCGCCCCAGAAATGGCTAATGCAACTTGATATAGCTTCAATCCGCCAATCAAATGGCGATCATCCCTCGATCAAGGAAGCAGGAGCAACAGATGAAATGGAGAAACGATACTTTAATTTCCTCTGCGTCATTCCTTTCTCGTGACTACTTATCTTCATCATCTCGTTTGAGAAACGATTGATTAAGTCCACAGGTGGTTTCTAAAAGATTGAAAACTTAATTTCGAATATCGGTTTCAAAAACACACTGATTTTTACTGTCTAAAAAGAACTGCAGGCAGCTTTCAACTTCCAGTAACATCATGACAACTTTAAAAATTATTTATATCTTCTCTGGCATATCCATTATCCATAGTACTCGTTACTACATCGTAAACGAACTGATTTCCTATTCAATCAATGACCAATACGTTTGATTTGACACGGGCGAGATATCTCTGTTTCATAATCAACTACATACCCATATATATCTCAGCTTCTTAAATACTATCAGAATATTTCAAATATTCTTTCTAATGAATGGACGACTTTGTTAGAAACTATCCCAAAAAACATTCCATCCAAGACAATGGGATTCCTTTAAGATTGTGTTTGTGGTGATTTTGATACTTGGAGAGATTAAGCGTATTTGTAGTATAAAGAAATATGAAATATGCTTATTGATGCAATAAAAATTGGCAGTAATGAGAAAAGATTCTAAATTTTTGAATTTTTTTTTCAGCTGATCGATAAAGGTCTGGCTGGATTAAGAAGAGGGCTTATTTTTTGTAAGGCGATTTTAAATATGATTTAACTAATCTTGGGAGAAAACCTTCCACTAAAAGATAATCTAGTTAGGGGGGAAAAAAAAGAAAGATAAAAGTGAAAGATAAAAAATAGGAAAATTATATAAAAATAATAAAGATTTTATATCAGATATCGATAGTAAAAAACTAATAATAAAGTCAATTAAATGAAACAACAGCATGAAAATAATTATATAAGTTATAATGATAAAGGTATATTTGACTGTTAAGATGTATGAGGAAGAAGATAATTAGGAATACAGTCAAAGAAAAACACCACGTCTAAGTAGAAATACTTAAATACGTATTAACTGATCAACCATCAGTCATCGTTCGTCTCCTCTCCAGTGTGGTTCGGTATCTCTGAAGAAGACCTGCAAGGCAGGTCGATACGTTGGCACGTATTAAAGTATTTCTACTTAGACTCGGTGTTCCTCTTTGACTGCATCTCTGATTATCTTCTCCATATATAAGTTATAAAATAGAAAATATTTGAACAATATTGAAACTAAGATCGGAGTTCAGCAAGTGTCACTCTCTTTATATTTAAAAATTTATACAACTTACTTAAGTAGTAAGGTCCATAAGTTTCCGGCCTGTCCTGCTTCCCCTCCTTCAAACGTGCCGGGACCTGCCTATGCAAGTCCATGGCTGCTCACTCCATAACCATCGCCCGCACTTCCTCAGTCCTGTCAGTCAATGTCCAGCCTTGAAGAAAAACTCCCCATTTTTACAATTTTCAAACTCGAGTACCGTGCTGTTATTAAATTCTTTTGTAAAGAGGGTATACTCCTGCGCAAATTACAGAGCACTTGGATTGTGTATACAGGCAGTCCTCTCCCTCGTATCACAAAGTGAAAGAATGGGCAAAATTATTTAAGTTAGGGAGAGAACGTCTAGAAGATGATCCGTGTCCCAGTCGCCCATTGGAAGCTGTCACTTCTGAAACAATTCAACTTGTGGAATCTGAATTTCTGTCTGACTGCTGCGACTGAAAACCAAGGAAATAGCGCGAGGTTGGGGCTTTCCAAAACAAGTGTTTTGAGGATCAACAAATAACATTTGCATATGAACAAGGTTAGTGCCAGATGGGTTCCAAAAATACTTTCAGCTGCTCAAAAACAGGAACGAGTTCACTGCTGACATGAATGTTTACGCGTTTTCTTCAAGCAGCAGTGGAAGGACATTTTTTTAACAAAGAAGAAAATTTTTTTTTCATGGTATAGAAATGTTGCCAAATCGTTGTATTAAGTGTGTTGAACTTGGGGGAGAATATATTGAAAAACAGTAAGACCAGTTTTTTTTTCCTTCACCTCTCCTTCTATCCCAGGCCGGAAACTTTTGGATCTTACTACGTATATATACAGTATATATAAGAGAGGAAAAATTATTATAAGCCTACTTCCAGCAAGAACGGTTTGAAACGGAACTTCAGATAATGCTTGGAGATATCCAATCCAATGTTGATAAAATTCCCTCCCTTTAAATAATATAATTTATTTACTTATTTTTTTAATTTAACAAAAAGAAGAATTAAAGAATAGAACACTGAAGACTTTGATCGTAAGTGTCCAAAAATGTCTAATCTAATATATCGATATTATTGGTCATCGATATATCGTGAATCGATTCAGAACTCAAAAAAAGTGTATGGAAAATCGATTTTCTTCTTACAATACCGATCCTTAGAAATAAGGCGTCTTATCGAAATCCCGAAATCTTACATCGATAATTACTTACTCTGTGTCATTTTGTCTCATTGTTTCTAAATACCAAGTCGTTTTAAACATTTAAAATAAGTCAGATATCGTAGAACGCAATAGGAAGATGGCTATCGGAGTTTCGTGAGAAGGAGCAGTTAGATATTAAGAAAATTCCACCACTTTCACATCGCAACTGAACGTTTTAAATAAGTGCGTTGTCACGTACTAGATCGAGGCGAGATGTTTTATTGAACTAAAGGTTAGACGTTGGGTCATTACTCCATGGTGGATCTTTTTCCATGTCTACTTGAAAAATGTCCTTTGAATTTATAGTTTAAATCATATCATATCTTATTTCTTTTGAAGTATGAATATTATAATTTCTTTTTTATTTAGTACACCATAAGTTACAAAAGTAGATTTGTATTGCTTTACCTACTTACGATATCATTAATTACTATTAAAGGTATATACATTTTCTTTGCTTGTGAAATAAAAAGAAAGGAAAATGTTTAGCATTCTCGTGACTACACGAAGGAAATATAACTTCTTAATGAATGATATAAGGTCATCATTAATTTCAATGAGCAATGAATGTCAGATGTAGTATATGGTTATATCCCAAACAATACAAAACATTATATTGATTCGAATTATTTAAAAGAAGTGAAATATAGTATTCATTAGTTTTAAGTATAATTAGTTAACGTTAATGAAATACTTAAACAGATCCGTTACCTATGATTCCATCTGGACAAACGTCTTACTTGGAATCCATATGCAAGAATATAACGAAACTTTCGTCGTTTTTAACTCTGAAGTCCAGTAAAATAAGGCTCTTTATGTTTTTTTATTCTCAAAGGGTGCTGTATCCGAAACTAAAGTTTGCTACCACGGCAAGTTTTGATAGTAGCTAGGTTTTAGATGATAGTTAGTTAAAGTAAATAGTTTTAGATGATAGTTAGTTAAAGTAAATAGTTTTAGATGAAAAAAAAATGTGGATCAGACGAATAGTTTCGGAGATATTTCGGAAAAAGTTTAAAAAAACTTGAATTTCAAAAAAGTACGGGATTTTTAGCGTTCTGGCTATGTGTATTTTAAAGTGCCTAATTAAAACTTCATATATGAATTTTAATAGTTAACCTAACCAGCTTTTAGATAGAAAAAAGAAATTAGGGACACAGACAAATAGTTTCTGAGTTATAGTGAAAAATGTGCCAAAAAAACTTGGATTTCACATCAGTACGGAATTTTTAGCGTTATGGCATGCGCATTTTAAGCAGCTTGATCATCTGGGATCTAATAGTAAATTTAACAAGCTTTAAGATGAAATAAAATTAATCTTGGATCGGACAAATAGTTTCTAAGTTATAGTGAAAAATGTTCCAAAAATACTTGGATTTCACATCAGTACGGAATTTTTAGCGTTATGGCATGCGCATTTTAAGCAGCTTGATCATTTGGAATCTAATAGTAAATTTAACAAGCATTAAGATGAAATAAAATTAATCTTGGATCGGACAAATAGTTTTGGAGATATATCTAAAAGAGTATTTTTGCGGAGAAGTGGTCAGTTCACAATTTCTATAATTTTTCCCAAGACCATAACTTCGCAAAAAATGGTCTGATTTCCGAGTTTTTTTTTTAAACCTTATATACTGGTTTAAGCTAAAATTAGTATTTCGAAAATTTCTTAGGAAGACGCTTCGTGTTATATTTAAAAAAAAAAACAACTAAAATAACCGGCATTTTGAGCGTTTTTTTTGGCGATTTTGGCTATGAAGCCGACGGCTGCTGTGGTAACTAAGTTGGATTCGGATTCAGCACCCCAAAAACATAAATATCTGTTGAGAATAAAAGTTTGGCAGTATTTCTTCGGCAAACTCTTCTTTAACATTTACTGGACAAACGTTCAAACCTTCCAATTAATTACAAAAGACTCATTTACATAACAGTAATCAAACCTATTTGGACATATGGATTCGAGCTTTGGGGATCCACTGAACTATCCAAAATCCTTTATTTTGTATCATAACTTTGTCCTTACGAAAAACTTATATATAAAAGATCTTAATGCACCATACGGTTCTGATTTCCCTCAAACCGAACATCTATCCTTTCATAGTAAACTCCATAACCATTCAAATTCAAATCACTAGTATCTCAACTCCCTTCTCATTCTATCCCAAATAATCCTCCGAGGCGTCAGAAAAGAAGATGGCCTCGGAAACTTCTAATATAGAACTTTTATTGAAGTGCTTCCAATGGGTAGGATCTTTTCAAGTTATTCATTAGGCAATGAATTTTCAGTTTCACTAATTGATTTATTTTATTATTGTTCATTATATAATTATCAATAATGTATACATGCTTTAAGTCGGCTTATATAACCATAAATATCTGATAGAATATCACAAATCATGGGAAGACTAGTTCAACTGTAAGACACCTCTCCTTATACACCTCTTCTGCGAATTTTGTTAAAATCCCAACTTAATAGCATCTGATTTGTAAATTTTCCATTTTTTGAAAGACACAAAGGATGGAATAGTTAAAGTCCAAGTCCAGGCTAAAGCAGTCGCAATGGCAAACATTCATAACCAAATCAATTTATTCCTATACTCTATTTATATTTTATTATAATATAATTATATATTATAATTATTGAACACAAGTTAAGAAGTCACAGTTTAAAAAAATTAAAAATCTCTCCAATTTTTGAAAGAAAACCATATAATTAAAATTTTTTTCTTTAGTTAAGTTAAATTATCATTAGGAACCAATATGACTTTAGAATATATACACACACATGTATTTATGTATTTCAAATGTATGGACCAAACGTAAAAAGTTTCACTTTTTTTTTTTCCTTTCCACACATCCCCTCCTTATCTTATATTTTATCTCTCTCCTTCGCTACCCCGTCCATCTCTTAATTTCCTGCCAATTCTTCTGCACCACATGAACATTCTCGTCTCTCACCATTTTCCGGAATTCCATATCATGATAGTCCATCTCTCCGATTGTCATTCTCTCCACTTCCTCCTTTACTTATTCCTGATATCACTTCACGTTCTTCAGCCTCATCGCTTAAACAAATATTAGTTTCTCAAACCAAATACATATATATTACAGAAGAGGTGTACGTACTTTTTTATTTTTTTTTTATTTTTATCAATTTATTGAAATTTACAACTGTACAGATATAGAGATCAAGTAAATTTGTTAATAACATTTACAATAACAAGCCAAAACTTGAAAAGAACTACTCATCGGTAGCACTTCAATAAAAATTCTACGCTAGAAGATCTCTAGGCCTTCTTCTTTTCAGAGGCCTCGGAGGATTATCGGGAATGGAATGGAGTGTGAAGCAAGTTGAGAAACAAGTTGAGTGGATTTCAGTGGTTATGGAGCTTACTATGAAAGGATAGGTATATGATTCGGGCAAAATCAGCAACATATAGAACATTAAGGTTTTTATGTATAAGCTTATTGGTGACAAAGTAAATGGCATTTAGGATGTTGCCCACACACTAGAATTTCAACTGTCAACCAGCCCACAGACGCACAACACCGTCTTCAACATTGCAATTGTCGACAAGGTTGACAACGAGGTTGATAGTGTGTAGCCCCCTTAACAGCTGATGGTCAATATTGTTGTTAGGAGACACAGCCTCTTTAAAGTAAAGTGTCTTAATTGAGAAAAAATCCCTGGAGGTCAAGAAACAGTACATCCTTAGTAAAATACTGAACCCCAATTTGAATGAATGAAATACTGACCCCTAAGGAGTTATGTACAGGTTTCATTTTCTTTTTTTTTTTTTTTAGTTTATTAATATTATTTTTTAATGTAGTCATCTATTTTTATTGTAGAGTGAAGAAAATTTAAATATACTTGTGGTGGAAGCAGTTTTTTTAAATTGGTAAGGCTTTGATCAGGGAACTGATCAAGGCTTTGAGTGGAAGACTTGTCAAGGTATGTAACATCATTAATGTCAAGGTATGTAACATCATTAATTTCAAGGTATGTAACATCATTAATGTTTCAAGGTATGTAACATCATTAATGTCAAGGTATGTAACATCATTAATGTCAAGGTATGTAACATGATTAATTTCAAGGTATGTAACATCATTAATGTCAAGGTATGTAACATCACTAATGTCAAGGTATGTAACATCATTAATGTCAAGGTATGTAACATCATTAATGTCAAGGTATGTAACATCATTAATGTCAAGGTATGTAACATCATTAATGTCAAGGTATGTAACATCATTAATGTCAAGGTATGTAACATCATTAATGTCAAGGTATGTAACATCATTAATGTCAAGGTATGTAACATCATTAATGTCAAGGTATGTAACATGATTAATTTCAAGGTATGTAACATCATTAATGGTATGTAACATCATTAATGTCAAGGTATGTAACATGATTAATGTCAAGGTATGTAACATCATTAATGTCAAGGTATGTAACATCATTAATGTCAAGGTATGTAACATCATTAATGTCAAGGTATGTAACATCATTAATTTCAAGGTATGTAACATCATTAATGTCAAGGTATGTAACATCATTAATGTCAAGGTATGTAACATCATTAATGTCAAGGTATGTAACATCATTAATGTCAAGGTATGTAACATCATTAATGTCAAGGTATGTAACATCATTAATGTCAAGGTATGTAACATCATTAATGTCAAGGTATGTAACATCATTAATGTCAAGGTATGTAACATGATTAATTTCAAGGTATGTAACATCATTAATGTCAAGGTATGTAACATCACTAATGTCAAGGTATGTAACATCATTAATGTCAAGGTATGTAACATCATTAATGTCAAGGTATGTAACATCATTAATGTCAAGGTATGTAACATCATTAATGTCAAGGTATGTAACATCACTAATGTCAAGGTATGTAACATCACTAATGTCAAGGTATGTAACATCATTAATGTCAAGGTATGTAACATGATTAATTTCAATGTATGTAACATCATTAATGTCAAGGTATGTAACATCACTAATGTCAAGGTATGTAACATCACTAATGTCAAGGTATGTAACATCATTAATGTCAAGGTATGTAACATCATTAATGTCAAGGTATGTAACATCATTAATGTCAAGGTATGTAACATGATTAATTTCAAGGTATGTAACATCATTAATGTCAAGGTATGTAACATCATTAATGTCAAGGTATGTAACATCACTAATGTCAAGGTATGTAACATCATTAATGTCAAGGTATGTAACATCATTACTGTCAAGGTATGTAACATCATTAATGTCAAGGTATGTAACATCATTAATGTCAAGGTATGTAACATGATTAATTTCAAGGTATGTAACATCATTAATGTCAAGGTATGTAACATCATTAATGTCAAGGTATGTAACATGATTAATTTCAAGGTATGTAACATCATTAATGTCAAGGTATGTAACATCACTAATGTCAAGGTATGTAACGTCATTAATGTCAAGGTATGTAACATGATTAATTTCAAGGTATGTAACATCATTAATGTCAAGGTATGTAACATCATTAATGTCAAGGTATGTAACATCACTAATGTCAAGGCATGTAACATCATTAATTTCAAGGTATGTAACATCATTAATGTCAAGGTATGTAACATCATTAATGTCAAGGTATGTAACATCATTAATTTCAAGGTATGTAACATCATTAATGTCAAGGTATGTAACATCATTAATGTCAAGGTATGTAACATCATTAATTTTTTAACTTATATTGCTAACTGATCGCACTTATTTCTTACATTTAGCTAAATATTATAATCAATCATGTTAAACAAATGCTTGTTTGTTTGATCATTAGTCCTCTGTAAATAGAAAATAGTTACTACCATTTGATCTAGCTCGAAGTATTTTGGTTCGTAAGGATTGGATACAAGATGAACTGAAAAGTTTAGTGGAGCCTGAAAGCTCAGCTCCGTATGTCCAAATCGGTGTAATCACAGTCATGTAAATAAGTCTTTTGTAATTAATTGAGAGCTTTGAACGTTCGTCTAGTAAATGTTGAAGTAGTCTGTAACGACGAGCAGATTCTTGTCGTTTTAGTCTTGTATGTTGATTCCAAGTAAGACGTTTATCCAAGTAGAGTCCTAGTTATCGGATTTGTTTAACAGGAATTAGTGTAATATCATCAAAGGATACTGTAGGACAGGACGACGAAGGTTTACGACGAAAGGTAAAGGTTATTTAGTGAGATTTGTTTAGATTTATTTTGATTCTCTGTTTTTGACACCATTCTTGAATGTTTATGATGTGGGGTTAGAGCGTTTGGGAAGAAATGAAGAGATCATTGTTTACTGATAAAACACATGTATCATCAGCGTAAGTGGTGAGGACAGTGGTAGGATGAGTTGGGATGTCAGTACTTCATCACTATATATACACCGTGTAGAGCGAGGTATGTACTTAAATTTTTAAATACAACATGCAAAATCATATGTGTTACTGTTTATTTACATTGTTTATAATACATGCTTTAGTTGATTACATGAAATATAAGACGAAATCTCGAAAAAGTACCAATAAACTTTGGAAGAAATGAAATGAAATAAAAAGTAAATATATCTAAGTCACTAAATACATAAAACTAAAAAGAAAATCACATCAGATTTAGTATACCTATATATTAAAAGTATGGAAACTGTTTCGAATATACACTGAGAAAGTCGCAAGATTGGATTTATGAAAAAAATTTTGTAGGAGTAAATAATAGGGCGTATTAAAAGAAATGACCGTTTTATCAAAAGTTCAAAAGTCTGTAAATATCTTAATGCTATTTATTATTTACCAATACTTAATAATCCCTTTAGAGCATTCTTTAAGCTTGTTTACTAACACTGGACTTCTTCAAAAAAAGCCTCAGTTCAGTTATTTATTTCAAAGAAGAAACATGACAGTGTCCTACGAAATTCTCGTAATTTTAAGACATTACTGGAAAAAAATATTTCACAGACGCTGAAGCAACTCGTAAAATTATTAAATACGAACGGGAAGGTGTCCTTGAAGAGCGCACTGCGCGGCGTTGGTTTGAAAAATTTAGAAGTGGAGATACGACGTTGGAGTGGATGAAGGGCTCCGGGCGGCCATTAATGGATATTGATGAGGTTCTGAAGGAAGCTGTTGAGTCAAATCCGTCCACAGGTACTCGCGAACTTGCCAGGGAGTGTGCTGTGTGGAAAGATACTGATCACCATATTCTCTCCATGGGGAAAGTGAAAAAGACCTGTAGACTGGTCCCTCACGAACTTTCTCCTCCACAATCAGCAAGAGGCTATAAACTTCATGGGTTTGAACTCCTACCTCATCCACCATATAGTCCCGACCTCGCACCTTCGGATTACCACTTGTTTCGACCCATGGCTCATTTTCTTCATGGGAAAAAATTTGATAATTTTGCGGAAGATGAAAATGCTGTCCAAGAGTTCATTGACAGCCATCGCAAGGAATGATATCAGCGTGGCTTCGAGCAATTGGCTAGCAGATTGGTAATGACGGTAGATAACAATGGACTATACTTTGAGTATTAATTGTATTTTATATCAAAGAAATAATAATACAAATATTTGTTTAAGAAACGGTCCTTTTTTTTATACACCTCATTAGTTTAAAAAAATAATATGGCAACGAATTTCATGCCTTTTTAAGTCTAGAATTACATCTTCGACTGGTGTAAAATGATTTTTTATTCGAAACTGTCGGGTAGTCTCGGTATCTTTTGAAAATCTCAGTATTCCATGTAATCTTACCATCTCAACTCATGCACGAGATTGTTTCAGAATGCTAATCCTTTCAATAAATTGCAATGTTTTTTTTTTTTCTTTGGTTCAACGACTGAAGAGATATACACCATTTTCAAAAATACAATTAGATTTGAAATGAAATGAAAATAAATTTTATTCTGGGGCCATTGCCCCTTAAGAATAATTATAATGAACAATTATAGGTGGCCTAGCTGCCGTATGTATAATTTAGAAATAATTTTAGAAAACAAGAAAAAATACAATTAAAATTAAATTAAGGAATTTAAAAGAAATATCAAATTACAATATAAAGTACTAAAAGTAATATTACATGTTATAAAATATCACACGAAAAACAAATTATATCTTAAAGTTAGAATTAAAAATAAGCTACGAAAACAAAAATAAGGGGAAAAAAAATTCAATAAAAAAAAAAAGAATACTTACTGTAAACAAAGCTAAGAAATATAAATTATCCGGAAAAATAATGCATCTGATAAAATAATGTAAATTATGCCGAAACCAATTATACAAATTTATTGCAATGGTACCGAAAGAATGTTGTACAAAATCAATATTATATTCAGAATATTCATATTTCATTTTAAAAAATATTTTCTTCATCGATATGACTATTAGATTGAATACCTAACAAACTATTATGAGTGGAGGAATGGCGAATAATGGAAGGGAGGGAGTTCCAGAAGTAAGAAGCTTTAGAAAAAAAAGGAACGTTTGAAGGATGCTGTGTTGAAGGGAGTTAGGTAGAGGTCCGAGGAACAGGATCTGGTTTTGCGGGAACTAACTGATGACTTTAATGTTAATGCTTTGAGGATATAGGGAGCAATAGAATATAGGGAGGTGACTGAGAGGAAAGTGATTTGTAAAGGAACGAACCAAGGAAGTACTATCTTCGGAAGGAGGGAAATAACCATTTTAATCTTGTATAGTGGTGAGATAAATGGTCATGGCGTGTTATTCCTAGAACGAATCTTAGGCAACAGTTCATGAGCTTCTTCAATTTTGCATCCTGAGATGCAGAGAGACCTCCGTACCAAAATCAAAATGGGGGAATAAGAGGGAAGAAATTAATAGTTGACGAGTTGATTGAGGGAGGAATTTACGGGAGCGATTTAGGAGTCGAAGAATGGAAAATTTTCGGCGGATAATAAGGGAAACATGATCTTGCCAGGAAAGGGTGTGGTCAAAGACAATACCGAGGTTCGTAACGGAAGTGTGGAAGTTTATGGGATTTGAATCTATGGAGAAATTAGAGATTCCAGGCAGGGAGTTGAGAAGGACCCCAACACAATAATAGCCTCGGATTTGCTAGCATTCAGTTTCAATTTATTAGCAATGGTCCAAGAGGATATTGCGTCAAGATCAGCTTGCATTTTTGCGGTAGCTTCCTGCAGTTCACTTGGGAAAAAGGAAAAGTAAATTTGTGAGCCGTTGGCGTAAAAATGAGATTTGATGATTTATTTCCTACTTTTATTGAATTTTTTTAATTTAAAAACTAGTTTCAAATGTTAAACATTCATTTAATCATTATGTTTAATATATCTAATCTATGTAGAAAAGTGCTCTAACAAAAAAAAATGTTTTAAATTTTTTTTTTATGCTTCTAGAACTGAAGATGAATGTTTAACATTCGAAACTAGTAATAACAAATAAAGGCTTAGCAAACCCGAAGGTTCGATGCCGATCAACCGTCGACTGCACACATCCCTTTAGCCCACTCCTCAAAAACCCAAATGCTTCAGGTCGGCCCTGACGCAACGACTTTACATGCCCATTTTAAGCGTCGCGCTGCTATTACTTAAACTATATTTACCGGATATAACTCGCGCAGTTCCGCATTGTAAAGCCTTCTAAATTCTCCTGTTTCTTCATCTTTTTTTGGGCCAAATATTCTACGGAGTACTTTATTTTCGAAAACTTTGAGGCGTTGATCCTCCCTTAACGTCAGCGGCCATGTTTCGCATCCGTAGAGAACCGTTGGTAGTATAATAGTTTTGTAAATCCTAATTTTTAAATTTTTGGAGGGCAAGCACGAACTGAGTAACTGTGCGACCGAAAAATAACAAGCATTACCGGCTTTTAACCTAGCCTTTATTTCTTCTTGAATTTCATTTTTCCTCGATATGATAATAGACCCTAGATATTTGAATTGCTCAAAGTGTTCAAACTTTATCCTGGAAATATCTACATTACTAAAATGTTCACCGTTTCTACTACTAACCATATATTTCGTTTTATCGGTATTAATTACTAAGCCAATTTCGTTATCGGTTTTCATGAGCGTAGTAGCGTTTAGTATTATAGTTTCCTCGTTTTCATCCAAAAGTACCAAATCATCGACAAAACTAAGAACCGTGGAAGTTGGAGGGAAGTGTGCGGTCGACGGTTAGTGGTGTCGGCATTGAACCTTCGGGTTCGCTAAGCCTTAATTTATAACGTAGAAACTTGGAGAGTAACGCTTTTTTCACCTTTAACCCGGCGTTGGTCGCTAGGTGATTTCCCTCACCCTTCTAAAAAATATTTAATAAGTTCGTCAGAATTTAACTTTTATCGCTGAATCTCAGTATAGCTGAGTTTAGTACATTTGTGAATAAGAATATTCGGTTTCAAAGTAAAACGGATGCAATTGGCCAGGATATTGGGAGATTGGTACTGAAAATTTCCATGTCCACACTCCTCAGTATCAAAATATCTCTCGTGCAGTTTATTCGTGACATTTTACTGAGCGAGTTTTCCAATTTCTTTCGATTGATTAGTGATTATTTGGGTTCAAAATGAGTCGTGGATCTAAAATTCTTGAATTGTTGGATAAAAAGCCAGTTGAGAAGATAAAGTGTAAGTAATTAGTTTATAAATCGTCGTGAATTGTATTTCTATTATTTTTCAATAATTTACTTGGAATCTGAAATTTTTACTATAATCTATAATACTATAATATTTTACTATATGAATTCGAACATTACACTTTTTACAATTTTTTTTTCGTTTTTCTTTTTTTATTTCTTCGGCATACCTATACCAGATCTATTTTGTATTTGCTCGAGCAGCCACGAACAAGAATCTGAAATAGTAAAATTTTCAGAATGATTGAAAATAATTCTTCTACTTAACGTATATATGATATTGACTTATTTATTTAATTCTTCTTTATTTATTGTATCTTTTGATTATATTTTCTGATTATATACTTATTATTTTCTTGTTCTTAGCTCTGATAATACCTAAAATTATTTTTCGGCCAAAAAAATTATGAATTTTTTTATTATCGATGATGATGTATGAATTATTATATTGTCGTGGTATCTTAACAGTTGCATGGAATATAAAATACCATGACAATGTTAAACAATGTGAAAATAAGGATAAAAACCGCCGAAACACTATTCATTTATTTTGCATTTTCTCGGGAGTATTATGAGGGCCGTAGCCTAATATTAGAACGCATGAAGTCCGTTACAAATAAATATTTGGTTTAACTGATTTATAGTGGACATGATAATGTGAACCATGAATTTAGTTACAGTCAAAGGTGATATTTACACTAGGATATTCCGACGTACAATGGTTTTGTGGTTACGAACTGAGAAACTGCTGCCACTGCAAATAAAAACTCAAAAATTCCTTCCAAATTTTCAACACTTTTTTTAGCAATAGCACGCCAATGTTAAGAAGTCACGGGGACAAGAATAAAATAATTCGGGGATTGGTTACTTGGGCATTATAATCCTGAAAAACACATTTTCACTTTCTTCCACCATTATATTTTAATATTACTACCCATTAGTTGAGTTAGTTTCGCCCTATCAAGTAATAATTATTCACATTATTGTAAATTCAAGCATAGGGACAAGCTGCGACAACGTTAATCGAAATTGAACAACCTAAAAATGTAAACCTAAAACACTAAAATCCCAAATAATAGTATATTACATTACTAGTACCGAAAGTGGCATTTTACGTTGCGAGACCGTGTTTGACTGGAGAGGCGAAGCCGAGCCCGTTAATTTCGATCGAGCATCGTAAAATCACTTTCGGTACGAGTAATGTACGATACTTTCCATCACGAGAAAAAAAACGGTTAACGCAGTTTTTAACTCGTGAATCTATACATTAAGATTTTAATAATTCATATTATTACACTAAATGATTTTTTTTTTTTCCATTTTAATGATTATTTGTAACAGCTGATTTAGAGAAATAACCGTAGACAAGTTTAATTTAATATAATTACGTTTAATAACTGAAATGTAATAATTCAAAATGCATTTATAAAAAGGAGTAAGTTTATATATTAATAAAAAACACTTCATTTTTATATAGGGTCAGGTTAATATTAATTGTACAGTTTTGGTTGTTGGTAATGTTTAACCCATCAGTTAATGTTTTTTTTATTTAGGTTCTTCATTTGCGTGTTTTTAATGGACACTTTATTCAAGCGTTGGTCCTCTTTACTGTCCTCATCGTCACTATCGGTATTCCGAAATAGATCATCAACTGTAACAAAATCAATTTCATGGTCTGCAACATTTGGGATTTCCATTGATGATGTGCCTCCCTTATTGAACAGTTTCCTTACTACCTTTACTTTCCTAGCTACTGAGTCTTCTATGTAGCCCTCCGCAGCGGTCGACGATCTCCAACCTCCATGTCTCTTTAGTGTGAGTAAATTAGCCCCACCTTCAACTAACATTGAAGCAGAAGATCGCCTAAGAGCGTGGCCCGTGTAGCTCTCGGGGTCTTCCAACTTCAAAAATTCTGCTACTTTTCTTGGCAAAGCGTATATTGTATGCTGACCGACATTTTGAGCAGTACACTTTCTATTCCTATAGGCAACTAAAAATTGTTTACTTTTTACGTGCGGCGGCCACAGAAACAAATATTTTCGAATAATATCGCATATCTGAAATGAGGAATCTGCGTCAGTAATAATGAACGTGCGTTCACTATTTGTTTTACCACCTTTAAGAAACACTGTAAAGAAAGTTCCATTATCCTTAAAATCTTCTACATTTAAATTTATAAGGTCGTCACATCGACATGCTCCATAAATACCTACAACTAAAATAACCTTTGTTAACAACCACTCCGAATTAGGTGTAGTGTCCATGAACTTTCTTATTTCATGTTGTCTAAAGACTTTAGATTTTTTGGGGTGATAACCTACGCTGTGGTGTTTTAATAATGCTATCGATTTCGAAAATTTAGAAACATCCAAATTTTTCTTTATTTTTAAACACGATTTTAACATGGAAAATTTACTCCATAAGGAAGAGGCTTTAAATTTTTTCGATAAAGTTGATAGGTATACTAACATCACTTCATCATTAACATGGTTAGGGTTAACACTTTCATTATAGCACCATCCACAAAACTTATTAAATTCTTCTTCGTATCTATTACGAGATTTCCCGGGCAATAACGAATCAGTTATTCCTTCAGCTTCTTTAATTAATTTTTGAGGGATGTTAAAGGCCATTTTCGCACACTAACAATGTAAAATTAAATTATAAACTAAAAGAAACGCTAGCGAACCTCGTGTTGGTAACAGTAAACACTGCTAGCTGCGAAAACTTTCCCCGGCTAGACGTGTAAAATCATATGTTCGTTGTTTTACCTTGCTCTAAATTTTGAGATGTGTAAAGGCCTACTTTCCTTGCTCCCAGCTGTTATGGGAAGTATCTATTTTCCAATCCGAGTGATGTAAATTTAATTAATATCATTAATCCACATAAAATAAATCGATTACGAAACAATATTTTTAACAAAGTTTACTTCATTGAATTTTAATGGGTGAGGGGCGCAAATGGGCCTGTAGTTTGAGAAACTTCCATAATTCATAAATATTTAATTTAAGACTGTTTTTACGTGATATATTAGTTTCACTCCTGAATCTTTGTTGTCTTTGTCACACCTCAACCGATTTACCTTGGAATATAAGACTATATAATATTGATTCGTTTATTTTTCTGAGATCGCCATAATTCATAATGCTTAAATCTCCCAGAAGACAAGATAGTAGTTCTGTTCTAGTTTCCCTGAAACCGCATAGCGTTTTCCATTGACTTGGTTTAAAATATCCCTGACCTTTAGGTCTCGTCAGAAATCGGAGCAATTGCCAGTTTACTATTGGCCCAACCGAGTTAATAGCCACATTAAGCTTTATCTCAAAAATGTTTTCAGCTGTTTAAAGGTTTTATTACAAAGTCAGCTGATAAAAAAAAAATATTTTTAACATGGGCACATTAGTACCTATTTCGTTCATTTATAAATTTTTCCAACTTTTTTTAATATAATAAATTAAATACTTTAAAAACAATAACATAATTTGTTTTTTTATTTATTTAATTGAAATTTACAACTGTATATACAATATATTATACATCAAGTAAATAGGATGATAATGTTAAAAATGACTCGTCACTTGCTTTTAAAGCAACTACCCATTGGTAGCACTTATAAAGGTTTTATATAATGAAGTATTATATTAGAAGGTCTCGAGGCCATCTTCTTTTCAGACGCCTCAGAGGGTTATCTGGAATAGAATGAGAAGCAAGTTGTGATACTAATGGGTTTGAATGATTGTGGAGTTTGCTATAAAAGGATAGATGTCTGGTTTGAGCTAAGTCAGAAACATATGGTATATTAAGATCTTTGTGGATAAGTTTGTGACGAAGTAAGGAGCATTTAGGATTTTTTCTAAGGATTTTGGATTGTAAGGATTGGATACGAGATAAATTGGATGATTTAGTGGAGCCCCAAAGCTCAACTCCGTACGTTCAGATAGGTCTAATCACAGTTATGTATATTAGTCTTTTGTAATTAATTGGGAGCTTTGAACGTTTGTCAAGTAAATGTTGAAGTAGTCGAAAACGACGGGCAGTTTCTTGTCGTTTTAGTCTTGTATGTGGATTCCGAGTAAGACGTTTATCCAGATGGAGTCCTAGGTAGCGGATCTGTTCAACGGGGATTAATGGGACATCATTAAAGGATACTGAAGGACAGGAAATCATAGGTTTACGACGAAGGGTAAAGGTTATTTGATGGGATTTATTTGGATTTATTTTGATTCTCCATTTTCGACACCATTCTTGAAGGTTTATGATATGGGATTGGAGTGCCTGGGAAACATAATTGAATAGCATAATTGAACCTGAATTTTGTTTAACGAATAAATATCCCGCTTTGTAAGACCATGTCAATTCTACTGTCTAGTCATTCTTAAGGCCAAATGTCCTATGCATTACTTCATCCTCTAAAACTTTTAGGTACCATATTATTGTTATCAATAGTTGTATGATATATATATATATATATATATATATATATATATATATATATATATATATATATATATATATATAGTTTAGTAGGTTCTTGAGGTTCAGTCAATAAATTAAAACAACTATTTTGGCGACGTTTCGAGACTATATTGTTCTCATAGTCATGCCAATGTTACTGGTGGATATGCTATTAGTATCTACTACTAAATTATAACAGTTCTAGTACACAACTGTACACACTTTTCTAGTACCTCGTACACTCATTTGTGTACCAGAACTGTTAAAATTTAGTAGTAGATACCAATAGCATATCCACCAGAAACATTGGCATGATTATGAGAACAATATATTCTGGAAACTTCGCTAAAATAGTTGTTTTTATTTATTGACTGAACCTCAAGAACCTTACTAAACATCTAATAGTAACAGTCAAGAAATTTATATATATATATATATATATATATATATATATATATATATATATATTTACTTTTTTACTTTTGCAGGTTCTATCCCTCAATGGGTTGCATGGTTAAGTCAGAGCGTCCCTCCACTTCTCTCTATCCCACCAGTCATCCTCCTCAAGTCCCCTGCCAGCCATTTCCTCCTCCACACAGTCCCTCCACCGGGTTCGGGGTCTTCCTCTGCTCTGTCTTCCTGGTTGTTCCCACTGCAGAATCCTCTTCGGCCACCTACGTTCTGGCATCCGCTGGCAGTGTCCATACCATCGTAGCCTGCTTCTTCCAATCCTCTCCGGGACTCCTTCGGTTACTCCCAGCCTGCCTCTGATCTCATCATTCCTGATTTGGTCTAGGCGGGTAATCCTTAGGCATCTCCTCCAGAAATCCATCTCTGCCGCTTGTAGTTTAGAGTTGAGCCCTCGATTAAGTGTCCAGGTTTCTGCGGCGTAGCTGGGTGTAACATTCTTGTCACACTTCTTGCCAGGCCAACCCTCCTCCTAACCTCGGGTTCTGACGTCCAGTTCCTGTCTATTGTTGACCCTAGGTATTTAAAGGAAGCTACCTTGCACACCTTCCCATTAATCTGTAGGTCCGCGGCCTCCTTGCAATTTACTGGCAGGTATTCGGTCTTATCAAAATATATTCTTAGACCCCACAGGCTGTATTCTTCTTCCAGGCCTTCTCGGTTATATGTGACCACCGCTTGGTCGTCGGCAAAGAAAAGGGAGAACAGCATATGTCCGTTAACGTTAACCTTTTCTCTCCCATCGTGCGCTCCACTCCTTTACTGCCTGTTGTACATAAATTTTAAGTCGGTGACATACAGCAACCCTGCTTAAGTCCTTTGGATGCAGAAAAAGGCTCAGATACACGAGAGCCAAACTTTACTCTATATTCGTCCTCCCTGTACATGCACATCACTGCATTTATTAGGGCATTGCTCATACCCCGCATTCTTAAGGGCTTTCCACATATTCCGTCTCGGTACAGTGTCATACGCTTGCTCTAGGTCTATAAAAGCTATGTGCACAGCTCTTCCTTTTTCCATTCGTTTTTCTATGAGCTGTCTTAGAACAAATATGCTGTCCGTACACGACCTGGCAGCAGTGAACCCAAACTGCTCTTCTGGAGTAATTAACTCCTCTTCTAATTTACCCTTCAGAATTCTAGCGATGATTCTTGATATAGAACTCTGGACACAGATGCCTCTATAATTTCGGCATTCCTTCCTGTTTTCTTTCTTATATATAGATGATAAATCCTGTCTTAAGGTCCTTTGGTAACCCTAGTCCTTTTAATAGGAGGTTTATTAGCTATATATATATATATATATATATATATATATATATATATATATATATATATATATATATATATATATAAGTTATCTTCAATTTAAAAGTAAAGACTTTTTTTAAAAAAGAAGTTTATTCAATAAAAGTTACAATATCAGAAAGAAGAGTGGCGTGGAGACGGCTCTGGATGTACTGAGAGAGAATTACAAAATTTCTTGAGGTTTATAAAGGGTTACAATGGCTTCTTCTAGGAAGCTTTATGCTAACATTACAGTTCACAGGAGAGCAAGTTCCCACGAGGGGTTTCTAAGAAATAGATTACAATGGTTAGGAGTCAAAGCTTAAAATTAAAAATATCTAAGGAAAAATATATAGTGTAACTCCTCCCCACCTAGATACGAATTTCACTGCTTTGGGTGAAATGAGTTACAATTCTAGTTTTGTAAAAATAATAAATAAAAGTTACAAAGGTTAATATAAAGATGATAATACAAATAAAAATTATCCACAAAATAATTATGTGTAGAGTGTTAGAGTTATAGGTATGTTTTGTTGATACAAGATGTGAAAGATGTGAGGTTTGTAATTCATGAAATTTTAAATTTTTAATTTCTAATGTAGTGTTTAAAAGCTGTGAGGCTTGAATATTTAAAGTTTGTTTATCAAACAATGTTAGAGAACCATGAGTTTGACTGGATGAAAATACAGTTTTTATTATGATACAAAATTGAATTAAAGTTTGTTTTAACTAAATAAATTCCTGTCATATGATAGTTTACTGTTTCTTTTTCTTGTTGAACTTGAAGATCATCCGGGTTGTAAAATGCTATGAGAATGTAGCGTGTTCCTGGGATTTCTTCGATGTGGTTTTCTTCTTGATGTAGACGTGTGTAAAGACAATTTACACTGGATGATTTTTGTAAAATATCTTGAATACATAAGTCATCGTGGTGAGATAAGTCAGCTGTATGACAGTGGTGAATGCTGTTTCTTTTGATACATTGATGATTAAGAAATTTAAAGTTGTTATTAATATTTAAGAGATATTTGAACTTTGGAATTATTGTTATGATTTCATCCTTTACAATAGATGGAATGGGGTATAAATTATACAAACTATAAACAGTTTCTTCAAAAATTGGAAGTGCTAAAGTATAAATAATCTCATTTTCATGCAAAGCACATTGTACAGATATTGTGCGTTCTATATCTAGGATAAATTTAAATTGAAATGGATAAAGAAATTTGTTATTGTAATGTGGAGCTATCTTTTCTAATTCTTGAAACAATGTTTTTGTATTAATTATAGCTGGATGTAGAATATTTAATTTACAAAATGTTAAAGAAGTTTCTATATCAGAAATAGTAGTAGAAATTAAAGAGAAAATAAGTTGGATGTGATCTAATAATTCTTTAATTGTTAACAAGTTAACTACGGTTCCTATATCATTAATTTTTCGTGCAATATGCAGCGTATTCTCTTGTATGGTTTTAATAGTATTATTAAATTGAGTAATTAAATCACTGTTTATGGAATATTGGTTATTTTGTATTTTCTTTAAGGTTTTCAAATCAGAAAATCTGGTCCTGATTGCCTAAAGCGTTTATTAATCCTTTTTAAGAGTTTTTAATATTATTTATTTTTTCGTTATTAAAATTTGTACTGTTAGAATATTAATGTGAACTCTTTTTTTGTTATCAGGTACGCATCTATTCCGTAAATAGTGGTCCTACCCTAGGTTATACCTTTTTTTTATTTCTATCATCCCTGCAGTGCTAACCTAAAAATTAAATTATAAAAATTAAAGCGTTAAAATATTTCCATAATTTGGCCTCTCTTTTTCAATTCCCTGAACTCGTTATGTTGTTTATCGGTTATTAGTTTGGGCCTGCCATCTACATCAATATAAGTATCCAGCGACCTTTGTGTAATAAATTATTTATTTTTTTATGCGTAAAATAAAAGCAAAAAAAAAAATTACTAATCTAATTATTATAGCTTGTACTGTCTAAGCGATTAGTGCTTTATCTCAGTTCTAAGAATGTGAATCTTTTAATTCTTTTATATTTTTTAAATGACTGAATTTTTTTATCGTTATAATGTGATTCAAATTTAGGTTTTGCCTAACAAATTGTTTCAATTTCGTTTGGCAATTCTTCGCGATTTTTTATTCATCCTGGTTATATATTACCTGAAAAGATATTCCTTTCTTTATGTTTTGCAAATAGATTGGTCCTAAGTCCAGATAAGAAGTGTGTGATGGAATGATTGTGTGCGAGTACGGCATATTTAATTTTTTTTCCATTGCGTCTTTTTTGAATGTCTTGCATTAATGTGCTATGAAATCTTTCAATGGGTCCGTTTGATGAGGTGATGAGTAGCTGTATAATGTAGTTGGATTCTGTGTAATTTTAATAAATCGGATAATAATGAGTTTCTAAATTCTAAACCGTTATCTGTTATTATTTGTTTTGGTAACCGTGATGAGAAAAATGAGAAATTAATTTATTAACGACTTCAGTTGCTTGACCATTTTTTAATTATAAAACTTGCGCAAATTTGAAAAGGAGTCGATTAGAGTTAAATATTTTTTGTTTTCTAGTGTGATTGTATCCATGTGAACTATTTCAAATGGTTTAGATGGTGTGTTGAGTAACGTTATATTGGAGTTTTAAAGGATTCCGATCATATTTTGATACCGTACAAAATTTCGCAATTATAATTTGAATTCGATTAAGTTTTTCATATTAGGCCAATAATACAATCTTTTTATTCGATTAAATGTTTCCTCCGAACCGCGGTGGTTTTTTTTGCCAATGTGGTAATCATTTATTAAACTATTTTGTTCATCAGGATCTTGAATATCGATTAATCTACTTGTAGTTTTTACAAAATTTAATTCCGAATGTTTAAAATTGGAACTACCCAAATTGGACTATTGTAAGGTGAAAAAGAAGGGCGAATGATTTGTTGCTCTAGCATTTCGTCAATTTGTCTTTTCACTTCGTTTTGAAATATTTGAGGATATCGGTAATTTTTTAGTATAGACTGGGATCTCGTCTTTAGTTAGGATTTATGTGTTTGATTTGCGTATTTGCAGTTAGTGGAGTACCTTTTAAAATAAAATAGATCAGAATATTGTTTTATTAATTTTTGAATTTCTTTTTTTTCTTCTTCGTTTAAATGGTCCGTGCGAATAAGATTTTTGACTTCATTGAAATCTGATTCTTTTGTTTTAATTAAATTTATATTATGAGATTCGTTATTTTTAAAAATTCTGATTGGTTTCACAAGGATTGGGGTTTTAATAGTTAATCTAAATGACCGATCCGAATTATTTTTTACCGTACATATAGCTTCGTTATTTTAAATTGAAAATATTAAAACCTTCATGAATTTTAAGACAATTATTGAAATCGGTATGAGGAATGATTCCTTCTCCATTTGAGATATTTTTGATTGGAATTTTGATTACGGTTTCAGAATCGTTGTTTAAGATGTAAGTATATTCAGATTGAGGGGGGTCTGTTGTCATAATGAATTGTTAAATTGCCAAAAGGTGTGATTAGTATATCATTTACTAAATCAATTTTCGCACTAATAATTTAAGACTGTCTGTTCCAAACAATAAATCGAATTTAGGATGGAAGGTCAAAAATGCCAAATTTCAGGAGAGTTTTGGTGTTGGAAATAATCTTGATGAATCTACATTAGCATTAAAATTTTGCATAGAAGAACCGTGCGCGCTTGTAAGTTTAAATGGTTCGTGAGTAATGTTATTAAAAAAAAATATTTATTTGCTACAAGGACAGAAACAAGCGATTTTGTGCACGCAGTGTCTATTAGAATTTTTAAGTTTGAATTTGGTGGAATTATATATGGCAGAGCACTAAACGGGTTTAAATTAAGTAGGTCTACTACGTCCATGGTTCTTGTGCTAGGCTGGGATCTAAAAAATTACTTTGATCACTATTGAGATTATTTTGATCAGTGTATTGTTGGTTTTCTTGATGATCGTCTGGAAATGATACAGTGGGATAGTCGGGGTGGTTGAGCATTTGGTAATTCAGTAATTTGGGATTCACTTACGGACTGTTCGAGTTTAGATTATGAAGTTCTTCAATTTCTAGGTTTGGGTTTTTCCGAACTGGGGTATTGAGAAAAGATTTAAATTTTACACTTTGATCAGGTTGTCTCTGATATTGGGAATTACTTCTATAATTACTATTGACACTCATAGGGGTTGACTGATTAGGTTGTTGGGGTCTATATTGATGATATTGGTGTGGTATATATTGATTAGGTTGTTGGGGTCTATATATGATTAGGTTGTGGGGTCTATACTGATTAGGTTGTTGGGGTCTATACTGATTTGAGATTACATTTTTAGCAGGTTGAATTGCTTTGTACTGGTTTACTGGGAAATAGTTTATAAATTGTTGGCGATTTTTGTGTATTGGTTTGTTATGGTTTTGGTGTGGGCGATAAGTGTCGATGACAAATTGAAAATCGTTCGTTAGCATGTTTATTGCCTGATTTAGGTCTATCGGATTTTTGGTTCTCATGAAAGAGCCAAGCGGTTCTTTCAGTCCTTTAACAAAAACTCTTAGTGCTAATTTTTTATATTTCGTGAGGACTAACATCGGCATTTCGCTCCTTAAATAACTAATTTGCAACTGTAATGTTTTTGTATTTTATTATAAAATTCGAAAGGGGTTTCGTTGCCTTGTTTCATTCCCGCCATTTCACGCGTCTCGCGTTTGTCGGCGTACCCTGTTTTTAACGCATTTTTAATATCGTCCCAGGTATTGATATATTTACTATTAACCATGTCGGCGGCAGCTCCTTTAATTTTAGCACGAATTGATCCTATTAAATAATCGTTTTGGAAATCGGCAGTATTTTCGTGATTATAAAATTTGTTTATTAATTTATCTGAAATTTCTAGAAATCGCGTTAGTGACATAGGGTCACCATGGAAATCAGGTATCATCTCTAGATACTCTTTCTTTAATGTGGGAGGTGCCATTTTTATAAATATTTAATATAACAAACAAAAAATAAAATGAGATAGTATGCAATGAAATTAAAATAATATGAAATGAAAATTAAATTTATCCTTAATATACAGTAACTTAATATTTAACTAATAATAAAAAATAAAAAATATATTTTAAATAACCCTTTATAGTTATAGTAATGAAATCATAACCTTTTCTTTAAAAATAGAATAGATTTTATTCAAAATATTAAATTGAAAAATAAAAAAAAAAAGTTAATATTGAGATAATATCTCTTAAATAAAAAAAATCACTTACACTAAGATGACTTCGATAGTCAGATCGAATGCCAGTTTAACGTCTCGTCTTCCTCTGAATGGACTCGTCAGCAAACAGTTGATACTGATCCTTGAATGATGCCCTCAAGTTTGACGATGTTTTACCGACTGCGCGCCAGTTATCTTCAATTTAAAAGTAAAACTTTTTTTAAAAATTATTCAATAAAAGTTACAATATCAGAAAGAAGAGTGGCGTGGAGACGGCTCTGGATGTACTGAGAGAGAATTACAAAATTTCTTGAGGTTTATAAAGGGTTACAATGGCTTCTTCTAGGAAGCTTTATGCTAACATTACAGTTCACAGGAGAGCAAGTTCCCATGGAAGAAATAGATTACAATGGTTAGGAGTCAAAGCTTAAAATTAAAAATATCTAAGGAAAAATTATAGTGTAACTTATATATATATATGCCGAATATTCGGCAGAATAAATCGAAAACTTTTCTAATGAATGACAGAAGTTTTAGATTCATCAGAACAATAATACTTCATTCGGTTTTGATCCATTAGTTAAAAAAACGGGTTTTCCACAGTTTCATTATGAGAGTGGACACAACTTAAAGCGACACAAATAAAAACTTAAACATTAGTTACCTACACCTGTTCCCGGTAATTTTGAAATGTTATGTATTATATTAATATTGTAACTTGTTTCCCTCATCAAGGATAGTCGAAAAATAATTATGGTAATGAATTATTTTTGAAAGAAAAAAAATGAATGTGTTTTTTTTGTACTTTAAATAAAAAATCCATGGACAGAAGGAGCTAAAATTCTATATAATTCTGAATATCCAACATCAATATAATTATTTTAGTAATTTCAATAAACTCGATTTCAGCTAAATTAGAACCACTCGATATTGAAGACAGTTCTTACCGTATATGTTTAAAATTTATAATAAAAAAAAAAAATAATAACTCATGGACCCTTTAAAAAATAAAGTGAAATTTTCTATATTAATAATATTTGATTATTAGTTTATCAGTTGTATCTTTTGTATATTTTCGAGTAATTACTTATAATTGATTTTTTTGTTAACCACCCTATAATAAATATAATATTTTATCATACACATACATATGTACTTAATAATTATTTTTCACGGAACATCTTTCTAACATTAAAACAATTTTTTGTTTTGACAGTTTTCTTTATCCGTCCCAGTGTTTGCGTCGGTAACACCAGATAACGGAAAGCCTAATATAGTTTAAAAGAACTTTGTTGATCAGTTGTAAATATGGAAATTAGTTGATGAGGCATGTTGGGAGCGGTAATGATGGGGAAAGAGCGAACTCAGTTCTATTCCTGAATATTAAGGATGAATTGGAAAAATTTAAATAATTTGGTTGTGAATCACTTCACTTCACTTCAATAAGGAACCATCCATCATGTTACTCCTCTTTGACATATCCGCTGCCTTTGATAGTGTGTGGTGGCCAAGCGTACTATACCAGCTCCAGAGATACAATACTCCTAGCAAGTTGTATGCGCTGGTAATGAGCAACCTTCAGGATAGACATGTTAAAATACGCGGAAACTTTTTTGAGTATGAAGATGTAGTCGAGAGGGGCTGTCCTCAGGGCTCTGTTCTTGGTCCGGCCCTGTGGAAGTTAGTCTTCAATGATATGTTGGCTATACTCGAGGAAGAACGGTTCCCTACGATTGTCCATGTCGACGACCTGGCTGTCGAAGTGTCCGCCAACAGCATAGTCCAATTGAAGCAAGAAGCTGAAAGGTGTGCTAGCCTAGTTAGTAGATGATGTGAAAAACAGAAGATGAAAATGGCGGCTGCAAAAACACTGGTCATTCTTCTGAAAGGAAATAAGTGTAGGCATAACCCTATTATTAGAATTGCAGGAGAAAGAATACGTCCAACTGGGACTGTCACCTTCCTTGTCATTGAACGGACTCAGTAGGTTGGGGGGCGCCTTGTGGGGCCTCAGATACCCAGCTACGATGGCGATATATAAAGGAGTGATACTTGGTATCCTACGGTATGCATCTCCCGCCTGGTACCAAAATCTCTCACGCAGACAGATGAGTAGGCTGGCAACAACTCAGCGTAATTCTCTGCTGCGAGTCACCAGGGTACAGATTAGTGTCTCATGAGGGGGTCCAGGTCTTAGCAGGAGGGGTACCTCTTGACCTTGTACTGCAAGAAGATGGTTTTAAATTTAAAATGAAAAGGGAAGGCTCGGCGGGACTACCAAATAATCTCCGGCCATTGAGATGATTATGGATAAGTTTATTTCTGACATAATAAGGAAGATTATAAATTTTACAGAGGATTTTGGCTGGTAAGGATAGGATATGAGAAGAATTGTATGATTTAGTAGAACCCTATATCTCGACTCCGTAAGTCCTAACAGGTCTAATTACTATTATTTAAATGAGTCTTTGATTAGATTTTTAAATCTTTTGTCTAGTAAATGTTGGAGTAGTCTATATGACTAAAGGTAAAAAAAATAATAGTGTTCTCGGCCATTGAGCTCAAGAATTCTGTTATTTAATTATAATCAAATCCCAAAAAAATTTTAATCCGTGTTAAACCGAAAGGTCAACGTTCTAGTTTCCAGATCGAGACGTAAATGGGAGGCTGGGGTCAGGCTGATCTTGAAGATTTAGGGTTTTATGGTGTGGGAATGAGAAAAATGTGATCCGAGATGCCTTTTTATTTATTTATCAAAAAAACATTAAAATATATCCGATAAGATAATGAAGAGCAATCCTGTTTGAATTCATAAGAAATTGTTATTATAACTGAATTCAATGAAAGAAAGACACTTCAAGCAACTTTTGAAGTATAGGCCGAAATTCAAATAAAAAAATTGCTTCATGTGCACATGCTGTGTCATCTCATTTTAGATCAAGGATCAAAGCAAGAATACATGGTGTTTATGTTTCGGAATAGGTATATATTCTGTTACATTAATCCTAAGACATTTAGTAGGGCTTAAATTTGAAGAAGTATTGCCTCGCCTGAGAACAAACAAAGAAATTTATTCAATGTATGGCGACATAGATATGTCCCAGTTCGCTCGAGTCCAACGGACGAAATGGTTGGGGAACTTCCTAAGAATGGATCAAGCGAGAACTACAAGACGAATTTATCGGAATGTAATTTATGGGAAGCCAAAAGGAGTTAGGTCTCGGGACGAACGAAGTCTAGATGGGTGCATAACGTAAAAGAACACTTAAGGAAGAACGGAATACCGATCATAAGTCTGTCGCGCCAATAATGGGTGAATATATTTACATTAGTATGTATAATCATTTAATAATAATAATATTAATATTAATTTACTTTAGACATTATTGTGTGACCTTGTAGCGGAAATCTAATGTAGCGGATAACATTTATAGCATTAACCAATAGGCAGTGGAGAGTAAGTTGCTGCTGAACCCAGAAAAAACAATGGCAATACTAATTGGATCGAAACCCTCCCTTAATTCCCTTTCCTGTTATCCACTTATTTATCTCAATAAGATTCCTATTCAGTTCACAAAATCTGTTCAAAAACCTCGGACTAGTACTCGATCAACATCTGTATTGGAATAACCATATTTCCCACATTACCCGAAAAACCATTTCCGTTCTCAAACAGCTCCTAAGATTCCGTGAATCTTTCCCTCGCAATACTCGTCAATTGTTAGTGTCCACCCTCATTCATCCCCACCTCGATTATGGATGCTTAGTATACGGAGGACTGTCTGGCGAGCTTGAAATGAAGCTAAAAAGATTAATGAACTCCTTCATAAGATTCATTTTTGGGATCCCCAGGCGTTCTCACATCACTTGCTGGTATTCCGAGTTGAGGTGGCTTTATCCAAGTTTTCGGCAACAATACTTCCTTGGTTCCTTTCTATTGCAATCCTTAAAGTCTAAAAAACCTTCGTACATTTACGACATCCTTGCCCTTCGTTCTTCCATTCATCTTTTGAACACCAGATCTCAGCCTATAGATTTGCATATCCCTTCTCATCGAACTGCTTCCTTTGAAAAATCCTTTATTAATCGTGCAGCTTTATTCTGGAATTCCATACCCATTTCGTTCCGCAATGCTCCTTCTCTCACTTCCTTTAAACGTAATTTATTCGTCTACCTCCTCAATTATCAATTTTCCGAAATTATGTAATAATATATTAGTGTTAGAATATTTCTTTTTATTTCTTTTTTTTTTATTTTATTTTTTTTTTTTAAATGCGAAAAGGCCTTAAAGACCACGCAAATATCATGGTCAGGTTTTCTTTATAAACTTCCTCTTTCTCCATACTTCCCTCATGAGCTCCGCGTGTCTGCGCTTCCTTTCCTCCGACCACGCACAACCTTTTTTTTGGCGTTCTTTGTCCACGAAGACCTTTATATCGTTTAGTGTTTTCCTATAGGTTTCTCTATCCTTACAGTCTGAATCCCTCAGTCCCTTTTTATTTAATTTAATTTTTTATTTTTATTTTTATTTAATTTTAATTTTGTTATATAAATATTTTGTTTTTCTTTTCTTTCGACTATTACAACACCTACTTGACAAACGTTCAAATCTCCCGATTCACTATAAAAAACTCATATATATGACGATTATCAGACCTATTTGGACATACGGAATAGAGTTATGGGGATCCACCAAACCATCGAATTCTTCCCGCATCCAATCACTCCAATCCAAAATCCTTCGAAAAATCCTTAATGCTCCCTACTTTGTCACAAATGAAATCATCCACAATGACCTTAATATCCCATACGTCGCTGATTTGGCACGAACCAGATACCTCTCCTTTCATAATAAACTCACTGCTCATCCAAATCCACTTGTTGCACAACTTGCTTCCCATTCCATTCCTGGCAATCCTCCGAGGCGTCTGAAAAGAAGATGGCCTCGTGATCTTCTTTTGTAAATATTCATTAGAGTACTACCAATGGGTAGTTCCTCTGCAAATTGTATTCATGTCATTATATCTCATATATACCGCATATTTACTAGATGTGTTTTGTAATACAGTTGTAAATTTCTATTAATAAAAGAATAAAAAAAAAAAAAAAAAAAAAAAAAAAATTCACCTTATATATTTGTATGTATATAATTTCCATTCTATATAAGTTTTATGTATAAACAATGTACGCAGCCAGACAATAATACTATTTTATTGTACTTTTGTATTATTCTTAGCTGTGTCCTAGAATAAAGATTATTTTTCATTCAATAATATTAATTTTTAATACGCTTTTATTAACTTCATCTGTATGTAACGGAATCTTTCATCGCGATTTTCTCCGATTTCCAGCGATCTGATTAACTTGAAAATGTGCAGACGTGTCAAGGACCAATGACAATACAATAATTGCACAGCTTTGTTCTAATATTCTTACTTAGACCAGTCGAAATACCCCCAAAGTGGGGGGGGGGGGAGTCTGCCTTGCAAAATGTGAAGTAGTAGATTTTATGATTCAGTATGGTCCAGACGGGGCCTGAGATTAATATATCAAAAATTTGACTACATTTGATAAAGGGAAAATTTTTGGGGGCAACAAAACCCAAAATGTTTGCACCTTTTTTTCATATTTCTGCAAAAAACATATACAAAAATAAATTAAATCGAAAAATGTATTATTTACAAAATTAAAGTTTATTAAATTGTGTGTCTAATGAAAATTCTTAAGCTGAATTTGATTTAGGCGTTTAGCCAAAATCGATTTTCGAAAATCGACGAATTTCGCCAACTTTCTCAAAAAGTTAGTTGATCATGTTTAAGAGTCTATAACACAAAAATGACTAATACAATAAAAAAACGACAGATACTAATAGTTGTATATCATTAGATTTTGTCTAAGATAGGTTCAAGTTCGGTTTGCTATTAAAGTGCGTTTTTTTAAACTATAATTTATTTTAATACGCTTTTATTAACTTGACCTGTATGTAACGGAATCTTTCATCGCAATTTTCACCAATTTCCAGAAATCTGATCAACTTGAAAATTGGCACACGTGTCAAGGACCAATAACAATACGATAATTGCACAACTTTATTCCCACTCTGAAATATGTCAATAAAACCAAAAAGTGTTAGTTGATTTTTTTTTTTTTTTAAATTCTTTGTTTATTTCGTTTAACGTCACTTTATGCTGCTATGGCTAATCGGACAATGCTACGGTTGGAGTCCAAAATTTTGCCTATCCAGGTATAATTAGGATAGAGATCTATAACGAGTACCTGGCATCGCACAGGCTCGGGACCCCCATTTTACGTCCCTTCCGGAGGACGGCATAGCTAAGGATTTTTTACTTCCTTTAAAAAAATCCTAAGGTCATCTGCCGCGCTGCGAACCCGCGATTTTTGGTTTGGTAGGTTGCTATGCTAACCACAACACCACAGGTGATCCCAATTTATTTTGAATTAACTGTGTTACTGAAATTGCAGTCGTACTGACGAGACTCAGGATAGGCCACACCAGATTAACACACTCCTGTCTTTTCACAAGGGGGGCTCCGCCCAGGTGCAAATACTGTTTTGGTATACTAACGGTGATACACATTTTTCAGGAATGTCCTTTTTTTACATCGCGCCTAAATAGCTTAGGACTAAATACAGACCTTCCAACAATCTTGGGAGACAACAATGAAAAAATAGAATTAGTGTTCAAGTTTCTGAAATTGAGTGGCTTGTTGACAGAAGTTTGACATAAAAGATAAATAAGCAATAAAATATAATTCGATATGGAAGATATCAATAAAAATAAGATAAATAATACAATACAGATGTGTAGAATAAAATAAGAAAGAAAATATGGCGTTAATAACCGATGCAGTTGTACGCCATTAAACTAAACAAACAACAACTGAAATTGCAAACAAATCACAAACAGCACAGGATAATTAGCTTCGAACCTGGAACTCCAAGAATAAAAAAGGTCTCACTGCTAAATGTATTCAATTCACAGGACGTCAGTAAATTCCGTTCTTCTTTACTGATAAAAAAATTCTTACCAATGAATGATAATTGGCGGATATAAATGGTAATTATTGTGGTACCACAGATTTCGCTCCGGCAAGTTTAATAGAAGAAGAAAAACTTCCAATAATTGAAGTCCAAACACACCTCTAACAGTGAAGCTTATGTTTTGCCAGATTCTTATTTCTTTTACAGTTTGCTGTATATAAAATGTGACCTTTCATATTCATTTTAGATTCACGACTGAAATATTTAAATTCTGCCAATGCTTCCTCAATATACAGGAATAGAAATGGATTCGCTCATCCTATCATTACCGCTCCCTGGTTGGGCCCTACCTCTTCTGCATTATTTACAGAACAGCTGTTAAAGATATTTTGGACTGCTTCATCAAGATTAACTAACTATAATAACTCTTTATATAATAACTATAACATTTTATTTATGGTCCTATCAGTACAGTACAAACAACCAATATCTCTTCCATGTTTGATCCATCAGTGAATAGTTGTGAAAAGATATTATAAAAATAGGAAATCTCTGAAAAATTCTAATGGAAATTATTCTTTAACAATTGAAAAGAATATTACAGTAGCATACAACTAGGGAAGGGTTATGGATCCAGTACTTCGTACGAATTACATTTCTTTCTCAGTAAAAGTTCTGGAAGGAGGGGATTTGTGCGAAGTCCCACTCAACCCACAAAGATTTTCGCAATTTAGGAAACTCACATAACAGAGGCTGGGTGAGTACAAGGAGTGTATTTAAAATCCCAATGTCTAATTCTCGCATAATATAATCTCATTTTAGGAAAATGAAATAAGTTATATCTCGTATAAATTAATCTTCAAATCAATTTTATCCAAGCCAAAAAAAAAAAAAAAAAAAAAAAAAAAAAAAAAAAAAAAAAAAAAAAAAAAAAAAAAAAAAAAAAAAAAAAAAAAAAAAAAAAAAAACAAAAAAAAAAAAAAAAAAAATCAACGCCTGTTCTCGATAATATTGATTTTTTCTGTATCGTGATTATATTGTAATGAATTTACCTTAAAATATGGTCGAAAAATAATTTTTGTAATGATTTATTTTTGAAAAGCATATATACTCAATGGTTTTTTTCCCCCTTGTAATTTTACTCTGTATACCTCAACTGACTTCTTAAATACTTTTTCAACAACCCTATTTATCAATGACTAACACATTAGCCGCAAAAAACACAACATAATACTTCACCGTTAAGATACAGAGGACTTAATCAGTTTCAACCGTGAATAAAATAAACAACGTGGCAATAACATTGCAATGTTACCTGACTCAACAAAAGTAACTGAAGTTGAGATCAGCAAGATTGTGTAAACGTGGACAAAATACGTAATTTTCTTATTCTATCGTAATGCTTTCAATCTGTATTTAATTGTGTTATGATTCATTTAAAATAATATCATATTCATGGACATGATTATATCCATTGTTAAATCTTACATATACAATAAATACATTTCATATCCATACATACATTTCATTCTTCCAAGTAAAATTCCTCTCATAAACATAAACATCAAATCTAAAAGGTTCAGCAAACCAGAGGGCTCAAAGCCTACCAATCTCTGCACACCTACTTCCCTCCAACCCACCCCATGAAAACCCTTTATTTATTTTTTATTATAACAATTTATTGAAATTTACAACTTTACAAAATATATACATCAAGTAAATGTGCTGCTAACTATTACAATAACGTGACAAAACTTGAAAAGAACTGCTCATCAGTAGTACTTTAATAAAAAATCTACACTAAAAGTTCTCTGGGTCATCTTCATTTCAGACGCCTTGGAGGATTATTGGGAATGGTATGGGAAGCAAGTTGAGAAATTAGGGGATTTGAGTGGTTATGGAGCTTACTATGAAAGGATATAAGGATATAATCAGCATCGTATGGAATATTAAGATCTTTATGGATAAGTTTATTGGTGACAAAGTTAGGAGTATTAAGGATTTTTCGAGGATTTTTGATTGTAAGGATTGGATATGAGATGAATTGGTTAGTTTAGCGGAGGCCCAAAGCTCAAATCCTTACGTCCAAATAGGTCTAATCACAGTCATGTATATTAGTCTTTTGTAATTAATTGGGAGCTTTGAACGTTTATCAAATAAATGTTGAAGTAATCTGTAACGACGGGCAGTTTATTGTCTTTTTAGTCTTGTATGTGGATTCCAAGCAAGACGTTTGTCCAAGTGGAGTCCTAGGTAGCGGATCTGTTCAACAGGAATTAGTAGAATATCATTAAAGGATACTGTAGGACAGGAAGTCGTAGACTTATGACAAAGAGTGAGATATGGGATTGGAGTGTTTGGGAAGCAATCAAGTGATCATTGTTTAGTGATAACACACATGTGTTATCAGCGTAAGTAGTGAGGACAGTGGTAGGATGAGTTGGGATGTCAGGTGTATACACCCCATGAAAACCCAAATTCATAAGATCAGCCTTCAAATAATCCTCTCATCCACGTCTCGGTCTACCCCTTGGACGTTTACCCGAGGGCTTGAAAATGATTGCCTTTATTGGAATTCTATCATTATTAGATCTACGACTTTACGTACCCATTTTAACCGTCACCTTGCTATATTACCCGAAATGTACCCGTCGGATAAACGTTTTGCGATTCCGTTGAAAATCTCCCACTCATCCTTTTTTTGGGCCAAATTTCCTACCCAATACTTATTTTTCGAAAACTTTAAGGCGTTGTTTATTCCTTAATATAAGCGGCATCGTTCCCACTTACGTCCGTAAAGAACTGTTGTTAGGATAATCACCTGGTAAATACTAATTGTTCAATATCCGGACAGCGTGTAGAAGTTGATCAGTTTTGTGAACAAAAACTAAGCTATTCAAGCTTTTAATCTGCTTTTAAATTCCATTTTTTTTTTTTTTTTTTCCATAGATCGCTAACTCACACTCTGGTTCCTTCCTCTCCAACTGAAACCATTCAGTCCACCGCACTAATCCTATCCACCTTCCTATTTAACCTTACTCTTTCAGCTGTATATTGTCCTCCAGGAAATAGCCTTTCCACTAACACCCTACAATCCTTATTCCAATCCTTTGGGCAGCGCTTCATTGCAGGTGGGGACTATAACGCTAAACACCAGCGATGGGGCTGTAGAACATCCAATCCCCGAGGTAGTGTTCTATCCCATGTATCATCCTTAAACAATTACCATATTCTTTCTCCTAACAATCCTACCTACTGGCCTACATCCCTAAAAAAACGCCCAGATATACTGGACATATTCGTTACCTCTCAAATACCTACTTCCCAAACTACAATAGATTCCTTAGATGACCTTTCCTCAGACCATAGCCCGGTTTTGCTTAACTTACATTCTACTCCTATAATCAAACCTTCTCCTCCATCCTTAATAACTGGACGGGTGCACTGGGACAAATTCCGTTCGGCTTTAGAAAACCATATTGACCTCAAAATACCACTAAAAACTTGTCAACAAATAGATGCGGCAATAGAACATCTTACTAAATCAATAGAAACCAGCATAACTGAAAATACCTCTCACAATAGATTAATACACTCAGAAGGCATGATCTTACCTCAATATATTCGGGTTTTACTAGTAGAAAAACGTCGAGCTAGAGCCAAATGGCATAGAACTCGATACCCATCTGACAAAACCAACTATACCAAATTAACTAACAAACTTAAATCAGAACTTAAAAAACTAAAATTTCAAATTTTACAGAAACAAACTGAACAACTATCTGTTTCCGACAAATCATTATGGACCACTACCAAAAGACTATTAAAATTTAAATCCTTCAATCATCCTCTCCTTACTCCAGCTCAAACCTGGACCAAATCTGATTTAGAAAAATCTGAGGTATTTGGTGAACAGTTACATAATACATTTAAACCTCATTCTGACATCCTAAATCCTTACCATGTAGAATGTATTGAAGAGGAACTGACTATTCCTCTCCAAATGACCCTTCCTCCTAAAGCCTTCCACCATTCAGATATAATATCCATAATCCATAGATTGCCCTCCAACAAAGCTCCTGGACATGACCTTATTACCTCAAGAATCCTCAAATGTCTACCAAGGAAAGCAGTATTACTCCTAACTTACATTTATAACGCTGTCCTCCGTACAACATACTTCCCCGATTCCTGGAAATTATCAATTATAAAAATGATCCCAAAACCTAAAAAACCACCAGAAAATCCTTCCTCATACAGACCTATTGCTCTCCTGCCTATCATGGGCAAAATCCTTGAAAAGCTCCTTTTGAAACGCCTTTATCCCTTCCTTGATTCCCATCACATTATTCCTGATCACCAATTTGGATTTCGTCAGTTTCACTCCACTACCCAGCAGTGCCATCGCGTGGTGGATGTTATCTCATCTGCATTGGAGCGTAAGATATATTGCACTGGTGTCTTTCTTGACGTTGAACAAGCCTTTGACCGGGTTTGGCATCCAGGACTGCTTTATAAACTTCGCCAATTCCTTCCATCTACATATTTTCTCATCCTCCGTTCCTACCTTTCTGATAGAGTATTTAAAGTTAACCATAATTCTACATACTCATCTATCTTTCCTCAGACCGCTGGTATTCCTCAAGGTAGTATCTTGGGTCCCATCCTTTATACAGTGTATACAGCTGATATCCCAACCCATCCTAATACTATCCTCACAACCTATGCTGATGACACCAGCGTGTTATCAGTCAATGAAGATCCATTTGCTGCATCCCAGACACTCCAGTCACACATCACTTCCCTTGAAGAATGGTGTCATAACTGGAGAGTTAAGATAAATCCTAGTAAATCCCAGCAAATAACCTTTACTCTCCGTCGAAAACCTTCCTCATCCTGTCCTCCTGTATCCTTTAATGGTGTACCGCTAAATAATGTGGAACAAGTACGATACCTGGGATTTTATCTGGACAAGAGACTTACCTGGAACCCTCACACAAGATTGAAAAGACAAGAAGCTGCACGTCGATTTCGACTGCTACAACACTTACTAGACAAACGTTCAAATCTTCCGATTCACTACAAGAAACTCCTCTATATGACGATTATAAGGCCTATTTGGACTTACGGTATAGAGTTATGGGGATCCACCAAACCATCGAATTCTTCCCGCATCCAATCACTCCAATCCAAAATCCTACGAAAAATCCTTAATGCTCCTTACTTTGTCACAAATGAATTAATCCATAATGACCTTAATATCCCACATGTCGCGGACTTGGCACGAACCAGATACCTATCCTTTCATAATAAACTTACTCCCCATCCAAATCCACTTGTAGCACAACTTGCTTCCCATTCCATTCCTAGCAATCCTCCGAGGCGTCTGAAAAGAAGATGGCCTCGTGATCTTCTTTTGTAATTTTTTCATTAGAGTACTACCAATGGGTAGTTTCTCTACAAGTTCTAATCACGCCATTATTTTTTTATTTTATACATCATATTTACTAAATGTGTTTTTATTAATACAGTTGTAAATCTCAATTAATAAAAGAGTTAAAAAAAAAAAAAAAAAAAAAATTCCATTTTTTTCTAGATATTATGAACCCCAGATAATTAAACTGCTAACGCAATTTCAAATTTAATCCCCTGATGCACACTCCAATCCCATATCCTAACCCTCCAAGAATGGTGTCAAAAATGGAGAACCAAAATAAATCCAAAAAAATCTCACCAAATAACCTTTACCCTTCGCCGTAAGCCCACGACTTCCTGTCCTACAGTATCCTTTAATGATATTCCACTAATCCCTGTCGAACAGATCCGCTACCTTGGGCTCCACTTGAACAAACGTCTTACTTGGAATCCACATACAAGACTAAAAAGACAAGAAACTGCCCGTCGTTACAGATTACTTCAACATTTATTAGACAAACGTTCTAAGCTCCCAATTAATTACAAAAGACTAATATACATGACTGTGATTAGACCTATCTGGACGTACGGAGTTGAGCTTTGGGGCTCCACTAAACCATCCAATTCATCGCGTATCCGATCCTTACAATCCAAAATCCTTAGAAAAATCCTCAATGCTCCTAACTTTGCCACCAATAAACTTATCCATAAAGATCTTAATGTTCCATATGTTGCAGATTTAGCCCAAACCAGATATCTATCCTTTCATAGTAAGCTCCATAACCACTCAAATCCCCTAATCTCTCAACTTGCTTCCCTCACTATTCCTGATAATCCTCCGAGGCGTCTGAAAAAAAGATGGCCCAGAGATCTTCTAGTTTAGAATTTTTATTAAAGTGCTACTGATGGGTAGTACTTTTCATTTTTTGTCACGTTATTGCAATAGTTAACAGCACATTTACTTGATGTATAAATTTTGTACAGTTGTAAATTTCAATAAATTGTTAAAAAAAAAAAAAAAAAAAAAAAAAAAAAAAAAAAAAAAAAAAAAAAAAAAAAAAAAAAAAAAAAAAAAAAAAAAAAAAAAAAAAAAATCCCCTGATGCATCTCTAATGCCAAAACTATCACCGCTTCTGCTCCTAACCATATATTTCTTCTTATTGGTATTAATTACTAGACTAATTTCTTTAACAGCTTTTATGAGCGTTATTGAGTTTAATTTAATAGTTTGTACATCTTATTAGTTTCATATCATCAGCGTACCGAATACATAAATACATAATAATTAATTCTAACGTATATCTATTAACAATGTCTTTTGGAGTTGAAATGGTTTCTAAAAATAAAAATAAAAAAAAAAAAAAAAATGAATAAATAAATAAGACTGGTCAGTTAGGTTCCGTGTCCAGAAATAATATTTAAATTTTCCAAGCCCTTAACTAACTTTCACTAAACAATGAACTACCGGTCTGGTCTACTTCTTTTGTTTTATTATTCATTTTTATTTTTTAAGATTAAAAAAAAATGCTTTAAACTAATTACCAATTTTTTTTTTTAGAGTATATCTTAGACGATATAATTGTTAAATTTTAATAGTTTAATGTCAAGTCAAAAACACGTTCTGATTATAAAAATCTGATATTAACTAATTTAAACACTGCTGACATTTACTATAATAACATTGATTAATTTTTTTTTAAATTATTTAATTATACAGCTGCCAGGTGTAATGGCATATATAACATATACAGGGTGTTCAATATTCGATGGGCACCCCTTTTTTTTTTCATAGTTTTTGAAATTTTGAAGCGAAACTCAGGGTCTTAACTGTGTCAAATAAATTTTCTTTTCAGATTATAGTCTGTTAATTGTATCAAATATAGTTTTTTTTTCAGGTTATAGTCTGCTCTCCAGTTCTTCTCCAGTGACCCTAATTTTGGAATCCTCAATGGGATCTGGTATTTTTTACAACGGATATCGATAGAAAATCAAATTTTGAACCGGTTTTATACCGGTGATTATTTTTATCCGGGAATAAAAAGACCACATCCCATTGGTAATTCCAAAGTTAACGTCGCTGGAGAAGAACTGGAAAAGGTTTGAGAGCAGACTATATCCTAAAAAAAAACTATATTTGATACAATTAACCCTGAAGTTTCGTTTCAAAATTTCAAAATCTGTGGGAAAAAAAAGGGGATAGCCATCGAATATTGAACTCCCTATATATTGATATGCAAAGATTCCACCGAATATTTTTTTCATTTTCTCGGCTAAAACTTTCATTTGTTTTTAGCTGTTTACGTCACCATATACCTATTATGTTTTTTTGCTGGGGGTCTATAATTTTTTTGGTTTGAAGTTGTTTTCACACTCGGAAATGTAACATTTTGACACGCACTATATCTGTTGTTGTTGCGCGGATATAAAAATTGCCAACAAATTAAGCATTTCCCTCACTTCTTGGATTTTCATAAAAAATGCAGTTTTATGTTGCCAATTATGTTGTTATAAAATACTCGTGCAGTTCCGCATTGTACCAGGTATGCAAGTTTAAAATGTCGTTTTAATTCCAATAGAATGCGCTCTTAACCTATTGAAGGATTTGCTTATCTCTAAACGTTATTTTGTTTGTTAGTCATTTGTTTACAAAAGTCAGTTTTTTTATGTTTACGTGGACGTATCATACCTTTCTTTGGTGTTAAAAATGTCTAATTTTAAGCCAAATAAAGAGTTGTTGCGGATGTAAATTTTCTTATTTAATCAAAAGAAAAAGGCGTGCTTATGGCGATGTTGCTCCAACCGTTGTGAACGTTGGTTTCAAAGTTTCAAACGTGGTGATTTTGATGTTACTGATCAAAAACGAGAAATCGACCAAAAAAGTTTGAGGACTTCGAATTGCAATCTTTATTAGACGAAGACAATACCCAAACTCAGTTGAATGTCACTAGGCAAGCCATTTCCGTAGAGCTATGGGAAAGATCAAAATGGGTTCTGAATTGGACGAACGACAGATGGAAAAACGAAAAACTGTGTGCGAAATGCTGCTTTTACGCCACGAAAGAAAGGTTTTTTTGCATCAGTTGTAACTGGCGATGAAAAATGGATTTATTTTCACAATCCCAAACGAAAAAAATCATGGGTAACGCCAGGACAACTATCCACATCGAGTGCAAGACCGGATCGTTTTGGGAAAAGACAATGCTGTGTGTGTGGTGGGATCAGAAGGGAGTAGTTAAAACCGGCGAAACAGTCAAACCGATTTATTTGAGTAACGGGAATGGGCTCATGCGTTCTAATATTGCAGGCTTGACGGCCCTCACCTGACCTAATTATCACTCCTCATCGAGGGAAAACACTGCAAAATAAAACGTACGAATAGAATGGATTTCAAATAAAGATGAAGCATTCTTTTGGAATGGTATCTATATATTGCCCGAGCGGGTCAGTACTTTGTAATAATCGGAATATCCTAGTTTAAATTCATGGTTCACATCCTCATGTCCACTATAAATCAGTTAAACCAAAGATTTATTTGTAACGGGTCTCATGCGTTCTAATATTAGGCTACGGCCCTCATAATACTCCCGAGAAAATGCAAAATATTTTCACATTGTTTAACATTGTCATGGCATCTTCATATTCCATGCAACTGTTAAGATACCACGACAATATAATAATTCATACGTCATCATCGATAATAAAAAATTCATTTTTAAATAATTTTAGGAATAGTGTGGCCGAAAATGAGTGTGATATTGATATTATCTATTATCAGAGCTAAGGACAAGAAAATGTTAAGTATAGAATCAGAAAATATAATCAAAAGATACAATAAATAAAGAAGAATTAAATAAATAAGTCAATATCATTTATAAGTTAAGTAGAAGAATTATTTTTCAATCATTCTGAAAATTTTACTATTCCAGATTCTTGTTCGTGGCTGCTCGAGGCAATACAAAATAGATCTGGTATAGGTGTGCCGAAGAAATAAAAAACGAAAAAAAAATTGTAAAAAGTGTAATGTTCCAATTCAGTATAGTAAAAATTTCAAATTCCAAGAAATTATTAAAAAAAAAAAATAGAAATACAATTCACGACGATTTAATTACTTACAATTTATCTTCTCAACTAGCTTTTTATCCAACAATTCTAGAATTTTAGATCTTATTTTGAACCCGAATAATCACTAATCAATCGCTAGATATTAGAAAAAAAGCTCAGTAAAATGTCACGAATATTGCTCATTTCCCGTAATTTTCAGTAAAAATCTTCCAATATCCAGGGCACCTGCATCCGTTTTACTTAAAAACCAAATATTCTTATTCGAAAATGTCTTAAACTCAGCTATACTGAGGGTCAGCGATCAAAGTTTAATTCTGATTAACTTATTTAATATTTTTTAGAAGGGTGAGGGAAATGCTTACCTAGCGACCAACGCCGGGTTAAGTAACCAAACACAGCATACAGACCTAAACATCACCACTGTACTTGACCAAATCAAAACAAAATTTTGAATATTTCATGGCTAAGTTTATGACCATCCAAACAGACTTATACAGCAAATATTCCTGACAATACGTACTAAAGACTAAAAAGGAGCTAGATGAGGGAATTCCTTAAGTAATAACAACCTAAAATAATTTCAGGAGGAGGTACCGATGGCTACTGGTCTCTCTCACGTTTCGAATATCTTTTTCTTTTTTTTTTGTTTTCTTTGTGCATATTTGCTGATTGTATTCAGCTTGAAGACAAGACTGAATCAAAAGATATATAAAGGAAAACAATTGTCTATTACGTTTCAAATGCCCTAATTTAAGTATATGCGGACATAAAGAACTTAAAAAGAATGTAACATTGAGAAGAGAACCTTAAAAAATCAATTCGGTGGATTTTTTCACCAGTCAGTGCATATGTGTTCAATCAGTTTCAAGTCTAGGATTTTTCTACAAATTGGACAGTTCAACGGTTAGGTTCTCTGCCCACTTTGATATTATAAGATATACATTGATAGATAAAATAAAATAATCAAGACCTGTAATAAGATAATAATGAGTGATAAGAGATATGAGATGCCAATACTGACCTGTAGGGTTCGGTGTGGGTCATGGAGCGGTAAGAAGCTGACTGACCGGCGGTCCTACCCCCACCACCTCTCTGCACGTGGTCAGCTGTTGATGTTTACCCTCCTCTGGTCTTAGGACCATGGTTTATTCACCAAACCTGGGTATTTCAAAGCCGGTTGCTGGATCAAGATGCTTAAATCTAAGTAATTGGTTGTTACAAAAATCCTTGTACTTAAACACGACCCTTAAATACGACTTTCATAATTAATCATATAACGGTGATTCTCAAACTACTGGCGAATTCCAAGCTGCCAAAACTCCTAATTTAAATGTTGATAAATCTTGCTGCAAAAGTTTGATACTTCCAGGAGGCTACCTGTGAGGATTGTAGGTGGTACAGCAACACATGAATCACTTTACTTTTTCTAAAATTTCGGTTTATAATTTTAACCCATAACCGCCTCTCGTTTTTTTGCTTTGCATTCTTCATCAGTCATCTTCTGACGCACCATAATGACTCTAAAAGATAAATAAAACCAGCATGACGCAATGACACTAAATTAAAATTAACTAAAAAGTTTACCAAATTTAATATACAAAAGTACTTCATAGACAATGTCCATAAAACAAAAAAATAAGTTAATAGTTAAAAAAAGTAAAAAAATAACATGAATACACGTACGCCAAGTGGCCAAAAATTATTTTAGTCATTTTGGCCATAGTAATGCTAAAAAGACGCAATGACACTAAATTAAAATTACTAAAAGTTTACCAAATTTAATTTACAAAAGTACTTCATAGACAATGTCCATAAAACAAAAAAATAAGTTAATAGTTAAAAAAAGTAAAAAAATAACATAGAATACACGTACGCCAAGTGGCCAAATAATTATTTGTAGTCATTTTGGCCATAGTAATGCTAAAATTATTTAAAAATGAATTTTTAATATTGTCTTGGTATCTTTACATTTGCATGTATTATAAACATACCATGACAATGTTATGTAAGAGGGAAAACAAGAAAAAAAAAAAAACTGTTAATTTATTGATGGCTACAACAATGTGAAAATAAGGTTAAAAATATTACAGCCGAAATCTTGCGACTACTGACGCGACAGATTTTAATCTGTTATTATTACATTATGAATCGTAAGCGCACCTTCGATTTAGAAAACCCAGGCGATATTAAAATGATTCTTAAATCATTTTATGAAATACGGAGAATAATAGTGATGTAGAAAATTTTGATGAAAGTGAGACAAATTCGGAAAGTGAAACAGACGTTGTTGAAAAAGAATTGGGCATGCAGATACTGAACACAAAGATGATGTATCTAGTGATGAGGAATGCATTACCGATAATTCATATATAAGTACGAGTTTGTTTATGTTCCATATATTATAGAAAAGAGGATGCTCCAGCTGAAGCAAGTCATGAAGGACGCGGTTCTATGAGAAGTAAATAACAGTTAAAAAGTTGTGGAAACAGAAAAATAGTTAAAAGTTGTTATAATAGATAAAAAAATACTTTTTATTACTTATTTTATTAATGTGTATTATTATGTGCATTCCTTTAAAAATCAAATTAAGTAAATGAAAAAAATAAAAGTGATGAAATCATCAGTAAAACGATTGAACTTCAAGAGGTGTCTGTCAGATCGTTGCGACTATCGGTGCTAGTCATAGGGTTGCGTCTACCGGAGGGTGAAAATCATCCGTGTGGTCTGAGAAAAAAGAATTAAAAGTAGCATAAAAGGGCTAAGGACAAAGGTAGCTTACGAAGAAATTTGTACCATAGAAAGGTTTCTATAGAAATTCTGCTGAACTTTGGTTGGTTTGAACCGATTTAGAAAAAAAAGCGACGGTCGGACAATGGAATCAAACCTTTAATATGGACAGCTAGGCATAGTTCATGCAGGTGTAATTATATAAAGCGCTCCGCTTTGTAAAAAGGAACCAAGCTATTTTGCAACAGGAAAATGGCCCTGTACATCATTCTCGTTTACCCAAGGGACAAATTATTAACTGCAAGTAAGGTTTTGCCTCATTCTGCGTATAGTTCAGATATCGCAGCATCAGTTTATATTTGATTATTACCGGACGTGAAAATTGGAAATGAAGATCACTTTAAAGGCTAAAGCGACAAGAAACTGCATGCCGCACAGTGGGGCAAACGTGGAAAAAACCCTAAAATCTCATGATTTTCTTCTTTTTTTTTTCATTATTTTTGTATACCTAAATAAATGTAGCATAAGGTTATGGAACTGATTTTTCGATTATTTCATCACCAGGATCTGTACACGTCCTTGAAAATGCCCTTTTCTGGAGTTGAGAAAATAACACGGTTTTGAAGTTCTGTTAAAATAATTTTTTATGAGGCTGAATTTTTAGCAAACATTTTGTATTACCCTTTGAACTTTACAATTGATGTTTACTGGTTTATGAACGATTTTTATTTCGTAAATGTAGTCCTAACCTTGACTGCCAGGAATTTTCAAAGTTAGGCTATCTCGTAAATCTAACTTATCTTCATTTCATTTGGTCTTTCAAAAAAAGCTACACCGAACTAGGCTCTCTTTAGAGGTTCAAATTGAAGTACAGGTATCTGAGGAACCGTGTAATAAATATAAATCCCGGCTTTGGCCATATTTGTTCAGGGGATGAATTTATGTGTTATTTTTCACTATACAGAAACTAATTTTTAGCATAATTTTTTTTTTTTATATCTAGGATGTGAAAATTGGCTTAATATATATGTATGCTTGTTTTTATTAGTTTGTCTTTTATTATATATATATATATATATATATATATATATATATATATATATATATATATATATATATATATATATATATATATATATATATTTTTTTTTTTTTTTTTTTTTTTTTTTTCCTTTTCTTTTCTTTATTCATTGTAAAATGATCAGATATGATTTCTTGTTTTCTATACATAAACACATAACTCTTCTTGAGAGACTGAGTACCAAATATAGCAGAAAAAGAATAATTTTCTTCAATAAAAAATCAAAATCAGTTAAAAATAAAAGTTTTGGAATTTGGATGACCAATTTATGGGGTATTATTTTCGTATCACTGAGTTCTTATTATTGTATACCTTAGTTCTCTCATGAAGATTATCATATTTATTTATTTTATTCTTTTATATCAATGGCCACTCCAATCATTTTCGATGTAAATGTCTTATTAAATTCAGAGATTTAAAGTAAAATGTTTTTAAAAATGTGTTTTATTATAGATAGTTTATAAATATACCTCAAAATTTACTTTATTAATTTTTTCTTACTTTTTGTTCTTAGATTTGACCCTTTCTGAACATCAGATGGAGCTGATTATGGTTTCATTCCATTCAGCACCTCATGAAATATATAATTCCAAAATTTCATGCTTATAGCACTAACCGTTTAGAAAATATGAGGTTTTTACCCATTTTGGGCCGTTTTGCCCCACTGTATGCCGTTACAGACTACTTCAAAATTTACTAGACAAACGTTCAAAGCTCCCAATTAATTACAAAAGACTTATTTACATGACTGTGATTAGACCTATTTTGACGTATGGACATGAGGTTTGGAGCTCCACTAAACCATCCAATTCATCTCGTATCCAATCCTTACAATCCTAAATCCTTTAAAAATCCTCAATGCTCCTTACTTTGCCACCAATAAACTTTTCCATAAAGACTTTAATAAGCAAGTTTCTCAACTTGCTTCGCACCCCATTCCCGATTATCCTCCGAGGCGTCTGAAAAGAAAATGGCCTAGAGATTTTTTTAGGTAGAATTCTTATTTAAGTGCTACTGATGAGTAGTTCTTTTCAAGTCTTTACATGTCATTGCAATCGTTATCAGCTCATTTACCTTTTTAAAACATATTGAAATTTGTTCAGTAAATATTTTTATCGTTTAAAATCGTGCCTTGTCCTTATAAAAGTGATAGTTGGTAGGCTAGAGGTATGGAGATAAGGGCTGCTGAGGTGGAGACTCGAAAATACAATTTCATAATGATGTTTTTTTGTAACATTGAGTTGGTAGGCATCGTTCAATTTTTTAACTTATATTTTCTCTGCAAGTTTTTCAACTGTTCTGGGTTTTTTGATTCACCAAAGCTCGCAGAATATCTTCAAGAAGCCAAGCCACGAACCTTGTCTTCAAGACTAAAATCTCCATCTCGAAATTTTTCTTTATTAATTTTCAGATCGGCATGGTAAGCCTTACATGGATGTTTTAACAATAAAGTTCGAAACAAACAAAAATACGATGATGTCGAAACCTTATAATATTGGTACTTTCTGTGAACTCATGGTAGCTGCAGAGGTTACTTACAACTTACAAGTTTGAGTTGTTTCGTGAAGAGAAGCTATTAAAAGACTTATGTTAAAGAGGAGGTTAAAATACTTATGTTCTCTGGTGATGACATGTAAGGCCAGTTCGATGTAGGGACAAAAAACAGATAAGAATCAATAGTTCTACCAAATGTATGATTCTCTTTAGTATCGTATGATGTTCTACCATGGAGAAGAAATGTACAGTATTAACATCATTCAGCGCGACCCAAACTCCAATACATCACTTAAGAAAACTGTGTCTGCAGCTAATTTTTACGCCTAAATGTTAGTGGAGCGAGGAGGTGAAGAACCTTATTTACTTTAATTTCGTTATCTCCTCAACCAATTTATGCTTGATATGTACTCAAAAATAGAAACAGAAAGACTAAACTTTCTTCAAAAAAGTTGAGAAGTTAAGACTAAATTCACTTAAAGTATGCCATAAGAAAAGCTGATGGTCTGGTATCAGAGCTGGGTAAGATGGTAGTGCTGCCTCGAAGCTTCACGGGAGGGCTATCAAAATAATATAAAATTAACTTTTGCAAATTGTCAAATTTACTTATTGAAATTATTCTAAGAATGGAATTGTTCAGGTTTATTTAAGTAATAATAATCATCAACGTTAAGCTTAACTTTTACTAATTTAAGTTGTCTTTATCCTAATGATATGAAACCGTAGCGGAGCGGGGTACTTTCAGCTAGTAATCTATAAAAAAAATTTTAAAAAAATAAATTAAATTAAATTAATTAAAATTATTTTTAAAAAAACACATAAATAAAAAATAAAAATTTAAATAAATGAAAAATAACAGAAAAGAAAGATATGTGTATATATAAGAGAATAATAATAAAGACAAACTAAATGAATAAAGTACAGAATACAGAAATAATAAGAAATAAATTGTAGTAATAAGAACAATAATTGGTATTGTAATGAAGAAGTAATTACTGAATAGAATAGTCATGGTGTTTACATCAGGACGTCTTGCATGAGTCTTGGTTTCAATCTGCGGGATGTTGTTTGAGCTCCTATGTTGAAAGCTACTGCACCTTTAACCGCTGGTAACTTGCTATGAAACCTGGTGTAGCATTTTTTGATGAAATCGCCTATTAATTCCATGTATAATTCACGTTATAGTTGACTGTTTCTTATAAACCAGGGCGCATCTACAGCAATTCATAGGATCTTGTTTTGGAATGATTGTAGTTTTTTTTTTTCCGTTTGGTAGAGGATGCAGCTCCCCACACTTCACAACCGTACATCATTAATGGCCTGAGTATATTTTTGTAGATTAAAATAGTTATATTTGGTTTAAGAGTGGATTTTCTGTTTATTATCGGGTACAGCATTGCCAGCCTTGCGTAGGTCTGTGTAAGTTTAATATTGATGTTGTGATTCCAGCAAATCATTGTTGAACGGTACAAACTCTCACGTCAGCGTTTGATCTCGTAATACAAAATTATGTGAAAACAACGCGTAAACACATGAGTAAAGACTAAATTATTTCCAAGAAGTGAAATGCTAAAGAGGTACGAGTGCAATAAACTTTTTTTTTCTTTAATATGAATAATGAATATTTACATCCATACAAATAAGGAATTTACTAAATATACCCAGTTAATTACACATGCGAGTAATTTAAATAAAACAACCAAGACTTAATTACCGGAAAACCCAATAACAATTTTAAAAAGAGTTCTCAAGCAATAACATGATAATCGAACGAATATCTTCTTTCAATACAACAAAAGTTGATGTAAATATGTCAGGACTAGGCTAAGCAATGGCGTCTCGGAGGTTTTATCCCAAGTCACGCTAATTTTTCATTAGACACAGCAGTTACACGACTTACACATGCATGGTCCCTCAGGCCTCGCTCAAGAAGGCCGCGGGTGCCGTGCTGCAAATCATGTCGGCCATTAAAGGGAAGGTCCCCTTACAATAAAAACCAATAATTTACATCCCCCGGCTAACCTAGTTCGAATTCTGAGAAAAATAAAAGATAATAAATTGTTCTTGGTCATTATTATTTTCATTGGATCCTTCAAGAAAGGTAGGAGGGGGAACACACTACAAGAAGTTATTACAGTCACGCAATATAAACAAACTGTATAAGCTTTTGTTATTTTTTGGAAGCAAGTGTAATGTATAGTGACAGGCGTGATGACGGTGCATGCGCTTCATCATATGGGAGAGAGTGTTTTGTTAGTAAAGAGTAGTACCCGATAATAAATAGAAATTCCACTCTCAAATAGGGTTGCCATCTCCTAAAATACAAAAGCCGGACATGACGCTTTATTAAGCCGGACATTTGCCACAAAAGCCGGACATTATCTTTAAAAGTCAAACATACCTTATATAAAGTAACACCTTATATATAAAGCCGGATGTACGTTTTTAAAGTTGGAATTAACTTCAATAATAAAAAAGTCTGTCAAGATAAGTTACATATAATTTTTAATTAATCAAAGCAATGTTACATAATTTATAATACAGTTTTAAGTTTTTAGTTATAACATTAACCACTTATTTATAGTCCTATCCTTAATCTTTTGATCTTTACGTATGACATTAAAATGAATAACTACCTCAAACATTTTCATTCTTCTATAGACTTCACTTATATAAAACAAAAACAAAAATAAATAAATTACAGCTCCACTTTGGCAGTAAACTAATAGTTTTGATAATACAAATATAATAATATATGCACTATTCTAAGGAGAAAACAGAAAGATTAAAATTAAAAAGCAAATTATAAAGAAATCTCAAATGTTTATAAAAATAATAAAAATCCATAAATTCTTAGTTGTATTTCACCTATTTATGCAAAACGTCGTTTTCCTTAGAAATCCTATCATAAAATTCTGCACATGTTAATTTTAAATTGCAGAATATGAACACCGTCTGTTCAATTGTTTCTCTTTGCAATTTATTGCGTTCCTTTGTCCACTGGGCATTAATCAAAGAGAAAACTCTTTCAACGTTGACGTTATGGCATAGAATCGCAAAATAGTATTCTTCCAATTTTAGTAGTTCAGAATTAAATTCTTCATTATGAAATGATCTAAAATAAGCAGTCCACTTTTTATGCTCCGTAAGTTTTTTAAAATCTTTTATGAAATTCTGCCATTGGTCAAAAAGTTTACTAAATTAGTCAAAAAGGTAAAAGGAGTGGGAGTTTCCAAGATTTGAACACAGTCGCATTTCCGCCACGCCATAAGATTGATACTTTCAACGAGAAGATGAAAAAGCCTAACAAATGCCGGACAGGCCGGACACACAAATATTTGGCCGGACACGGCCGTAAAAAGCCGGACAAATGGCAACCCTGCTCTCAAACCAAATATAACAGTTTTAGTCTACAAAACAATACTCAGGCCATTAATGATGTACGGTTGTGAAGTGTGGGGAGCTGCATCCTCTACCAACCGGAAAAAACTACAATCTTTCTAAAACAAGGCCCTTGCGAATTGCTGTAGATGCTCCCTGGTTTATAAGAAACAGTCAACTATAACGTGAATTATACATGGAATTAATAGGCGATTTCATCAAAAAATGCTTCACCAGGTTTCATAGCAAGTTACCAGCGGTTAAACGAGCAGTACCTTAAAACATAGGAGCTCAAACAACATCCCACAGATTGAAACCAAGACTCATGCAAGACGTCCTGATGTAAACACCATTACTATTTTATTCAGTATTTACTTCTTCATTACAATACCAATTATTGTTCTTATTACGACAATTTATTTTTTATTATTTCATTATTTTATTTATTTAGTTTATCTTTATTATTATTATTTTATATATATGTATATATATATATATATATATATATATATATATATATATATATATATATATATATATATATATATTCTTTTTTTTATTTTTTTTTTATTTATGTAATTTGTTTTATTCTTTTTTATTTATTTTTACTTCTTTGCACTTTTTTTTTTTTTCTTCTTTTCTTTCCCCTTTAATTTATTGTTATTATATACTTCCTCTAAAGTTATAATTATTCCAAAATTATCTGTTATGGGTGTCTCTTGCAGGAGACTATACTCTTCCTTCTACTATTGTTAAATCATTATTAATATTGTTAAACAATCCATGTAAGGCTTACCAGGCCGATCTGGAAATAAATTATATAATAAATTAGTAAAGAGTTAAAAAAACAAGTGTAAAAGACAACCATAGATACCAGTGAGCAAATGGCGGTATATAGTTAGTGTGTGAACAAAAAGTGTTATTGTAAGTGTTAAAGAAGGAATGACACTGGAGTGTGTTAGTGCTCTCTCTCCCTCTGTATATTAAATTAAATAAATTAAAAATACGAATATTTGCCGTGATTCATAATAGGCTTACTCCTCACGTCCTTTAAGAAAAGTATCCGGGGATTGACAACCCTTCTCAGTGGTAGACTGCAGCTGGGCTATACACCCTGATGACACCTCACCGATGTGAAACCATGACTTCCACTGAAGACGCCTAACCCATATCATAGCATCTCTCACTCATGAAATGATTTTAGATTAAGTTTGGAGTCTCAAGTGTCATGGCCGCTATTAACAATACGTTTCTTTTGCTCAGTTCTTGTAACATTATTAACAACAGTATTAGTGAAAATCCTGTTGCCAGACTCTGTAAACAGTTATAGTATATGTAATGGATTACTTAGACAATCAGATTGGTGAGGTGAGTTCGCTTATTATTAATTAAAGACAATTAATAATAAAGACAGTTATCAGGTGAATAGCTCTGCTGTCAGCCGATAGGGGCGCTACCTGTACTCCCCTATCTCCCAAGGTCTAGGTCTGTTCTGTTGATAAACTGTTATTGTTATTACTTTTATTTTTCCTAGAGGACATAAGTATTTTTTTAAATTATTATTTTATTTATTATGACATTCAGTAATGTATTTTTTTTTTTTTTTTTTTTTTGTATATAGTACTGTGAATAGCCTAGTTTATAAGTGTTTATTATGTTTATTTTTTATTTAATTTTCTTTTCTTTTTTTTTACATTTAGATTAAAATTTGTATTTTAGACTTTTTTATGTTAAAATGGCTCTAGATAATTCATCAGGAGCTGAATCAGAGGATGAGACTCCAATGTCTGAAATAAGTGAGACTGACTCACAATATTTAAAGCGCCGATAACTACAAAAACGTCAGCGAAATGCTAATCCAGGTTCCGCTGGAACCTCACCAAATAAAAAAATAAAAAAAACAACCTCACCACCTATAACTCGCAGTAAATCAACTGCAGCCAATAAAACAGAAGTAATAGTCAACATACCTACCAACAATAGATTTTCCGCACTGGACAATAACACCTCAGAGCCACAACAAACCCAACCATTTCAGGACCCTGTTCCACCACCAATATTTGTATCAAATATTAAAGATTTCATGTCGTTCGGTCAAGAAATTGCCAACCTGATCGGACAAACCAATTTTAAATATTTCTCAAGGGTGAAAGGTATAAAAATAAACACCACAACAAAAGAGTATTGTAAAAAATTAATTAATCTTTTATCGGACAAAAAATACGAATTTCACTGCTATCAACTAAGGGAAGAAAAGGCATGCCGCGTCGTATTGAGAGGCCTCCATAGCAGCACCTCGACCCAGGCAATAAAAAGGGATATAAGAAATCGGTCACACCGTAAGAAATATTTCAAATGTTCTCCATCCCTATATCTTTAGTTATTTTTTGTTGATTTGGAGCCAGCCAAAAATAACATTGAAGTATTTGAAATCACCAGGCTGGTCTATTCAGTCGTCCGATTTGAACAACCTAGCCTGAGACCAACAATCGTGCAATGCACTAAATGCCAAAATCTTGGATACACAAAGGCATATTGTTATCACCCGCCAAGGTGCGTAAAATGTGCAGGCCCACATGCTACAGAAACGTGTCTGAAGACTCGTGATACTCCTGCAAAATGTGTCTTATGCAATTATGATCATCCTACAAATTACAAAGGCTGCTTAGTTTATAAAAACACACAAAGGCAAAGATTACTTAATGCAGCCTTTAAAAATCAACATCAAAAGACAGATAGTCAAGAAAGTCAAAAAAAGAACTTTACGAAAATTCAGTTTGAAGAGACCCTAAAATCCTATCCTAGTAAATCAATCATCAACTTCAGCAGTCACTGGTGCGCCACGCAGGGCATCGTACTCGAACATCACCACACGTCCGCAACCACAACGACCTCAACAACCTCGAAATCAAACGCCTCAAATATCCCAACCTCAGCCTTTGATTTACAAATCCCAACCCAAATCCCAAAATTTAGAAAAAATTAAAAGTAGCATAAAAGGTCGAAGGACAAAGGTAGCTTACGAAGAAATTTGTACCATAGAAAGTTTTCTATAGAAATTCTGCTGCACTTTGGTAGGTTTGAACCGGTATTGGTCAGTGGCAGGTAAGAAAATGGTCAGGTGTAGGTAACAAATGATCAGGTGCAGGTAAAAAAGGGTCAGGAGCAGGTAAAAAGGGTCGGGGGAAGGTAAAAAGGGTCAGGTACAGGTTAAAAAAATAGACACAGGCAGGTAAAAAATGGTCAGGTGCAGGTAAAAAGGCTCAGGTGCAGGTAAAAAAGGTCAGATGCAGGTAAAAAATTGTAAGGTGCAGGTAAAAAAAGGGACAGCGGCATTCAAAAACGGGTCAAGTGCAGTCAAAAGGGTCAAGGTAAAAAAAAAGGGTCTGGTGCAGGTACAAAAGGGTCAGGGGCAGGTAAAAAAGGGTCTGGTGCAGGTAAAAAAGGGTCAGTGACAGGTAACAAAATGGTCAGAACCAGGTAAAAAAAGTCAGTCAGATAAAAAGGGACAGGGTAGGTAAAAAAAAGGTCAGGTACAGGTAAAAAAGGTTTAGTGGCAGGTAAAAAATGGTCAGGGACGGGTAAAAAATGGTCAGGGGCAGGTAAAAAAGGGTCAGGTACAAGTAAAAAAAGTGTCTGATCCAGGTAAAAAATGGTCAGGGCCAGGTAAAACTAGTCAGGGGCAGGTAAATAAGGGTCAGTGCCATGTAAATAATGGTCAGGGGCAGGTAAAAGAGGGTCAGTGCCATGTAAAAAATGGTCAGGGGCAGGTAAAAGAGGGTCAGTTCCAGGTAAAAAATAGTCAGGTGCTTGTAGAAAAGGGTCAGTTCCAGGTAAAAATGGTCAGAACCAGGTACAAAAGGGTCAGAGTCAGGTTAAAAAGGGTTAGGTGCAGGTATAAAAGGGTCTGGTGCAGGTAAAAAAAGGTCAGTGCCATGTAAAAAATGGTCAGGGGCAGGTAAAAGAGGGTCATTTACAGGTAAAAAATGGGTCAGTTCCAGGTAAAAATGGTCAGAACCAGGTAAAAAAGGGTCAGAGTCAGGTAAAAAGGCTTAGGTGCAGGTAAAAAAGAGTTAGTGCCTGGTAAAAAATGGCCAGAGTCAGGTAAAAATGGTCAGGTGCAGGTTAAAAAGGGTCAGGTGCAGGTAAAAAAGGTTTAGTGCCAGGTAAAAAATGGTCAGGGGCAGGTAAAAAAGGGCCAGGTACAGGTAAAAAAGGGCCAGGTACAGGTAAAAAAGGGCCAGGTGCAGGTAAAAAAGGGTCAGGTGCAGGTAAAAAAGGGTCAGGTGCAGGTATGGGATCTTGAAAATCCCAGAGCTATTAGAGAGAATGGGTTTTAGCATGAATTTGCTATTAACGTTTGGCTTGGAATTTGGAACGCGTTACTGGTGGGACCATATTTTTTATCTGGAAGATGTGATCGGTATCACATTTACACATTTTTTGGAGAACGTCTTTTCTAATTATTTAGATGACATTCCCTTCACAGCAGCGGATTGAAATGTGGTTCCAACTCGATGGATGTCCAGCTCATTATAGCAGAGTTGCTCGAGCTTGCTGGACATAAATTATCCACAACGATGGATTGGACGTGGAGGAGTAGTACCTTGGCCACCCAGATCACCTGATGTGACACCCATGGATTTCTTCGTATGGGGAACCTTGAAGCAGAAGTTTATTCGGTGACAATCAACTCAAGAGAGCAATTAAGAGACCGAATCATAGATGCAGTGCACCAAATATCATCAGAACAATGTTTAGCTGCAATTTATCAAGTGAGTGCTAGATGTAATGCTTGCATTGGTACAAGAGGACAACATTTTGAGCAATATTTACATTAAAAAGAACATAACATAAATATAAATGTAATTAAATAAGTATAAAAATGAAGGCTTGTTTTGTTTCTTTTTTTGCGATTTTCTCTAAAACTAAGCAAAAACGAGCAAATCTCTAAAGTACTTTTTGTCTTAGTTTTTCGGTCCCCTACAAGTTCCTGAAGTTTTGCCATTTAAATTCGGGACACCCTGTATATGGTTTTGTGTGTATATGAGTGTGTTTAGATTAGTTTTTCTTTATAATTAACATACCTCAATTTTTAGGTCCCACGAAACCTTTGGAGAAGATCATACTACCTAGTTAACTAATTATTCTAAAAAATATTTAGAATTTGTTGGCATCCCTTTATATTAATGCTGATCTGGGGACAATACAGCTGATTGTATATTTTTGAAAGTGGTAAAATAAATAAAGCTAAAAAAAAAAAAAAAAAAAAAAAAAAAAAAAAAAAAAAAAAAAAAAAAATTAGCATCCGAATTGTTCTATATCACCCCCAGTATAAGTACAACTTGAGCCCTAATAAAGTCTTATAGTTCTAATAAACGCAAGATAGTAATCACTCGTGACAAGCGCGTGTTCCATCAATAACAGGAATGACCTAATCCCTAAGACGATAAACACTCCAATGTAGGTCAACGCAAGGAAATTGCCCAAAGGTGAAGCCTGGCGAACGAGCTGATGGTGTGTGAGCAAAAGGGTTTAACTTTATCAATGGATCATTATTCCGGTTCCAATTCTCAAGAAAAAAAAATCTCATCAAGAAATCGATCACGTCCTAGTAAACATTGTAGTGTTTCTTTCAGGTTTATCGATAGGATCAAATTATATATATTTTTAAAGCAAAGTTGGTACACGGATGGATTATGTTTAAAATAACATTTTTTATGTTTAAGGCCATCGACTTTTGTCGTGGTAGAAGAGAAAAAGTAGCCTGATGACCACTGACCTCATAAGATGCCACCTTATCTGTGGGCGTCACGGCATCCTGAACCTAATTTTTTTCTTCCTGTACCCGCGTTACTCCCACCTACATAGTACTTTTTGCATAAGAAATTAAACAAATTGGACATATTTTGAAAATTATTTTTCTCCACTATGTGGACTATTATTGGAATATGCAGGAAATAAATACTGCATTTTATTGAAACTTGGGTACCTCATGCAATGAATGACCGCCAATGTCCCACGTATCAATGGTTTTATATGTATGTACAAACAACATACACATACCCATTAATGAAAAATATACGTAATGATTTCAACTCCAATTTTGTGTTTAATTTTCCCATTTACATGAAGAAAAGTGGAATGATAACCTCGATAATTCTTTGTTCAGTAAGTCGAACTATTTTTCAGGGTAGCTTGAAGATCGAGAATTGACTGTATAAACAAAAATACACTCACCACTAAAAAGTGAAAAATAAAAAAAATTTTTAGAAAAAAAACAAAAAACCGACTTCAAGATTAAACCTACATATACAAACTTGAACTAAAAAATAAAATATAATATTTTAATTGCTTTGAAACAAAAACCATTAAATGACAATCAACGAAATTATTGATACTTATAAACCTATTCAAAATTTATGATCATTTATTTTTGGAGTCGGTGCCAACCAAAACAAACAGAATTTGAAAAGAAATGGTAATTGTAAAGATCCTCCCACTGTTTCATCACCGCCACACTGCTGTCTCCGGCCATTTGAAAGTTAATTGCAAAGGCAGGATTAAACTGCCCTTCTTGGCTAACACTGACTCCAAAAATAAATGATCATAAATTGTGAATAGGTATAAAAGTGTCGATAATTTCGTTGATTGTCATTTGATGGTTTTTGTTTCGAAGCAATTAAAATATAATTTTTTTTATTTATTTTTTGAAAAGAAATGGTAATTGTAAAGATCCTCCCTCTGTTTTAGTTCAAGTTTGTATATGTAGGTTTAATCTTGAAGTCGATTTTGTTGTTTTCTAGCGTTCTCACTATGACCGCCAGCGTTCATATTCTGACCGCTAGCGTTCTCATTATGATCCCGCAGAAGTGAGTTATATATATCTGGTCTAATTTCACCCCTGCACGATCTTTCCTGAACGAGAGCGGTCTAATATCACCTCTGCGCGAATTTTTTACCGAGAGCTGTCTCTTCTCACCTTCCCGCGATCTTTTCTCACCGATTATTGTTTGTTCAGATGAATGGCTCATTTTTCAAAATGTCGGATCTTATGAGGACATAAACATTGGATGCCTCTAAATCAAATGAGTGGTACCGGCAAAAAAACCTAATGACTTGCAGAAAGATGGGTGAAAATAGTGGACTCTTGTTGGAAGAATGCAATTCAAATTCGCTTAAAATATTTAATCCGAAATAAAGCTATATTTATATATTTATTATAAGATAAAAATTTAATGTTTATTATTTAACTTTGCCATCACGTCTACTAAAGGTTATCATCAGAGACCATCACAAAATTATTTGAAATTGCTTTATCCCTCTTTTCAGAGTTCTCGTTATGAATAAGTAGTTGAAAAAAAAAAAAACAACTAAAAAACCTGAATAAATGAATGAATAAGAGGACTTGTGTTTCTGCCAAACTGAAACGTCACGCGAAACAAAAGAAGAGCCGGAAGAATAATTTTTAATAATTTCATTTTTTTTCTCTTTATTCTAGGCCTTTCTCTGACCTTTCTTGAATATGCATGCCTAAAATCATTTAAAAAAAGTGTAGTTAGCCATCTAAATCCAAGGCAAGGAAAAATCCATGGAACCGTAGCGTATTTAGGCCATCTCTGTGGAGTGTATTAATATTTATGCGGAACATGATTCCAATCTCTTCTTGTTCTGATAGTGTCACCTTCCTTAAAGCATAGTGAGAAATAATATTTTCGTTTAATGTTCAGCTTGACTTAAATCGTAGTCTTTTTGTATTAATCCAATCCAATAGGCTTAAGGATTTCCTATCATTAATCTCTTGTAAATTCGACGGCTTTAAGTTAATGTTTTATTCACAACATTGACGCTAGCGACAACCAGCGAATGTGATATGCCATTAAATAAGAGACATAATAATAAAACCATCCAGCGGTGCAATTCCAGGCTCGCCCACGACCGCCGAGTGACTAGTGTTCAGAAAAAAAAATTGCTTGTTAATTATTTTTTTAAAATATTTAATTGAAGTGCTACCAATGGGTAGTTCCTTCACAAGCAATTGTCATTTTAATATTTTTTGTCATCATCACATTTACTGGATGTATGGTTTTATGTACAGTTGTTAATTTCAATAAATAGATATAAAAAAAAAATTGTTTTATAATAAACAAGATATCTGGTTGGCTACAAAATTAAAAAGGTTTGAAAGGATAACAATTTTTAAATAATGGGGTGTATAAAAAAAAAAATGGACGTTTCTTAAACAAATATTATATTATTATTTCTTTGATATAAAACGCGATTAATACTCAAAGCATTGTTATCTACCACCATTACCCATCTGCTAGCCAATTGCTCAATGCCACACTGATAACATTCTTTGGGATGGCTGCCAAAGAACTCTTGTGTCAAAGGTGCGAGGTCTGGACTATATGGTGGACTCATGAAACTCTGGGACAGCATTTTCAACTTCCACAAAATTATCAAATTTTTTTCCCTAGAAGAAAATGGGCTATGGATCAAAACAAGTAGTAATCCAAAGGTGCGAGGTCTGGTCTATATGGTGGATGAGGCAGGAGTTCAAACCCATGAAGTTCTGTAAACTTTTCTTTGGTTCGACTGCTGATTGTTGAGGATAAGTTGGTGAGGGACCAGTCTACAGGTCTTTTACACCTTCCCCATGGAGAGAAGATGGCGACTAACAGTATCTTTCGACACACCACACTCCCTGGCAAGTTCGCGAGTACTTGTAGACGGATTTGACTCAACAGCTTCGTTCAGAACCTCATCAATATCCATTAATGGCTGCCCGGAGCCCTTCTTCCTTTCCAACATCGTATCTCCACTTCTAAATTTTTCAAATCAACGCCGCGCAGTGCGCTCTTTAAGGATATAATAATTTCACGAGTTGCTTCAGCGGCAGTGAAATTTTTTTTCCAGTAATGTCTTAAAATTACGAGAATTTCGTAGGACACTGTCATGTTTCTTCTTTGAAATAAATAACTGAACTGAGGCTTTTTTTGAAGAAGTCCAGTGTTAGTAAACAAGCTTAGAGAATGCTCTAAAGGGATTATTAGGTATTTTAAAATAATAAATAGCATTAAGATATTTACAGACTTTTGAACTCAGGAATTTGATAAAACGGTCATTTTTTTTTAAACGCCCTATTAATAGCTGCATAATATTATATGTTTAAATTTCTAAAAGAACAACAACGGGGGAATATCCTTCTACCATCAGAAATCATTAGATTCTATTTTTATTTTTATTTATTCAAACCTTCAACTTTATTGAAAATCAAACAAATAAACAATAAATAATACAGGTCTTGTTCTGCCTTTCGGCATTTGAAGATCTATCTTCTTCACTATGTATAGAAGTTATAAAACGTCTGAATGCTTTTCTTCTATAAGGCCGGTGTAGAGAGTAGAACACCCTGTGGTGTTACTTTTTTTTTTTAAAAAAGGGCCTGAACCGTTTCCCTCGGAGAGTACCTCCGCTAGGCCTAGCCACCTCCCTGGCTTAGGAGGTGGAGCTATGTCCCTGAATATAGGGTTCGAAGAATGCCTCAGCCCGTCAAAGAATTCGACCTGCCGCACAGTGGGACAAACCTATCTTATTTGTTGGAAAAAGAAGAAGAAAAAAAAATTTGTTGGAAAGGAAGAAGGGCTCCGGGCGGCCATTAATGGATATCAATGAGGTTCTGAAGGAAGCTGTTGAGTCAAATCCGTCCAAAAGTACTCGCGAACTTGCCAGGGAGTGTGGTGTGTCGAATGATACTGATAGTCGCCATCTTCTCTCCATGGGGAAGGTGAAAAAGACCTGTAGACTGGTCCCTCACGAACTTACTCCTCAACAGTCAGAAGTCGAACTAAACAAAAGTTTACAGATCTTCATGGGTTTGAACTCCTGCCTCATCCACCATATAGACCAGACCTCGCACCTTCGGATTACTACTTGTTTCGATCCAAGGCTTATTTTCTTCAAGGGAAAAAATTTGATAAGTTTGCGGAAGTTAAAGAGTTCTTTGACAGCCATCCCAAGAAATGTTATCAGCGTGGCATCGAGCAGTTGGCTAGCAGATGGGTAATGACGGTATATAACAGTGGACTATACTTTGAGTATTAATTTCATTTTATGTTAAAGAAATATTAATATAAATATTTGTTTCAAAAACGGTCATTTTTTTTTTTTTTTTTTTTTTTTTTTTTTTATACACCCCATTATTATCCAACATCAACTTTCTTTCTACGTTTAATGAGGATCCGAAGCTAGATTAAGATCAATGGGGCAGTTGAACCATTATTTAAAAGAAACTTAGTCCAGAACACAATGCTGGAAAGCCATTGGCAGTCTCAATCCAGTGCCTTTTCAATCACAAGCAGCATCCACATCCTCCCTGGTGCCCTAGCCGCAACTACCACGAACCTTCGGAAGGAGCTCGTGCGTTGCACCGCTGCACGCAAGGGTTATGGATTTTCTGAATGGCCGGCCAACGGTCAATACACCTCCTTCGCCTCCCCCCACTTTTATTCTTATATTCGTCATCATCTGTGGTTAGTACCTAAGCTGTTCGAACAGGTCGCGTTGGATCCAGAGCGCCAGGGAGTTCGTTTGTCACAAAACAGCTGATCATTTCTTAATACTGCATATCGTCTAATATTTCAAGAAATAAAATTATTAAAAACATATTAAACGTTTCCACCCAGGTTGACAAATTCTATCAAGGAAACATGATATACTAAATTTCTCGGTCGCGAAACTACTATTCGGAAACTTAAAAATTAGGATTTGTAAGAGTATTGTCCTGTTTATAGTTTTTTTAAGGATGCGAAACGTGGCTACTCACGGATGAACAGCACCTTAAAGTTTTCTTAGTTAAAGTTTTACTTAAAAAAGTTAACCAGAAAAGGGATGTAAACAAAGGAGAATTTTGTAGGCTCCATAATGCGGAATAACGAGAGATTTATCCGATGAGTATAGTTCAGGTAATAACTGGAGGACGGTTGAAATGGGGATGCAATCAGTGATAACATAATTAAAAGTATACCTTGTAGCGGTACCACCTGCTAGGACTCAGCAGTTCCTCACCGAGGATGATGTACTGTTTTTAATAGTACATATAATTACTTTATTATTTTTAGGTTTAATTAAAGACTTGAATGCGAGACCTGCTCAAATATTTGTTTATTTTATCCATGCCAGGAGAAGATGCTGAGTGCTACTCTTCCTCATTATCATAAAGTCAGGTGCTACATTCATTGTCAGCAAATTCACTTATTGTTGTATCTATAACAAGTGTGACTAAATAAATGAAAGAAAAGAAAAAAAGGTAATTTTTATGAGGACCATTGAGAACCCTGATTGTGTATGATATATCGACAATGAATGAATGAATGAAAGAGAAATTACTGTTTATTGAAAAACAATTCTTTTTTTCAATTACAGAAGGTTTTGGCTCTTCATATAGCTAATAAAAAAATAAACATACTTGGTTAGAGTAAGAGGAAAAAAAAAAAATAAATAAAATGTTAACAAGTAGAAATTACACAGCTGACATCCTAACTCATCCTACCACTGTCCTCACCACTTACGCTGATGACACATGTGTGTTATCAGTAAACAATGATCCCTTTATTGCCTCTCAAACACTCCAATCTCATATCCTAAACCCTCAAGAAAGGAGTTTATGTCAAAAATGGAGAATCAAAATAAATCCCATCAAATAACCTTTACCCTTCGTCGGAAACCTACGAAATCCTGCCCTACAATATCCTTTAATGATATTCCACTAATCCCCGTTGAACAGATCCGCTACCTAGGACTCCACTTGGACAAACGACTAACTTGGAATCCACATACAAGACTAAAACGACAAGAAACTGCCCGTCGTTACAGACTACTTCAACATTTACTAGACAAACGTTCAAAGCTCCCAAATAATTACAAAAGACTCATTTACATGACTGTGATTAGACCTGTTTAGACGTACGGAGTTCAGCTTTGGGGCTCCACTTAACCATCCAATTCATTTCGTATCCAATCCTTACAATCTAAAATCCTTCGAAATATCCTCAATGCTCCTTACTTTGTGACCAATAAACTTATCCATAAAGATCTTAATGTTCCATATGTTTCTGATTTAGCCCAAACCAAATACCTTCCTTCCATAACATAATGTAACTATACCACTCCAAAAGAAGATATATATATATATATATATATATATATATATATATATATATATATATATATATATGACTAAAAAATATGAAAATCAAAGATTAATCACTGTGTGGCCAGTTACTAGCAATAGTAGATTTTAGCATAAATAAATAGATATTATTAAGTTGTTCGATATTTTTAATTATTGATAGAGTTTCCATTGATGTACTATTGGTTGTAGAAGAAATGTAATGTTTCAATAATTTTGATCTTTGGGTATCAAATGCCGAACAGTTCAGTAAAAAGTGCATAACCTCGTCTTTAACTTCAGAAATACAGAAATTACAATGATTATTACTGTCGAATGTTCTGTAAGTTCCATTTATTTTTATTGTCACAATCGTTTTACTTGCTAGGCGCAACTGAGCCATAATTATTAATTTATTTATATCGGTGCTAAAGTATAAATATTGCTGAGTCACTCCAAAACTGCAAATATTACGGTGATACGTGTTAAATGTAGATACGGCTACTTGTTCCGCATCTAAACTTAATAAATGGTTTTCCATTGTCTTTGTAAGTTCGATATATCGACAAAATGTTATAATACAATACAGAATTAGTATACAGAATAAATAAAAGAAAATAGAACGTCACCATATTAGTCATTGTATCGAGGTATATTTCGAATAACCATGCATTGTTTCAGTCTTTTTCGTGTATGTGCTCTTCTAATATCATTCCGAACAATATCAAGCAATAATCCACCATCATACTATCATTCCATCTGCCTTGGTAACGCTTCTCCGTATCTTTTATGTTCTGACGAAATTTCACGTCCGTCTCTTCACTAACCATACCCAGATTTTAAGGATACCAGTCTAGATGCTCATTATGGGAAGCCTGAATCCTCAAACTCTGGGTAGCATTATCTAAAGATTTCGGTACTTGTGGCAGCAAATTGGTCAACTGATAGATTTGAAACAACCCCGGCCTCTTTTTTAAAAATCATCCATTTCTTTTTCAAAATATCCATCTAAAATATCTAGATCCGTAAAAATCTATTTTTGCGGTTGAAAGGGATGGAAATTTGCAACAAATTTACTGGAAACATCGTTAGGTAAGGATTCACGAGTTGCTATATTAAGCCTTATCTGATGTGTAAAAATTGTTATGTGCATAAAAAAAGACATAACACCTAGGAATTAAATACCGAATAAGGATGGCTAAGGGTGATATTATACCAAGATAATACAGAAGACTCAGGTCAATGTTCACAATGAACTGTAAGACAGCAGATGAATCTTTTTTTAATTGAGCATTGTTTTATCAAAAGAACACTAAGAGAATTCTAAAGAAGTTGATGGTCTCGGCAAGGTAAATATAATTAAGACATCGTGTTAAATAGAGCTGAACCGGAGGGACAATGCAGTGGGTGGGAATTGGCAGACCATCGTTCATATCTGCCATCTTGATCTCAACTAATTGTCGAGGAGCAGCGCATAGCTCTTTGGCGATTCAGTCAGCCGTGACCCTCAACCCTTAATCACTTCCTCCCGAATACTTGGACCAGGAGCTTTCAGATTGTAAAGATATATTGAAAATCTAGTTCATTGTCGTGGGAAGTTTAACAATATTGTAACGAAAATAGAGAGAGAGCTGCCTTTGTTGCTTGGCAACAGACTCGCCAAGAAGATTCAGCTCGTCGCTTAGCGACCGGAATCGCTAGGAACAGCTGCCGGTAGCCTGTGAAACTTGTTAATGCTGTGAAAGATTTCAGAGTAAGACATATAATGTTACCAAACTTAGTTCTGTCGTAATTCAGTAATTACTATATGTTTAGTTAAATTAAATAAACTTCTTGGTATATAAAAAAAATTGCTATATAAAATTTTATTGTTTTGAATCCGGATGTTACAGTATGAATAGTAAAGAAAAAAAAACAAAAAATATATATCAGTTACTACTCTGAAACAAACATTATCAGTAAATTTGTATAAATACTCAACTTATGACAGAAATATAAATAATGTTGCACGAGATAGACATAAAATTGCAGAGAAGAAATCTAGGCAATGCTTCCAAATCTGGTATAACATTTTTCCACCGGGTACAAGCAAAATATTCCCCATTTCCTCCCAGCCATTTAAAAAATCCTCCCCCCTACCCCGATTTTCCACAATGACAAATGATAAATGATTTTGAAATTTAAGAATGAGACATCAAGTTTATAAGCCGCCTAGGGGCCGGCTAACACCTAAACTACTGAACCGATTTTAATCAAATTTGCATACCGTGTGCAGTTTGATCCAACAAAAAAGATAGGATACCTTATATCTTAATTTATAGTCGCAATATTATTTGTATATTATCTGTAAGTCACAATTATCAGTTAGCTCTATACGATTCTAACATATGGCGGTATAAGGTTATACTATTATAAAAAGGACAAGCAATTTATCGTTTGTGTTCACTAACCGCCAAAAACTACTGAACCAATCTCTACCAAATTTTGACTACATCATCTTAATAGAATGGTTTAGAAATAGTAAAATCTAATGATTTTCAACTAATTCTTTATTGAAAAATGAATAATAAGTGGATAACAGTGAAGTTCAAAAATGGCGGCAATTGCCATCTACATGAAAGGTTAAAAGGTACAGTGTTACATAGAGGTGAACATTGATAATAAAATTTACTTATTTTCAATTAAATTGTTATAAAAACAGCTATATGGAGTGAAATATACCAAATTTTAACTACATCATGTTCATAGTTCTAAGTTTAGCAACAATGAAAATTTAAATGTACAATGTTGAGTGTTAGAAACGGGTTTTGCCACACTACCACATACTTTTATGGTTAGAAATTAAAATCCAACCAGATCAAATCAAATAAAATTATTTCTGTCGAATGAAAATTATTAAAAATCAAAATGCCGATCCTCAGCTGTTTAATATTGTGTGTAAAAATATGAATTTTGAACCTTTAGTTGTAGGCACTGATAATGCAGTTTCTTATACCGCAGTTTCTTAATAGTCTCTGTCCATCTGGATTACCAACTCATATATTAACAAACAGAATCCGAAAAAAAAGAATAGGTAATTGTAAAGATTGCTCACTATTTCATCACCGCCACACGCTGTTTCGTGCCATTCAAAAGTTTGTTGCAAATGCAGGATTGAAGTGCCCTCCTTGGCTGGCACCGACTCCAAAAATAACTGATCATTAATTGTGAATAGTTATATGGTATAAGTATCGGTAATTTCGTTGATTGTCATGTAATTCTCTTTGTTTCGAAGCAACTAAAATATTATTTTTTACTTTTTAGTTCTATATATGTAGGTTTAATCTTGAAGTCGGTTTTGTTTTTTTTTCTAAAAATTATTTTTATTTTTCACTTTTTAGTGGTGAGTGTCTTTTGACCCCTATTTTCAGTTCAACTTACTTTGCCTGAAATAGATTTATTGACGTGAAATTTACGAGTAATGTACTTAGTACATAGATTTTGTTCAACTTATCGAAGTTTGACACATCGATCGAGAGTTGTCTGTATAATTGAAATTGCTTCATAATCATAAATATGTTTAAAATGTAAGGTTATATAACAGTGATTTTCATTAACTGTTATTTTGATTTTTCTTAAAAAGTGCTGCATTAATTTCAAAATATTTTTGATGGGACTACCTCTGAAGTATGCCCTACTGGCCTAAAAAAGAATCATCAAAATTGATTAAGAATTGACGAAGGTTCTCAACTCATCTGTATTTTTTAAAAATTTTTTTTGTATGTTACGCGATTACTCCATCAATTCTGAATCAATTTTGATGATTCTTTTTTAGATCGGTAGGGCATAATTCAGAGGTAGTACCATATAAACTATTTTGAAATCAATGCAGGACTTTTTAAGAAAAATAAAAAAAAACAACAGTTAATAAGTGATTTTATTAAATGTTATTTTGATTTTTCTTAAAAAGTGCTTCGTTGATTTCAAAATATTTTTATGGGACCACCTCTGAAGTATGCCCTACCGATCTAAAAAAGATTCATCAAAATTGATCCAGAATTGACGGAGTAATCGCGTAACATACACACACAAAAAAAAATAAAAAAAAATACAGACGAGTTGAGAACCTCCTCTTTTTTGAAGTCGGTTGAAAATCAATTATTAGTTAAAATTCCTCGACGGGGGATGATGAAGTTATATATAAAAGGACAAGCCATTTCCGTTCGTGATCACTAACCGCGAAAACTATACAACTATTCTGTACCAAATATAACTACATCATCTTCACAGTTCAAGGAAGGTTTAGCAATAATAAAATTTACATATTTTCTCTTAATAAATAAAGCGATAAAAATGTAGTGGGTAGTAAAGCGAGCGCCATTCAAGAGAGGTTACAATGATCCAGTGTTAATTATAGCTAGAAATTGATAATAAAATTACTAAATTAAATTAATTTGTTATCCAAAAAGCTATAAATATGTGGTGTGACGTGTGGATTCCAGTGAAATTTAAAAATCGAATATGTGGCAAGCGACAATAGCATTTTAGTGAAACTAATGAACCTATATGAACCAAATTTTAACTACATCATCTTCATTGTTCTTGAAAGATTTACAATTAGAAAATTTACTATAATAAGAAATTATCAAATTATTAGTTGAAATTATCTTTAGTTATGAGGGCGGGCGAAGCCGCGACGGGAATGCTAGTATTTAATATAATTTATGTAATTCGATGTTGTTATAAAATAAAAATAAATACTTTTTTAAATATTTATTATAGCCAAAATCTATGCTATTGTAGTAAGTTGACATTTTTGTATTAACCCGAAAGAACTCGCTAGTTAATGAGACGCGAGAACTCGCATATGAGATTTTCTACCATGCTCAAAAATTTGGTTTTTTCGAACAGAATACCAATTTATAAGCACCAAATCAAATTAATATAATATTTCTCAGGAAAAACAAATAAGGAAAATATAAAATAATTTTAAAAAAGTATTATATTAAATCAAATTGTTATAATATAGTCAAACATAAAAAAAAAATTTCTAAAATTTCAAATTATCCCAGTCATCAATAGCTCTTTAAAAGACTTCCCTTCACTTCCTTCAACATCAAAAGTACAACAGCCTCAATATCAACAACCCAACCATTCAACCGTTTAACTCACTGTACCTCAGCCATCAACCTCAGCAGCAGGTTCAGCTCAGACTCTTCAACCAACCAATGAATTCACGACGGTCGAACGAAGAAATCGACGGTCACAATATCAGGCGCCTTAAACATCCTTTCCATCCCGACGTCCCAAAATAATCAATCCTTCCCCATCAACTTGCCTCCAGTACAAATACATGGGCAAACCATATCTCCTCAACAATATCCAAGCCAAATCCCATTCCAGGTACCGTCTTCAAGACAGTTTAATCATCCGTTTCAAATATTAGAACCCTATCCTACTTCCTCCCAACGTTTTGGTGATATCTTATCGATTCTTTCATCCTTCCTCCGTGAACTCCAAGAAACTATCAAACCCTTAGGGTGCTTACAGACTGGAGCTGCGATAAGAACGAAGAAGGAGAGCAAAGAGAAGAGCGAAGAGAGCTGAGAGTTGGCATTTCAGAGTGGAGCGAAGAGTCAGTGCGATTCAAATCCTTCTTGAGTATGGACGACGACTACTACTTCTTTGCGGAAAACTCGTCATTGAGATTGTGGTTCTTACTTGGGGGGCGAAAAGTAGAAGGGATTCACGAAATAAATCAATCGCGACATGAACACGGTGAATTCCACCATTTATATGAAGAACTTCGAAGTGATTCTATGAAATTTTATGAATATTTCCGCATGGATATCAAGACATTCGACTACTTGCTCAGTAAAGTACAACGCAGATTGCTGAAGAGGTGGCCGAACTGCATTTTAAATCCAATTTTACCTGTTGAACGTCTTGCAGTTACTTTAAGGTAAGTACAAATTTTTAATACAGGTTCGTACCGTAAAAGTTTTATTAATGAAGGTTTAATATTAATAACGTAATTATTTACTAAAAATTAACTTCAACGTTAAAGCAGACAAGGTAGGTTTATACAGGAATATTTACATACATATATTTTTTTTTCAAAGTAATATCGGAAACAAGTTTGCCTTTTTATTTATTTAAAATGCAATTACAAATAAAAATAAAACAAAAATAAAATAATACAATAAAATACAGGAATATATAAACACCGACAATGCATAACATAATTAAGGAGGGGAAGATATAAATGGTTCTTCGCCAGAATAATTGCTGAAATACGATGCAACAGAAGAAGGATTTGATAGTTCATGATCCGGATTATGTGGACGAGAAAATTGTTCATTTGAAGTGCGTGCGACATGAGCATAATGGATTGGCTGCATTTCACAGTTACCGCGAGCATTGGGTGGTCTCTTCGTGATAAAGTCGTACACAAGTTGCTGAATTTTAATTCTCAGTAGTAACTTATCAGCCTGAGGAAGGGGTTTGACATGTGGAAGTAGACTTTCGAAAAAAGCCATGTCCTCATCAGTTTTTTTTTAACTTTTACTTCTTAATTGAAACAATTCCAGTTTTCTTAGTTTAAGTTCGATTAATGCACGCCCAACTTCATCACTTGGTCTTTTACGTTTTCTTTGGGATAAACCTGGTGTTTCACTGCGATCAGATGGACAATGTTCAGCATCTACTTCTTCACAATTGGAGACAGTAGGATATTCTGTAGGCTCTGTGTCCAATGAATCGGTAGGAACTTCAGGTTCGGGCAAATTCCCACCAGCTGTGCGAACAGTGAATTGATCTTGCAGGAAAAGCAGGTTGTCAAAATGTTTCCACGGCGATTTCCAGTCTGCTTTTGACCCACCACCGTCACCAGAACGTGGCACTGGCTTCTTCTGAAATTCTTGACGAAACTTGTCACGCACGGCCTTCCATTTACCTCTCACTGCCCGTCCTGAAATGATAAACAAAATTATTTAATATTATATAAAGTAACGAAAACTGAGATTGAATTAAGATTCAATTGAAATCAAACTATTAATTTTTTTATATTTGTGTAATACCTACCTAAAATAGTTAAATAGTTTAATATAGTTAAAAAAATCGAATTAATATTTTTTTAAATTTATGTTCAATTTGTTTCAGGTATCTTGCTACTGGAGCGTCTTTGAAAAGTCTTGCTTTTACCTTTCGTATGGGCACAAGCACTGTCTCAAAGATCGTAGACGAAACCGCGGGAGCTATTTGGGACGTACTTCAACCTATTCACATACAAGTACCAACCGAAACGATGTTCAAGGACATTTCTCAACAATTCTTCGATAAATGGAATTTTCCCCTCTGCCTCGGTGCCATAGATGGCAAACACATCCGTGTCAAATGCCCAACAAATTCAGGGACTATGTTTTATATTTATAAACACTTTTTTTCCATAGTTTTGCAAGCTGTGGCCGATGCGAATTGTAAAATCATTGCTATTGAAGTAGGTGGGTACGGAAAACAAAGCGATGGAGGGACATTTCGCAATTCTTCCCTTTTCCAATTGATGGAATCAGGGCGTTTAAATACCCCTTGTGATAACGTCCTACCTACAACAAGCATTGTAGCCCCGTACGTTTTTCTAGGAGACGACGCCTATCCACTTCTGAGAAAGCTGTTGAAACCTTACAAACCTCCCGAGGAGGTCGTTTGACGTCAGAAGAAGAATATTTCAACATGCGGCTTTCTCGTGCGAGGCGAGTTGTTGAGTGTGCATTTGGTATTATGACTGCCAAATTTCGTATTTTGTTGAAACCTATTGAAACTTCTTTGGATTTGGCGGACAAAATCGTTAAATGCGTCTGTGTCTTGCATAACATGATAATTGAATTGTAAGGTAGCAACAGTCAAGACTTTTGTTTGTGCAAACAGATTACCTACTTCAGAGTGATAAAAATTGGAAATAATATGTACCTCGAGAAAATTTTATTTTGGATTACCTATATAGATATACCTATTTGTACTTTCTACAGAAAAATATATAGGTAGGAAACGAAATAAAAATAAATATTAGAAAATATGTAAATAAAACTTACTTGTTGAATTCATTGAACTGGCTACTTCATCCCACAACCTGTCAAGAATGTACCAGTTATGGTGCATCGGATCCCTCTGATCCCATAAAGGTTTTTTCATAAAAAATATGCCAATCAAATCATCAACATTCACGTTGTTGATGATGAATGTTGGATTCTAGCGCAATGTGGAACAACGATAAGAGCGAAGAAAACAAACTGACTTGATTTCTCCGCTCATAGCGCAGCTCTCATCTTTGCTTGACCTTGAAGCGCTGCCCCACTATGAACGCCTCCCTCTACCTACACACGTTTGTTTTCTTTGCTCTCCTTCTTCGCTCTTATCGCAGCTCCAGTCTGTAAGCACCCTTAGTTACCCTTCTCACAAGAGCCCTGTCAGAAATCACTTCCATTGTTCCTCGATGATCCAAAACTCCTTGGCAGTTCTTTTATGGAACGTAAATGGTTTGCTCAATCACAGAAATGAACTAGACATATTCTTACACGACAATAATATACACATTGCCCTAATTACCGAGACCCTCCTGACGCCTACCTCTTATTTCCACATCAAAGACTATATCACTTACAGAACTGACCACCACGACAAAACAGCCCACGGTGGTACTTGCATTCTTATCCATAGATCACTAACCCACACTTTTAATTCCTTCCTCTCCAACTGACACAACTCAGTCTACCTCACTATCCTATCCACCCTTCCATTTAACCTTACTATTTCAGCTGTATATTGTCCTCCAGGAAATAGCCTTTCCCAAAATATTCTGCAATCCTTATTCCAATCCTTTGGGCGGCGCTTCATTGCAGGAGGGGACTACAACGCTAAACACCACCGATGGGGCTGTAAAACATCCAATTCCCGAGGTAGTATACTTTCCCGTGTATCATCCTTAAACAATTGCCCCATCCTTTCACCTAACAATCCTACCTACTGGCCTACATCCCTAAGAAAACGCCCAGATATCCTCGACATATTTGTCACCTCTCAAATTCCTACTTCCCAAACTAGAATAGATTCTTTAGATGACCTTTCCCCAGATCATAGCCCAGTTTTGCTTACATTACATTCTACTCCTATTATCAAACCTTCTCCTTCATCATTGATAACTGGACGAGTAGACTGGGACAAATTCCGTTCGGCTTTAGAAAACCAACTTGACTTAAAAACTCCACTAAAAACATGTAAAGAAATAGATTCGGCAATAGAACATCTTACAAATTCAATACAAACCTGCATAACAGAAAACACTTCACAAATTAGAATTAAAATTTCAGAAAATATCTTACCACAGAATATTCGCGTTTTTATTAGTAGAGAAACGTCGCGCTAGGGCCAAATGGCATAGAACTCGGTATCCAACTGACAAAACCTATTATAATAAATTAACTAACAGACTTAAATCAGAACTTAAAAAACTAAAATTTGAAAATTTACATAAACAAACTGAACAACTAACTGTTTCCGATAAATCATTGTGGAACACCACCAAAAGATTGTTAAAATTCAAAACCTTCAATCATCTTCTCCTTACTCCAGCTAAAACCTGGACCAAATCTGATTTAGAGAAATCGCAGGTATTTGATATCCTAAATCCTAACCATGTAGAATTTATTGAAGCAGAACTGGCCATTCCTCTTCAAATGACCATTTCTCCTAAAGCCTTCCACCCTTCAGAAATAATAGCCATCATTCGTAAATTGCCCTCCAACAAAGCTCCTGGACACGACCTTATCACTTCAAGGATCCTCAAACACCTTCCAAGGAAAGCAGTATTATTCCTAAAACCCTTCCTCGTACCGACCTATTTCTCTCCTACCTATCATGGGCAAAATCCTTGAAAAGCTCCTTTTGAAACGACTTTATCCCATCCTTGATTCCAATCACATTATTCCTGATCACCAGTTTGGATTTCGCCAGTCTCATTCCACTATCCAACAATGCAATCGTGTGGTGGACGTTATCTCATCTGCACTGGAGCGCAAGATGTACTGCACGGGTGTCTTTCTTGACGTTGAACAGGCATTTGACCGAGTATGGCACCCAGGACTGCTTTATAAACTTCGCCAATTCCTTCCACCTACATATTTCCTCATCCTCCGTTCCTACCTTTCTGATAGAGTATTTAAAGTTAATCACAATTCTAAATACTCATCTATCTTTCCCCAGACCGCTGGTATTCCTCAAGGTAGTATCCTGGGTCCCATCCTTTATACAGTGTATACAGTATACTATCCTCACAACCTATGCTGATGACACCAGCGTGTTATCAGTCAATGATGATCCATTTGCTGCATCCCAGACCCTCCAGTCACACATCACTTCCCTTGAAGAATGGTGTCATAACTGGAGAGTTAAGATAAATCCCATTAAATACTAGCAAATAACCTTTACCCTACGTCGAAAACCTACCTCATCCTGTCCTCCTGTATCCTTTAATGCAGTACCATTAAATTATGTAGAACAGATAAGATACCTTGGTTTTTATCTGGACAAGTGACTTACCTGGAACCCTCATACAAGATTGAAAAGACAAGAAGCTGCACGTCGATTTCGACTATTACGAAACTTACTTGACAAACGTTTAAATCTCCCGATTCACTATAAAAAACTCATATATATGAAGATTATCAGACCTATTTGGACATACGGAATAGAGTTATGGGGATCCACCAAACCATCGAATTCTTCCCGCATCCCATCACTCCAATCCAAAATCCTTCGAAAAATCCTAGATGCTCCTTACTTTGTTACAAATGCAATCATCCACAACGACCTTAATATCCCATACGTCGCTGATTTGGCACGAACCAGATACCTCTCCTTTCATAATAAACTCACTGCTCATCCAAATCCACTTGTTACACAACTTGCTTCCCATTCCATTCCTGGCAATCCTCCGAGGCGTCTGAAAAGAAGATGGCCTCGTGATCTTCTTTTGTAAATATTCATTAGAGTACTACCAATGGTTAGTTTCTCTACAAATTGTATTCATGTCATTATATCTCATATATACCGCATATTTACTAGATGTGTTTTGTAATACAGTTGTAAATTTCTATTAATGAAAGAATAAAAAAAAATAAATAAATAAATAAAAAAAAAAAAAAATTCAAATCAATGAAATAATTTAAAAACAAAATCAAACAACAAACAAAAAAAGTTAGATGATCAAATATTAGGAACTAAATAAAAAAAAACATTAAAAAAAACACGATTTTTTATGTAAGACATTACCATCAACGAAATTTATTTTATCATACAAAGGCTTGCTATCAGGATTTTTGATATAATAAAAAAAAAAAAAAAAAAAATGAGAAAACGGTCAACTATTTTCCAAAATATTTACTTTCAATTGCAAATATTATTTTTTTAAATTGGTTAGTATCTCAAAAAAAAGATCCTACAACTTTGAAAAAAAAATATATATATATATATATATAACGTACCTCTTACCTGATGAACAGCTAATGTCAATTAAACCGATAGTCTCGAGGGAGAAAACAATTTACAGTCTAAAATTTCAGAACTACCGTTTGAACAAATACCGTAACGCGAACACTCGCTAGGTGAGAAAAATTCTCACCGAGCAAAAATTTTGAAGGAACAAATACCGTAGTAAATATCACATTAAATGTAAATATCACAGTAAATAGCACAACTAGCTTATTGTGCATGGCGGTGCCCTTTGAAGAAGTCCTTTATCTCCAGTTAGACAAATAACTATAACTATTTTAGTTTTCCGGGGTTTTGCCGCCAGCGTGAGAGAAAATCTCACCCAGCGAGTTCTCCCGGGTTAAAAAATATTTTACTATAAACTGTTATTTGCAAATTGATGATTATAACAAGAATAAGGCATTGTCACAAGAGCACACAAAAAATTATATCAGTAATTAAAAAACTTGTAACAAGCTGGATTAACCTTATTAATGAATCAGCCACCACATGTTATAAAGAATTAAAATAGTGAAAACTATACAAAAAATTTAATGATCACTGGAACTTCCATCAAAAAACATTTCCCTATTTGGGTGCAAAGGCATGATTTATGGCGTTAGTTATGGCATGATCCATACTTGATTTCCTAAGAGATCTCGGTACTTGTCTGTTTCAATGTCCGTTGACACCAGCGCTCAGGTGTCACTTACCTCAACTATTCCCATACTGTTATCGTAACCTTCCCTGCGTGTTTTGAATTACTGTGTTCTGAATTGTTATTGCGTAAAGAGTATCTATTTCAATATGACTTGGAATTTGAAGAAGATTTTTCACATGGTTACTAACGAAAAATTAACTATCCTATTTTTTCAGGAGCGAAATGTCATTCCGAAGAAAATGTCTTGGGCAAATGGGCATAATATGAAGCTTCGATTCGGGGTACAAATTAGATGGAAATGCCATTCTAAAGGATGCAACAAGAGCCTGGGTGTTCGTAGTTAGGGAAAAGTACTTTGCCATTGCAAGATATTCTTCTTTTCTTGTTATTTTTTATTTATATTGGAAGATATTATTCTTTTTAAGCAATGTTGTTTGAAATAAATGTTTTATTTTTGTCTAAGTGGATTTTCTTCACATGATTCTCATTCATTTCATTTCCTAAAAATGTATTGTATGATAATGAAAGGCAATGTCTATTTCGAATTCATTGTAGGCATCATAACCTGACATGGTAGAAATAGTTGAGTTAAGTGACACCTGAGCGCTGTTGTCAACGGACGTTAAAACAGACAAGTACCGAGATCCTTCCAGAAATTTATCTTCAACCAAACAATTTCTTTTTTTTTTCATTGAACACTATCAGTGAATGTGCTGAATATAATGACTGAATGAATTTAGTTTTGAAGTAGTTAGTGACTCTAGTACAGTAGGTATGTGTAAGTCTGCATGCAGTGTTCTAATACTTTCGTACCATAGAGATCGTTCAATTGTCGCAGTTTGTAATATAACTTTTTTGGCTGATCCGTAAATCTGTAATAATTAAATCCAATTGTGTTTCAGTAAGTGTATACAAAGGCTCTGTCTGAATTTTAGGATCTTCGTAGCAGGGAGAACAGCAGTTGTACACGCTTATTTATATTAAACCGCATCCGTTAAACATCCCTGCCTCATGTCATCCTTTCATCGAATGTTAGTCCTCAGTATCCAAAATAAATAAAATTACAAAAGGAAGTAATTTTTTTATTATAGTTGTCTTCATACAAATGATTTAACTTCAGCTTCTTATTATTCCGCAAGCCGGTCTCCACGAAACCTACCTGACCAGCGCTACACAGATTAGTTCGATCCTTACCTTCACTTCGAGTTTACATTTATCGATAGTTCATTATTATAACCTCACATGTAAACAATCACTTCTACAGTTTCAACTAGGATTGTGTTCTTTACTGTTTTATATTGATATTTAGTCTTTTTAAATGTAAATAGGTGAAATAGAAGTTAACAACATGAGTTTCATAAAGGATTAAGTTAAATTCATGTTTTCTTATTTCCTCTTATCTAATATGTAAAAGTGTTATAAAACTTAAGAAGATTAATTTCTACATGGATTTGGTGTTTCATATATTTACATTTGTTATATCAATTTAAGTGATAAAATTTCAGTATACATATTTTGTGAATGGATTCTTTGTCATCCATATTACTTATTGCCCTAAAGTGGGACAGATTGTATGATTAATTTAATAAAATATATCGATCTAAAAATAAATGTAAGAAAGTATATCACAAGTTTCATATTTTCTTATTTCCACTTCCCTTGAGAAAATATAGCAGAAATTAACATCATAACTTTCAACAAGGATTCTGTCTTTTATATATTAATAATTTGTTATTTACACTTTCCTGACATCAGAAAGTTTATCAGGAGTTAATATTACCGGTGGTTTAGCATTATATTAATTCTGATTTAATAAAATATTAATTCAAAATTGATTTAGTGTCTTATATTTTGATATTTTCTTATGTCCACTTCATTATTTTTATATTTCTCATTTTAATATCAGAAAGTAAACAGAAGTTAAAATTACTTTGAACTAGGATTTAGAGTTTCTCCGTACATGAATGAGAATAACCTTTCCTCTCGAAAAGTAGCGATTAAAACACCGAAATAAATCGGAACAGGGTTAGAATCTATAAAAGGTATTCTAGGGGCTGGAGACCGGCTTGCGGAACGGTACCAAAAAAAGAAATTAGATCGCTGTTAAAAAATCCGATGGAATTATCCTTTTTGCATTAGCTAGATGATGAACATTAGTAACGAAGCTATTTTCGTGTGAGAGCGGCCATTGGCTCTTTGATCTAATTAATCGGAAGGAAAATTGCAGAAATATTAAACGGGAGGGAAGTTCGTGGCGAGGCTGGACGTAGCCTTGGGCGTGGCTTCCTGCCCCTGGATTTATCGAATAGCCCGCCCTGCCAGGAAATTACTTGAGTAACGAGGGAGGATTGTCTTAGCGGCGTTCCAACTTCTCAGCAATAGCAAAAGGCTTTCAGATTTAGCATCAGTCGGGGTGAATCACACTCTAAATTCACTATAAAATGTTAAATAAAACAAAACACTCTCGCCCGTAAAAGATTGACCAATAGTAAGATGAACATGAAATAGAAACTATAACACCATAATAGTATCATAAGAGGCAATGATATCAAAGCACGATTCTATCGAAATCGTCAAACCCGTACAGCATCCACATTAGTCCAGTAAAATAAGGCTCCAAAAGTCCGTTTTCAAGAAAAAAAAACTGCCGAACTTTTATTCTCAACGGATCTTTATGTTTTTTGGGCTGCTGAATCTAAATCTGAAGTTTGCTACCACGGAAAACGTCGCACATAGGGGTATTTTACAAATCTAGGCGGCCAAAATTATTTGATGCCAGTTTACTGTCAAAAATATTCCTGGAAAATTTTCGTATAAAATTCTGTCTGTATAGCTTGAAATAATCTGCCACTTTTGTTCAGGAAGCTAGTAAGAGAGATGAAACATGCTTTTGAACATACAAATCCCGGGCGTGCAATATAGATAAACTAAAAGAAACAGCATCGGCATCAATGTAATTTTTATTTTTTTTTATCAAATCATTGAATTCCACAGATGTAGGACCTCATGGTTGATGTTAATGTGACGGTATTACACACATTTGCGTCAATCAGAGTACGTGACACGATATGTTTCACAGTATAGCAATTGTTTTTCAGTGCGAATAAGGTGCTTTTTAATAAATTTAATTAATTAAAGAAATTATTTGAAATGTTTTTATCAACAAATCGTCTTCTTTAAAGGATTTTTTTTTTTTCATTTGATCAGCTTTCTTCCATCTCTGATTAAATTTAGATTTTAAACAGGAAATTGGTACTTCTTGTCCTTTAACTGGTCCACTAAAATAGTTCCCAATATTTAAAATATGCCTTAATTGTATCTAATTTTAGTTCGAAATTGGGAGGTATTGCTCCTGTATGCTATCGTTCAGAGATTTCCGGGACTCTCTTCTCACTCCTGAACCAATGGACACATACAAAAAAAATTGAAGATCCTGTTAAAAGAATTTTAATATTTAATTTAGTTTTTTGTAATTTTCTCATTGTCATGTTTGGTGCCGCTTAAATCGAAAAGGTGCGGCTGATTTGAACATTATTATTTGACAAAAGGTCCAAACTTCCTAAGAAATTGAAATGACAGCCGGGACGCACCCTTTAGTACAACAAAAACACTAAAATATGCTACAATGTGGTTGAAAATAAACGAAAAATACAGTTTTTTTGAAACAGCCGAAATGGCACTGATACATTAATTGATAAAATAATAACCACTTCAAAAGCGTGTTTCATCACCTGCAGTTTCTAGCTCAATAACTCTATTTATGAAGAATATCACTAAACATAAGAAAACCCCTTTTAACTGAAGTGATTACACTTAGAAAGCAGAGAGAGATCCGTTGGTTTGGCGCGTTGGGGCAGTTACGATTTGTCGTACAACTTAAGTATTTCAGGGAAGGAAGGGACAAGGGTCCCATAATGTCCTCTGTTTATCCAACTTTATAAATAGCTTGGTTTTATTAACCTTATGTGGATTTTATAAAATCGACTTTTGGCCGCCTAGATTAGCCAAATACCCCTATGTGCGTCGGCTTCATACCCAAAATCGCAAAAAAAGCCCACAATACCAGCTATTTTCGTTTTTTTTACCTCTAACAGGAAAACGAAGCTTTTTTTCGCAGAAAGTCTTAAAATATTTATTGTAGCTGGGATTATTACCTACGAAATGAAAAAAACTACTCCAAAATCAGACCATTTACCGCGAAGATATGGCCTTGGGAAAAAGAGTAGGAATTGGCCTACTGGCGGTCAGTCCCACTTCTCCGCGAAAACATCTTTGTCGTACTTTTTTGTTTATAGCTCCGAAACTATTTGTCCGATTCAAAATTACTTATTTTCATCATAAAGCCGATTAAATTTACTATTACACTATTATATATTAAGTTTTAATAATTTTCTTTAAAAGTATGCTAAAAAAACGCGTACTGTTGTGAAATCCACGTTTTTTTTGCACATTTTCCACTATAACTTCGAAACTATTCGTCCGACTCAAAATTTCTTTTTGTATAACAGCTGGTCAAATTTAATATTAGTCTATATATGAAGTTTTAATTGAGTCTCTGGAAATACACACGCCAGAACGCTAAAGATCCCGTACGCTTATGAAATCCACGTTTTTTTTGGCACATTGTCCTCTATAACACCGAAACTATTTGTCCGATCCGAAATTTCATTTTTTCATCTCAAAGCTAGTTAAATTTCCTATTAGATCATATATATATGTGTGTAATTTATATTAAATTCGGTCAAATACCCACGCCAGCCCGCAAGAGGTGGATGGAGGAGCGCAGGGTAAGGTAATGGATATAGGTGGGTTTTTTGGTTTGAAATATGAGTGCACCTAGGATGTATTGACGTCGGAAACTAGTGAAAACCAAGGTTTAAAAACTACTAAATCGAAGGATGTTGCATGAGTTCTGCCTTTCAGATCTTGAAGAGCCTCTTCCAACCCAGCAAACCCTTCTTTATGAGAAATTGCTAATTATGATTCGTTTCCTAGTAGATCGTCCCCCCATTTTCCAGCCTTCTCGTAGAAATGCTCATACGAAGATTGCCTGATGTCTTGTTCTTCTATTGAATGTTTATGAAAAGAAAAATAAATAAATAAAAATAATACATTATAATATAGAATTTAAATAAAAAATGGAACTCTCGGTTGATCGAGACTCAGTTAATCGAGTCCTGAGTGTATTACGGTGAGGGGATACAAGAACTTTAATAGTTTAAAACTAATTTTCTATCATTTGTCATAAATTTCTTAGCAAATTTTCTAGGTTTAATGATAATAATTAAAGATCGATGTAGATAATTTGAATCTCCGCAGTGCTCCTCCATCTTTCCTACTGATTAGGATCAGTAATGAACTTTGCGACCCATATGTTAGAGGGGCCACTGTGACCCAGATACAGGAAAAAGAATAGGTCAGCTTAGCCTACTAAATAGTCCAATTTGAGTTGGGTTCGGTTATAAAGGGCGGTATTAGGATTATTAAGGCTGTGGAACACGCTCCCTCCTGTCGCAGCTTTTCCTTCGGGTCAAGGATCGCCACGCCACTAACGGCTTCTAGGAAAACAGGTTTCACTATTATTAAACCGTTTAATTTATCGAGAACGATAAAGTGCAGAAGTTGAAAACAAACCTGAAGATTTTGTTTATTTTGACAAATAAACCTATTCAAAAGTAAACACAATTTTTTGATATGGGTTTGTCTTTTGGATGGGGCTCTATAGTTTTCTTGTGTTACGTTTTTTTTTTACCCAAACTTTTTATTCACCCTCAAAAAAGTATCATTTTGACACGCTCTAGCTCTGTTGGCGTTGGGATCGAAAACTTGAGGACAGCTTTCTGATCAGAAATTTAATGGAAAATTACAATTAGGATTGATGAATCAATGCCACTTCTATTGGGATTATTTATACTAGTTTCGAATGCTAACATTCATCTTCAGTTCTAAAACATACATAATTTTCAACACGTCAGTACCATGTTACATGGGTTATATATATATATATATATATATATATATATATATATATATATATATATATATATATATATATATATATATATATATATGCTAAAGTTTTCAAAAATGTAAGACAAAAAATCAAACATTGGTACTCACCTGAGGAGATCTAAGATATATTTAAAATACGAGGGTGATCTGAAAAGTTTCCGACCTCAACGTGTAGGTGGCAGCACTCCTAAATATGGTAGTGCATTCGTTTCTCTAGTGCAGGGGTCTCCAAACTACGGCCAGTGGCATCAATCCGGCCCGTGACAGCTATGCGACGCACCCTTAAAATTCCAACAAAGATGAGTTTTGATATTTGTTCTTAAATATATCACTACACTGTAGATCGATAATTTCAAGTTGAAGTTCTGGGGCTAGTGTTTCAATGTTGGTATCAAAAGGATTTTGAAAAATCTTAATTTTATTTGCAATGACGAAGTCTGAGAAACGAGTATCAAAGTTTATATTCGAATCACTCAAAGATTTGGCTGCAAAAGCGACGGAAAACTGAGTTTCAGTAGTGTGGCTGAATATTTCACATGTTCTAAAATGTGTGAATCATTTTTTACGCAATTGTGATTGAAACGGAATTATTTTCTGTCGGAACAATTTGATATAAGTTTATATATCAGGGAGAAGCTGGCAACCTCAAATTGAGTTCGTTCATATGTTTTGTTAAATCGACGAAAGCAGAATGCTAACTTCCACAGCCATTCGCTATTTTATAATTCGGTTGGATTACGACACTTTTCATTCAAATAAATTTCGATCACTCCTAGAAATTCAAAGAAATGCATTACCAATTTCTGCGTGTAAACTACAGATATCGTCAAGCGTCGTGGTCGTAACATTACAGCACAATAGTCATTGAAATTATAGATACTGACAGAAAAATTAAAATGATGGTGGCCCTTGGAACTATCGGAAGTAATCAGTAAGGCCCGAAGGCTGAATGTTTGGAGACCCCTGCTCTAGTGCATTCGTTGTTCATCTATTGAAAGTTACTCACCAAAGTTTCAGCCATTATGGACGCGCAATTGTTATGTAACAGTCGTTTGAGTGAGTGTTTTTGTGAAAATGGACAAAATCTGTCATTAAATATTTGTTTTTGAAAGGCAATTTGCCTACTCAAATCAAAGATATGGATTCAGTTTTTGTGGACTCTGCACCATCATTTACCACAGTGAAATTTTGGGCAGCTGATCGTGGCCGTAAGAGCCTGGGAGACGATGAACGTTCGGGACGTCAAAAAACTGCAAGTACCGACGAAAACATCGCCGAAGTTCACCAAATGGTGCTAGACGACCGCAGAATTTAAGTGAGAGAGATAGCAGAGATTATGAACATGTCAAAAGAACGTGTTTGTCATATATTAAATCAACATTTTGGCATGAGAAAGTTGTCCCCGCGTAGGGTGCCGCAGTTGCTTGAATGAGCATTTCTAACGCTCTGTTGGCGCGATAAATCCGAGATTTAGCGCCGATTAATTACTGCAGATGAAACTTGGTTCCACTATTATACTCCTGGAACAAAAATACAGCCCAAAAAGTGGAGTGCAAAGGGGGTTACCAGCTCCAAAAAGAGCAAAACTGTTTTTTTCGGCTGGGAAAGTGATGGCGACTAATGTAATTTATTTTTTTTTTTATCATCAAAAAAGGTAATCCAGAGACTTGATGGCAATAACCCTAGCCCAACTCACTGGGCCATCAAGTCCCTGGATTACTTTTTTGTGATAATGACAAACAAGCCAAAAAGAAAAACAACTGAAAATATAGATGTCATTCATAAGTTATCATTGTAGACAGGTGATTGCCAATGAATTGTAGTTTTACATTATTCTTCAAGTACATTGAATAAATATTATTTTGTTCTTAGGAAAAAAAAAAAAAAAATAAAAAAAAAAAAAAAAAAAATATATATATATATATATATATATGGATAAATTTCTTGACTGTTACTATTAAATGTTTAGTAAGGTTCTTGAGGTTCAGTCATAAAATAAAAAATCAACTATTTTGGCGACGTTTCGAGACTATATTGTTCTCATAATCATGCCCTCCAGTGAAAAAAAAACAGGTTACAATAAAATTATATAAGTTATACAAGTTATTTCAAAACATAAAGTTAGCTATAGTACAGGTAGGTATATAAAAACATGTGTAGGGTAATACAACTATATATAATTACAGAATATAGAGGAGTATGAAGCTACTTACAATGTTACTAGTGGATATGAATAGACTAATATTAGAGTTACAGTCTAATATTGTTTATGAAATTCCATGTGAAGATAGTTGTGGTAAGTCTTATTTTGGTACATCGGAACAACATCTTAAACGACGAATGTATCAACATAAATACAGTTGCACGTCTATAAATAAAAACCCGAACAAACCTGACCAAACAGTTCCCACCACACATTACAGGCAAACAAACATACTTTTAAATTGATTTCCCCAAAATTATTCACCATGAACAAAATAATTTTAAAAGAAATATTAAAGAAATGATAACCATAGAAAAATTTAAAAACCGCGCAATAAACAAAAATCAGACGTTTTAAATCTTAACACCTGTTATTCCAACTTAATACATTCAGACCAATAATATACATTTACATTTATATACATCAGACAAACCATTCTTCCATTTATTAGTATATTACACTGAAATATTTTTGTACCTGCATCTTTGGGAATATCCACACAGTCCTTTTAACTTAATTTTTAAGAAATAGGGTTTTCCCCACTAACCCTTGTTAACTGTCTGTTTAAACTCACTCCCCTAGGTTAGTTGTGTACTAGAATTGTTAGTCTATTCATATCCACCAGTAACATTGTAAGTAGCTACATACTCCTCTCCTCTATATTCTGTAATTATATATATTTGTATTACCCTACACATGTTGTTATATACCTACTTGTACTAACTTTTATAGCTAAAGTTATATAGCTAACTTTATGTTTTGAAATAACTTGTATAACTTATATAATTTTATTGTAACCTGTTTTTTTCACTGTAGGGCATGATTATGAGAACAATATAGTCTCGAAACGTCGCCAAAATAGTTGATTTTTTTATTTTATGACTGAACCTCAAGAACCTTACTAAACATATATATATATATATATATATATATATATATATATATATATATATATATATATATATATAATAAAAACAAATGCTTCACCAACAAAAACCAATGATCCCTTATGATAAGATAGAAAAACAAAGACACTAACAAAAATATTTTTATTTCCTCACCAAAGCTCATTAAAATTAACTACAAAAATAATGGTTAAAAATATAAATCACAGATTAATCCAATTATAATGTGATATAATTACAAATGACAAAAAAGTAAATAAAGTAGAAATATATATAAGGTGGAGTATAATTGTAAACTAATACAGATGGCATAAGAGATTAACAGATGGCACTATAACATATGGCACACATATTTAAAAAGGAACAGATGTTTGAGTTCTAATAATAATTATCAAAACTTATGTGTAATAATAAGGATAGATCTAACTTGATTTTCATCAGTTTTTCTATTATAAATGTATTTATTAATTTAAGAATAAAAATACAGTTTAAGTTTCAAGATTTTATCACAATTTCAGACTGTTTTTCTTTTATATTAATTCAAATTTATTTAATCATATATTGCACATGATAATAAAATCATATTCATTTACTACATAAATATGTATAATCAGGACAAAAAGGCCGATAAGAAAATATAATATAAACTTTGGTCAACTATAACAAAAAATAAAGCAATATATTCTCAACAAAGTAATTATATATTTAATAATTACAACAATCTAGAAACAAAAACAATAATTTTAAATGAAAACAATACAAAAATATTTAAGTAGGGTAAACCAGCCAGTTATTGACACCCCTAAGGTAATATTTGGAAATATTCATACTAAAATTATAGAAAGCATAGTCCAATAAAGCTGAAATTAGCAGTAATTTTTCCTTAATCCCTATACTTTAAGCTAAGCAAGGAAGTTCACACCAAACATTATTCATGGAATGTATTTTACAAGATAGTGACAGTAAATTATGTAAAATCAGTTATCGATACCCTATGGATATCTTTTAAAATACGGACGGAACTGAAAATACTTTTCAAAGTTGACTTATAGGATTTAAAAGGAATTTTATGATTTTCTTTTTTTGGCTTAATATTTTAACAGGCATCTTTAGGTACAGTCCTTTAAGGACCTCAAAAACTTTTAATTTTTTAAATAACATTAGAAAATATCCTTGAACGGCTGTTACATTCAATGAATTTTCTTATGAAATTATCTAAAAATTTTAAAAGAACAAATGTCGTGTATAAAAAATATAATTCATATATTATCAACAAATAATGAGATATAAAAAAAAGTAAGAGGAATGTTAATTTTTCAAAAAAAAAAAAAAAAAAAAAAACAAATGATTCGATTGAATAATATCTTATAATAATCCATAACCATAATTAAACTACTTATATAATTTCATTTAATACTCTACAGATGTTCTAAATTATCCCTCAGTCAGAAACGTATCAAATACAGTTATTTACTATTAAACCGTTATAGATTTACACATGCCAAAAGGACAGATATTTGCAAAATATAGACATTTTAGTCCATATTGTTAAACCTAATGACAGACTCCCTAGATATCACAAACCAAATTCATTCAGAAGAACTACAAATGTTTTTATGATAAATTAACATGTTAACAGACTAGCACAAAATATGGCAACAGAAATTCCTAATATGGCACGGTGGAGGCATAAGAGGAGCTGGTGAGAGATCTCTAGAGTAATATTTAAAATCAACTGGTCAGGAATATGAACCTTTTTGTGGTGCCTCCCTCATGCCAACCACTGTCACAATTATCGTTTCTATATTATTAAATTTATGTATTTAACCCAGGAAAACTTGCTGGGTGAGATTTTCTCTCACGCTGGCAGTAAAACCCTTTTAATCGAAAAACTAAAATAGTTGGTAAGATCCACATTTGTCAAGCTGGAGATGGAAGACTTCTTCAAAGGGCACCGCCATGCACAATAAACTAGTTGTTCTGTGACCTTCACTACGGTGGTTGTCCCTTCAAAATTTGTGCTCGGTGAGACTTTTTCTCACCCAGAGATCGCTCACGTTACAGTTTTCGTTCAAACGATAGTCCTGAAATTTTAGACTGTAAATTGTTTTCTCACTCCAGAATATCAGTTTAATTGGCATTAGCTGTTCATCAGGTAAGAGGTACGTTGTATTTTCTTTTTTTTTCAATGTTGTAGGATCTTTTTTTTGAGTTTCTAACCAATATAAAAAAATAATATTTGCAAATGAAAAGTCAATATTTTTGGAAAATTTATCATTTCTTTTATACCTTTTTTTATTATTTCATAGAAACCGTATCCCAAAATCCTGACAGCAACTTTGCATGATGAAATAAATCCCGTTTATTGCGATGACTGACATAAAAAATTGTGTTTTTTAAATTTTAGTTCCTAATATTTGTTTACCTTTTTTTTGTTTGTTGTTTGTTTTTATTCTTAAATTATTTTATTAATTTGAAATTTTAGAAAAAAAATTTTGTGTGTGACTGTAATATAATAATTTAATTTAACATAATACTTTTTTTTTTTTTAAATTATTTTATGTTTAGCTTATTTGTCTTCTCTTAAAAACATAATATTAATTTTATTTGGTGTTTAGGAATTGGTATTCTCTTCGAAAAGTCAAAAGTTTGAGCGTGAGAGAAAATCTCATGTGCGGGTTCTCGTGTCTTAACTAGTAACTCTAGCGAGTTCTCCTGGGTTAAGGCGCAATAAAATTAAAAAAAAAAAAAAAAAAAAAAAATCTATAAGAATAAATAGTTAATTATTACTGAAATGTTTCATTTTCACAATAAAATTTATATATATATATATATATATATATATATATATATATATATATATATATATATATATATATATATATTTTTTTTTTTTTTTTTTTCTTACAACCTTTTTATTTTAATTTCAGTCAGATTTAAAAAAAAAAAAAAAAATGAATACTCAAATTTTAAACTATAAAAAGATGAAAATATATTCTTATTAATAAACTTAAATTCTGAGATTTTATTTTTAAGCCTACAAGGGAAAATCATAGTTAAAGATGAAATTCATCATAAGTAGAAATAAATTTTGGGTTTAAATATCACAATGATAATTAGTTCTTCATCAGACTTATGTTATTAGGAATGCTAAAAAACATTTAATAAAAAATGTAAAATATGGCCACAAGTTTTAAGGATAAATAATACATCAGTATAGGACTTCAATGGAAGTCTTGGACCCTAAAAAAAAAAAATAAGTAATACATACTTAAATAAGTAGTTGATTCGATTTGTGTGTGTGTGCATGTTTGCGTGCGTGTGTTTATGTGTTTATTTTTAATATATATATATATATATATATATATATATATATATATATATATATAATATATATAAATATATATATATATATATATATATTATATATATATATATACAGTGGAGTGTCGATTATCCAAACGTCAATTATTCAAACATTCAATTTACGGAACCATTTTTAAAAAAAAAATGTAATTATAATTAAATTTATCATATAATTACTTATTTGTATTGTTGAAATATGACATAACAGGAATAAAAAATAATCATTTCTCATATACTGCAAAAAATGAACTTAAAACTTCCAAACCTACAAATTTTTTTAATGAGAACTGTATACCTATATATTGAACTGTTTATTGGATCATTTCATTTGCTCTTTTGGATTCCTTCGTATTCATTTAGTTGGTAATAAATAGCTCACCTTCGGTTTTAAATTGTTTTTTTTTTCAGGAATACATCGCATTTGTGATAACTTTTTGTTTTAAAATTACAGCATGTCAACAAAAAGAAAACGAGAGTTTTTTTTTCTTTCATTAAAAGACAAAATGGAAATCATTATGTCGCTAAAGAATGATGAATCGGGTCAGGTATTAACTATCATGTCCGGGGTAAGTAAATCAAAACAGGAATTAAAAATATGTATATATAATTTTTTTTTAACTAATTTTTTTTTTTAGTTCGAATAATCGATGCTCTACTGTATATATATTTATTCATTTGATATGCCTATTGTTAAGATTTGTTACAAAAATTTGAATATCATTGCAATAAGTTACTAGCATATCATTTTTTCCAACAATTATGAATTATATCTTATAGAAGAAAGTTGGAAATGCACTGAAAAAAAAGTAAGATAAGATAAACAAATTTTGTGATCTGTGAACGCTTCCCACATGTCTTTTCTAGCATCTAACTAACAGTCAACATATAATTACAATTCAACATGACTTATAACAGGCGATTCAACATTTTCATTTAATCCGAGAGAGTCCCAGAAAGTTTCTTCTCCTAATTCGTCAGACAAAGTGAGCTGTAAGTCATTTGGACCTCTAATGTCAGTATAAACGATCTGAGGTAATTGCTGTTGCACTGGCTGCCAGTTTTCTCTCCAAGAGACCTAAATATTTGAACAAACATATGAAAAGCACATATCTCATAATATATGTTAAGATAAAAAAAAAAATAATATCAAAAATTCACCATACCCATTAGCAGCAAACATAGCCCAAACATCCAACATGAGTTTTGAAACTTGAAGATCTTTCTCAGTATTTATAACATTTTTAGCTCCGCCTAAATATCCCAGAGTGTAATAAGTGTCGTCACCATGGCATACACCTGATGAAATAAAATCAGCAATCAAATTGACTCAACTCAAATAACCTTTTGAAAACAATAATTTTAATTTTATAGTCATTTTAATTTTATTTTAAAACTAGTATTAAGTCTACACTAGAATTAGAAAAGAATAAAGCTTTAAACTTTTTAGACCTAGAAATCCCTATTAAAAATAACAGCATGAACAATAATGCCAGAATACCACTAATACAAAAAAACTCGCACCCTTGGCATAATTTACTGCCTTTTAAACATATCTCTAAATGAACAAAATTATAAAAAAAAGTTCAAACCATAAAGTACACTATAGTAAGCAATAACAGACACAGTAAAATCGCAATAGAAAATATTTTTAAAAAAACTATGAATGATGTATATACTTAACACTCCCTAAGGACAAATCTACCCTGAAGAAATATATTTTGATACCACATTACAGTCCAATATCCACCAAAGTCAGAAAATAATTAAGGAAATGGAGTTTAAACCCTGCATTTATAATAGATAAACCATTGCGGTCTTATTTTCATTCATCTAAAGACAAAATAGGCCTTTCAAAAAATGCAGTGCATATGAACTAAAATGTAATGAATGACTCTGAAGCTAAATACATGAGAAAAACTGGACAATCGGTTAATCAAAGATTAAAAGAACATACAATTATTCCAACTCTGTCCCATCCATCTACATGAAAATAGACATAAATTCGATAAAGAATCAGGAGTGAAACTAATACATCAAGTATTTATGTATTAGAAATAATAAAATCATTCAAAAAACTTTAGATTTTTGTTTCAATGACCAGATAAATATTTCCAATAGTCCCATTTTAAATTTGTTTCAAACAGGAACAGAAAAAAACAACAAGTTATAGGAAAAACCCAAGGACTTATCTGGATCTTCCTGGCCCTCTCCTCCCTCCCTTCCCAGTTTCCAACGTCAATATTTCCAAGGTGCACTCATATTTCAAACCTTGAAAACCAAAAAACGCACCTATATTCATGACCTCCTTACTCTGTGCTCCTTCATCCACCTCTTAAATACTAGAAACCCAACCCATCAACCAGTACATACACTCCTGCGCATTGGACTGCATCCTTTGAAAAATCCTTTATTATTCATGTTTCCTCTTTATGGAATTCATTGCCCATCTCAATTCAAACTTACTTCTTTTAACCTGTTCACTGCTACTAACACAGATCTGTGCGCTGGCCCACTGTGCCCGTAGTGCTACCAACACAGATCTGTGCGCTGAGTAGGGCATGCCTCCAGTGCTACTAACACAGATCTGTGTTTCTGAACGGCTGCTACTCGCACATATTTGTGCGCCGCAGAAACAACATTTAGCGACTTCCAAATAACAATGAGACTCTTAGGAAGGCCAACAGAGAATGTCAGCACCCTCCTTTTCAATTTTAGGCTGCCTTTTGACAGTTAGTTTTAGGCCTTTTATACCAGGTTTTTGTAACCCTTTTTACCTGCTCAACTGTTTTAGTCTAGTTTGATCTCTCAAACACGATGTTTAGGAAACGTTTTTATTCTAGTTCTGAATTATTAGATCTGTTACAGAACAGTGATTAAGATGAAAAAAGTTGTGATGAGTGTTCAGATTTTGAAGATTCAGATGTTGAAGAAGAAACTGTTCAAAAGACATAAAAAAAGAAAATTAACGATGTATTGTTGTGAAATATGCGATATTCCTTAGTGTTTGTTACCTTGTTTTAAGGTTTATCATACACAACGAAATTATTAATAAATAAAATTTTTGAAAAAATTAGAATTAAAAAAAGTTTAAAAAAATTTTTTTTTTAACTCAACCAATGCTGGTCTAAAGTACGGATGAAAAAACAGAGGATGGGAATTTATTTTATATATAACTAGAAGAAATAATATTTCGTTCGTAAGTTGGCAAAAAGAACTCAGCACTGGGTGTTTATACGGGCAATAATCCGGTAGCACCCAGTCAAGGCCAAGCCTTATACCGCCCCGCAGCGAACAGGTTAAACATCATCTATTTTTTCACCTCCTGAATTTTCAATCTTCCAAGCAAATGTAAAACATGAATATTTATGTTATATACATTATAATAGTATACATAAGATGTACCCCTTTACAAGATTTCTCATTTATTTTGTAACTTATAATTTAATTATTAATCATTTTTTATTATAATTAATTATCATAGCCAGACGATTGTCCTATTTACTGTAATCATATGTTATTCTGAGGGGGGCAAGCTGTCCCAGAATAAAGTTCATTCTCTTCTTCTTAACTTTTTTGATTTTCATTTTCTTCTTCTTACATTTTTGATATCTTCCAGAAGTCTGTTTTCCTTCCTTAGGTAAGGAAAAATATAATAGATTTCTAGTCTTACATTTTAAAAAAAAACTAAAATATATATATGATCTATGTCACAAAGAGCTGATGTTTTGAAAATTTTGTATATTTTTATTTTTATATAATATTATATTTTAATATTATATTTTATATACACAGTGGATTCAAATCTGAGAACAGCTAGACAGAGTTTAAGCAATTTTGAGGGCAAAGTAATTTTGAGTAAGGCAATCTTGGTCATCAGGGACCAAGCCCTTTTCCACGACAACACCCAAGCACATTTTACCAAAGAAAAATTACCGGACAGCAAGGAGTAAATATTTAGCCTCTTTCTGCGTGGAACCCAGATATTCATAATCAGATTATGTTTTGTTTGAATCAATGGATTATTTTTAAGCTGTGGAATCTTCTTTAATTACAATGACATCAAAATTGGATGTGAACAGTACTTTGCCTCCAAACCAAAGGAATGAATAATGCCGACATCAAATCCAATTACTGAACGAAAGATCAGGGAACGACATCAAACCCAATTACTGAACGAAAGATCGGTGAACGTAGTTAAAAACAATGGATTTTAATTTAATCCACCGGCGGGCGCGTCCATGGGAGTTACATGACCGGGCGCATGCCGCGCTTAGTGCGGCATGTCAAAATTCCAGGTTTTTATATTGAAATATATGTCTTGGGTAAGCGGAAAATGATTATTAGTAAACAAAAACTAATTTATTTAGACATGTTATTATATAAAATATTGCTATTTAAAATGCAACATGTATAATACTTTTTAATGTTCAATTATCAATATAACAAAAAACAAAACGAAGTATATAGAATATAATAATGACAAAACGTAGGAATCACAATATATTCAAATAGGTAACATAATTTCGTTGGTAAAAAAAAAAGTTATTCGTCCTCTGAAATCTAGAGTTCATCGTCTTCTTCTAGCTCAGTGTTGTCAGTATTTGCATTACAGGATTGACATATTGTTTCCTGAATAGAATGCTTCTTGCAAACGTGTTTGACCCATTTCTTGCATTTAATATAAAAATACTATTCATAGAAAATAATAAAAACATTAACTTTTTTAGGAAAAAACCAGTTCCATAAAAAGAATAATTTGAAAGATCAAATGTACATGAAATGCTGGTATATTTTCTGAACCGAGATATGATGAATATAATAATACAAAGTAGTAATTATACTTACATGTCAGTTGTTGAAAAACGGGTGAGGAACAATGTCGATGAGGGTTTGGAAGACACTGAAAAACAGTTGCGAGACCGGGCGCAAGCTGCAGTGTGTGGGGCTACTAGGAACTCTCTTTTTGAGAGCCCGATTGTGACCGAACCATAAACGATATATGATTCGCAATTGAACAAACATGACATCAATCAGTAGAACTAGGATTACATCAAGTTCTGAAGAATTCCGTCCAGGGCTTACCCATGAAAATTCTTGGAAAGCTAGCTTGCCGCACTGAGTGCGGCTATGAGCCCACCGGTGGGTTAAAGAAAAGTATTCAATAATGTTTAAAATATGTAATCTGGTGTAAAGTTTACACTTAGACACAAGGACTATTGGAACAATCTAGAAATTATGATTATATTACTCCTTTAACTGTAAGAGAAAACAGAGATAAATGTACTTGGTTAAAATTAATGTGAAAATAAAATCAAACTTAACTACCCAAGTTTTCCTTTGTATGGATATCAGTTAGTGAAAACTGACCTCTATAAGAAAATTTGTACATATATAGAGGTGAGGAATAGAGTGAAGCAGTCAGTTTAGCAGTTTTACCAATGCCTGCCAGAAAGATTCGATCACTGGTCAACTGTAAGAAATAAAAGTTTATCAGAAAAATGTAAACATTCATATCACATGTTATAAAATATTCAGTAATAACAATTATTATATGAATAATTAGCATTGTTGTGGCTTCGCACATTCTCATAAGCAAAAAAACCCTTGATAATTCTAACTAGATCTTCCCATCTACCTCTCAGTCTTGTAAGGGGTCTAAAATTTTGTCCATTTTCACATGAATATGTGAATAAAATTAAGAAAACTTATTTTTTAAATTAAAATTGTTTAAAGAAAGAAAAAATGGTTGCATATAACTGAGTTAAAATGTTGTTTATAATTAATCTCATAATGTTTTTGTATGTATATTTATTTGATTTTGTTTTATATATATAATTGTAATTTAGAATAATGTAAATTGTATTGGATAATATCTGAAAAAGTGTAATTTGTAAAGTTTGTAAAAAATTAATTGTTCAATAAATTTAGTTGGTAATACATAGAATAGGGGAGTGGGGAGACAGTTTTTTGGAGGGAACAGGATGTGAAGGCCACATGGTGTCCAGCAGTCATAGTGAAAAGTGTGTGCTGATACAATGAATATTTTTTTTATGTTGATTAGGAGATCAAGAGGAATGTACTTGAATTAATTTCGTGAGAAGAAGTGGTGAAGCATTTAACAAGACAATTTAACTTTTATTTTTTATTGTGTTTAAGAAAAATAAAGGTATGTTTGTTCATTTCGTTTAAAGAACCCTTGGACAGGGAATTATTTGGATTTGAATTATTGAGAAAAAAACCCTTTTTTTCATTAATTATATAACCCCCCGCGGCTTATTATAAATAAGGGGTTTACCAAAAAAACCACCCGTAAAGCCAGTCGTATTGTATGGGAGTGAAAACCTGGACTTGCTCACTGCAAAGGAATGAAAAAGCATTATAAATAAGGAATGGGAGAGAAAAAAAAAATTTTGAGGGAGGATATACGTGGATATCCATATAACGTAACTAAGATGGAAATATGATGGAGAATAAAAAAACAAAAACAAAAAAAAGCAACCAGGAAAAAAAAACTAAGAGAGTAAACTCACCATAAGCTCCAGATTTGGTTGCCTAACCAAATAAAGCAAACGGAGATAAGATGGGGCCCTGGGCCATGTTCAGAGAAAAATGAGCCCCAACAGATGCCCAAAAATCATGCCTGAATGGGCGTCCTCGAAAGGAGGCAAGCGAGAAAAGAGGAAAAGCCTAGATTGCACTGGGGTGGAAGACGTTGAGGCAGACCTCAAGGGGGACACTTGGTGTGAGGTATTAGGGAGGAGGGAGCAGCTGGTGACAAGCAACCAAATGGGGAGGGGGAATCAGTGGAAGAAAAAGAGGGGGCCAAGGTTCTGCATGGGGGAACCCCGTAGCGCCATTGTTGTTGTTGTTGTTTTATATAAAAACGGCGCCCTATACGGTCTACAATAAAAATTAAAATAAATAATTTTTATGTTTTCAACATATCTATTATTAACAAAAAGAAAGGAGAACCTTACAAGTCTTTCCTTTCATATGTTCCCGATGGCCTCAAAACACAATTTCCGAAGGTTTACAGTATTATTAATTCAACTTGGACTTTACATGTCCAATTTTAAAGATTGCTATTACTCAGAAAAAAAACTACTATTTACGGGATAAATTTCCTTTAATAAGTTCCCACATTGTGCAATACATTTTTAATTCTAACCATATGCGTTTTATCCTTTTTTTAGGGGCCAAATATTCTTATGGATTCTATAATATTCTTGATTTATGCTGTACTCCTTTTTTAACACTTTTAAAAAAAAAAAACCCCTTTAAAAAAAATGGCATTTTTGGCAAGACATGTAGTTCTCAACGTTTTGCATCCATTCAGTATTGTTGCGGTAGTGTGAATAGTTCCTAGTATCTGCTGGCACTTGTGAATAGTCGGTACGTTAGTGGTCAAAAAATCATATTTAGGGGTGAAAACTTGCAATTTTTTTTTCAACAATGGATCCACATCAATTAGTAATTTTCAACTTCGGCAATAATTAGCATTAGTTAAGCAACCCATAACTAAGTCGATTAGACACAAAATAAAGAGAAAAAAAAAAAATGATCTTTCTGGTGATTACACAAAAACCCCAAAAAATTTTTCACATAACCCGACTATTTTTGAAAAGTGCACAAACAGATATCCCAATTTATAAAATAATAATACTAAAGCTTTTATCAAGGCATTTTTCCATATGTTATGACCAAAAGCCCTACTCCTTAGAAGGTAAAATGGAGGGGTGGGTTTCCAGCTCCGAAATGATTTATGCAGAAAAAGAGAGGGGAATCAGGTAGTAACGTAAAAACCATATAAAATACAAAATATAAAAACATTCACTATTAAAAAACCACAAAAACAAAACAAAACACTTTTTTTTTTCTTTAGGAGTTTTTATTTCAATTTTGAACCAACACGGGGGACTTCTGTCCCTGGAAACATTATCTTCATCCCGTTTTGGAACCAAATCTTCGGGTAATTTCATCCCTCTACCTCAATGTACTGTCTTCCCCTGCTTCTCCAGGGACTTGGCGCGACGTCGGTGTCCCACTCCCGTGGATGCTTTTACGACCATCCTTTGTCCTTTGACTCTGCTAGGTGTTTTCAGCCCACCTCCATTTTCAGTTTTGGGCCTCCTGTCTGAGGGGACTTTTAACTTTTTACACGAGTTAGGATAATCTCGGTTTTTTAATTTTTTTTCTTACTGTTCTTTCGTATTCCCCACCATACTCCTTAAAAAAAGTTTCATTTGGGTATGGTGTCTTAGTTTTCGCCTGGTTCCTTTTTTGTTATTGCCCAAAGTGTATTAATTACAAATTTTTAAAAAAATATTGTGTAAATATATAAAAAAACATTATAAACAATATAAAGGTCTGATTACATCCGAAACTTCATCGAAAATAGACCGAGAAACGCTCCTTTTATCTTAAGGGGGAGTTTCCCAAACCAATCTTAAGAAATAAAAAAAAAAGTATGGTACAGAGAGGCCATTAATGGTAAATCACAACAAACCTACAATTTATATATCCATACCTTCACTAAATTTGTTCTTGCACCTTCAGTAGTATTAATCTATTTTATAAAAAATTTTCTTTAATCTTTTGCATTATTTTGGAGATTTAGATTCAAAAAAACAGGCCACTGTGTGTAATTGAATCTAAATTAATGTGGTAAGTTTTTTCTTCCCCACCCCTTTAGGAATCATTCAAAAAAAAAAACTTTCCATGAGGCATTTATTACCATTCCTGAAACAAGAAAATTTACAAAAACACCCCCAAGAAAAATTATTATTTTTTTTTTATAATGAGCGATACTTATACAATAAATATACAGGGGGGGGGGGACCAAAACAACCCAATCATTTGAAAATGCAGGGTGGGAAACAAAAAATTTTTCTTACGACGTGTTATCCATTTTTTTGAGATTAAACCAAAAATTGTTTGAATAATTCGGCGTTTGTTTTCTAGTAATGTCATGAATGTCTTGTATCATTAATTTTTTCATAAAAATTATATATAACTAATCATTGACTGATTCGTATTAGGGTTCTGTCCAATATTCTTTTGAATTATGAATGAGAATTTTTAAAACAATGTTGTTTGTTGGTACTTTTTTAGAATGTTATGTACTTCTGATATACACAAAATAGTTTAAATTTACCTATTTAATTTTAATTACGCCCATTACCTGAGAGAAAAGCCCTAAACAACTTTCCACTTTATCTGGGTTCCAGTAGTCCCTTGCTGACGTCCTGACACTGGATGCTCTAAGGTCCAATAAACACTGCCTGCATGTATTCATTTCTTCTCTGTCCTAATTACCCAACTGCATCCCTTTACCTGCCTCAAGGGGCTGATACCGCAGGTACCTTTCCAGGGTGTTTCCTAAAGGGC